>CAWUFW010018952.1:0-203046 GCA_963921515.1 Calotriton arnoldi | reverse complement strand
TGATGCGCTGATATTAAAGAGAGAGCAGGTCTCTGCTCTCTCTTCCAATATCCAAAGCAGTTTGCATATGGCAGGACGGGAGCCGCGAGGCTCCGTCTCTGCCATAGCAAACTACAGTGTCTTGGGGGTAGGCACCCCGGGACACTGCGAGGAGCCGGCCCTGGGGGTGGCGGTCCCCAGGGCCATCAAGGGCTCCAGGAGGGGGCCGCGCGGCCCCCTCCCTTAAATTGCACAGCCCCGGGAGGTGGTGGTCCCCGGGGCTCTGGGGTCCGTAATGGACCCCCACATTTATTTTGTAAGTGCCCCGGGGAGGTGGTGGTTCCCGGGGCGTGTGGAGGGCTGGAGCCCCCACACCTTCTTTATTTAAAAAAGAAGCCCGGGGGGTGGCGGTCCCCGGGGCTGCGGGAGGGCAGGAGAGCCCTCCCGCACCATTTTTATAAAGCCCCGTGGGGTGGCGGTCCCTGGGGCTTGGGGGCCCTTTGAGGCCCTCATACAAACATATATACCCACCCCCACCATGCCCCCGTAACTTGGGCCACCCGGGGCAAATGCAATCGAAGCGCGTGAGACCAGCGTCGATTTTTTTCGGCAGGATTCGCGCACCCTGAGCGCATCCTGCCGATTTAAAAAAAATTATTTATTTTTGCCCAGGGGTCCTTGTGGGACCCCCTGAGCAAACCTAGGGGTCAGGGTGTTTCTACCCTGCCCCCTTTGTCGCTTTGCGCACTTGTTTCTGTCCTCGGTTCTACCTAGGGACAAAATGGCTGCCAACATTTCCTGAATCGGAATGTTGACAGCCAGCTGACAGCCAATTAACATGCAGCTCGTGATCGGGACGGTGCGCGCAGGAGTGCGCTGAGGGTACGCGGACCCTACTCGGCCATAGATATATCTATCTTTTTACTTTTGATTTTCTCAGCAACTACTGAACGGATTTACACCATTTAACAAAAGGGTTCTTTCTGAACCAAGAACTACCTCTTTGCCAAATTTGGTGTAATTCCGTTCAGCAGTTCGAGCTGTAGCCGTGTCTAAAGTTTCCTAAGGAAAATTGCATGGGGAAAACGCGTTTTGGGACCCCCTTTTTCTCGGCCCCGCTTGACAAATCCCCGAGACTTTCAGGGTAGGAGCGGACCGGAGTGCCCCACAAAGTTTGAAAATTTTGCGAAGATACGTCAACCGGCAAGAGAGTTATTTCAAATAGAATGTCGTGGATTTCCTATGGATAATAGGTTGTAACTATAACTATCTACTGACGACCGCCAGTAGATAATATACATATATATATATATATTCACTGAAAAAACCATAGGTTTTAGGGACAGTTATAGTTACTTGGACATTGCACTCGTACAAAACCCGTGAAATTCCCCGTTATAGTTAGTTCAGCTAACTATAACTCGCGCCCCATAATGCACTGCTGATGACGTCACATATTACATCACTCATGACATGGTCAGTGACATCACTGATGACATCACTGATGACATCTCAAATGACATCACTGATGACATCATCCAGTGACTGTGTGTTTCTCTAAA
Organism: Calotriton arnoldi; assembly: GCA_963921515.1. Classification (NCBI taxonomy): domain Eukaryota; kingdom Metazoa; phylum Chordata; class Amphibia; order Caudata; family Salamandridae; genus Calotriton; species Calotriton arnoldi. Next base: position 201,505 of record CAWUFW010018952.1, on the reverse strand, counting down.
GTTTAAATATTTTTAATATATATAGGAAAAGACGTATTGAAGAATGAGTGGGTGTGTAAGTGTCTGTATGGATGATTTAGTAGGTGCGTGACTGACTGTATAAGTGAGTGATTTAACGTATCTTACTGAATGCATGGGTTAGTGACTAAACTGGGTGAATGTCTGTATCCGTCTGTCTGTTGCTGTGTAAGTGGCTGCATGTGTTTGTGAATAGCTACATGAGTGTCTATTTGAGTTATTGAATGCTTGTGTGAGTATCTGTATGGGTGCCTGAGTGTTTGTGTGGGAGGGGTGTGTGCGACTCTGTGCATAGATGTGTGAGTGGGTGATTCACTGGGTGGATGGTTTCAAGAGTGCATCTGTGATAGACTTTATGGTTGGGTAAGTGTGTGTAAGAGTGTGTTAGTGAGTGAATGTATGTCCCAGTGGTACATGTGTGAGTACCTACATATGTGAAAGGCAGTATATATGTGTGTTGGAGTATATAAATAGCTATAAGCGAGAGTGACTGATTGTGATAGTGGCTGTATGGATGAGTGTGTGCTTGTATCAGTGATTGTATAAGAGCGTAAGAATGTGCTAGTATTTGTATGAGTAAGTGAGCTGGTGTGTGTATAACTGTATAGGTGAGTAAATGGTAGTGTGTTTAATTATTTGCATGACTGACTAGGTGTGTGAGTACCTCTATGGATGAGTGGCGGTGTTTGAGTGTCTATATAGGAGTATGAGTGCATATGATAGTCCTGTACTGAGTGACCGTAAGTATGAGTGACTGTACGGGTGAGTGAGTGGATGTGTGTGTAGACCTAAGAATCAGTGAGTGGGTATGTAGTAATTGGTGTTGGAGTGTCTATGGTTTTGCGAATGGCAGTCTGTAATTTAGAGTGGGTGTATCAAAGGTTATATTAGGGTGTGAGGAGGTGCATCAGATTATCACGTGGATGATGTCATCAGTGATGTCATTTGAGATGTCATCAGTGATGTCATCAGTGATGTCACTGACCATGTCATGAGTGATGTAATATGTGACGTCATCAGCAGTGCATTGCGGGCGCGAGTTATAGTTAGCTGAACTAACTATAACGGGGGAATTTCACGGGTTTTGTATGAGTGCAATGTCCAAGTAACTATAACTGTCCCTAAAACCTATGGTTTTTTCAGTGAATTTCAAAGGTTTTTTAAATGCTATTTTGTAACTATAACGTGTCTGAAACCTATGGTTTTTTCAGTGAATTTCAAAGGTTTTTTAAATGCTAATTTGTAACTATAACGTGTCTGAAACCTATGGTTTTTTCAGTGAATTTCAAAGGTTTTTTAAATGCTAATTTCTAACTATAACGTGCCTGAAACCTACGGTTTTTTAGTGAATTTCAAAGGTTTTGTAAATGACAATTTTTAAATGTATTAATTGTTATATTAATTTTTTCATACTGATTTACTACATTTTTAGAAACAATTTTTTTTTACATATTTTATTTTTTAAATTACATTGTAATTACATTATACATTACATTACAAAAAATACTTTCTCTTAATGAATTACTTTAGTTTAAATACTTTGCAGATAGGCAATAGACTTTTAAGTACAGTAGTTACAGTTGTTGCAATGGGCAACACATTTTCAAACACAATGCAACATTCAGCTCAATGTGAATTTCTAGTTAAATGCAATTAGTTACTTTATGGATTACTTTTCTAACCACAGGACTGGATCCTAGATTCAGTCCTGGTACATCTCCTGTAAACAGTTGAGTAAAAGCGTTTTGGTTACAGTCGTGATTTTTAAGGAATATTATTGTATTTTAAAAGTTGACATGAAACTTTTCTCATAGAATCACCAATGTTATCCTATGGAAGGAAATTCACTTAGCAGGTAAAAACTGTTATCGTTACTTTTTCTTACTCAGTGTTGGATCCTGGATCCAGCACTGGTGCATCTCCTGTAAACAGTTGAAAGAATGCGTTTAAGTCATACAGGCGATTTTTAAGGAATATTTGTAGTTTGTGAAAATCAACACTTTGAAACTTTTTGCTGAAAACCAGTCAATGTTAGCCTATGAAGGAAATTCAAGTTACCGGTAAGTACGGTTAAAATTACTTTTGAGGATCAGTACTGGGCTGAAACATGCAGCACTGAGGTCTCTCCTGATAACAGGTGAGTAAATCGGAATTCGTATTTCGGCTGATTTTAGAGGAATATTTTAAAGTTCCTAAACTCCACACTTAGAAGAATTTCCAAGTGAAACCAGTCAATGTTAGCCTATGGAAGGAAATTCAAGTTACTGGTAAGTACGGTTAAAATTACTTTTCAGGACCAGTACTGGGCTGAAAGATGCAGCACTGAGGTCTCTCCTGATAACAGGTGAGTAAATCAGAATTCGGATTTCGGCTGATTTTAGAGGAATATTTGTATGTTTCAAAAATCAACACTTAGAAGAATTTCCAAGTGAAACCAGTCAATGTTAGCCTATGAAGGAAATTCAAGTTACCGGTAAGTACGGTTAAAATTACTTTTCAGGATCAGTACTGGGCTGAAAGATGCAGCACTGAGGTCTCTCCTGATAACAGGTGAGTAAATCGGAATTCGTATTTCGGCTGATTTTAGAGGAATATTTTAAAGTTCCAAAACTCCACACTTAGAAGAATTTCCAAGTGAAACCAGTCAATGTTAGCCTATGAAGGAAATTCAAGTTACCGGTAAGTACGGTTAAAATTACTTTTCAGGATCAGTACTGGGCTGAAAGATGCAGCACTGAGGTCTCTCCTGATAACAGGTGAGTAAATTGGAATTCGTATTTCGGCTGATTTTAGAGGAATATTTTAAAGTTCCAAAACTCCACACTTAGAAGAATTTCCAAGTGAAACCAGTCAATGTTAGCCTATGAAGGAAATTCAAGTTACCGGTAAGTACGGTTAAAATTACTTTTCAGGACCAGTACTGGGCTGAAAGATGCAGCACTGAGGTCTCTCCTGATAACAGGTGAGTAAATCGGAATTCGTATTTCGGCTGATTTTAGAGGAATATTTTAAAGTTCCAAAACTCCACACTTAGAAGAATTTCCAAGTGAAACCAGTCAATGTTAGCCTACGGAAGGAAATTCAAGTTACTGGTAAGTACGGTTAAAATTACTTTTCAGGACCAGTACTGGGCTGAAAGATACAGCACTGAGGTCTCTCCTTATAACAGGTGAGTAAATCGGAATTCCTATTTCGGCTGATTTTAGAGGAATATTTGCACAATGGTGAAGGGAGGGGCGGGGCCTGAGGTGACATCTGTGCAAACGCGCCCCGTGGCGCGTTTTAAGTTGGGGGATTAAGTCCCCTTGAATCCTGAGGTTCCCTAGGGGCCAACTAGCCCACCAAGAACCTCCAATATGCGCCAGGGCTGCGTTGGAGGAGACGTGTAGAGAGGCCACACCCCTTTACACCTCTCTGCAACGCAGCTCTGTGGCGCTTTCTGGATGTACCTGTTGGGCTAGTTGGCCCTCAGGGACCCTCAGGATTGAAGGGATTTAATTCCCCATCTTAAAACGCGCCACGGGGCCTGTTTGCACACATGTCACCTGAAGCCCCGCCCCTCCCTTCACCACTGTGCAAACGCGCCCGTGGCGCGTTTTAAGTTGGGGGATTAAGTCCCCTTGAATCCTGAGGGTCCCCGGAGTCCAACTAGCCCACCATATACCTCCAAAAAGCGCCACAGAGCTGCGTTGCAGAGAGGTGTAAAAGGGGTGTGGCCTCTCTACACGTCTCTGCAAGGCAGCCCCTGACGCATACTGGAGGTTCCTGGTGGGCTAGTTGGCCTCAGGGACCCCCAGTATTCAAGGGGAATTTGTTCCCCTCTGCAAACGCGCCAGGGCGCGTTTGCAGAGTGGTGAAGGAAGGGGCGGGGCCTGCGGGCCCGATCGTTTTATTTTTATTTTTGTCCCCTGAAGGGGGGCTGTGTGGCCCCCTTCCTTTTTCTCTTTTTGGGCCCAGGGGACCCCATCCCCCAGGGCCTTACCCTTTTTTTAAATTACAAAAAAAAACGGGATGGGGGCCACGTGGCCCCCTTCCCTGGGCCTGTATTGGCCCCGGGGACCCCATCCCCGGGGCTTGGCCTCTATATTTATTATTTTGAGGGGGCAGCGTGGCCCCCTCCTCTGGCCATTTTAAGGCCCCGGGGACCCCATCCCCCGGAGCCGGCCTTTCCATTTAAAAAAAAATAAAATTCTCTTTTTTGGGGAGGGGGCCCCGTGGCCCCCTCCCGAGCCACTACTTGCCCCGGGGACCCCATCCCCGGGGCTGGCCCTCTCCGTTGGGGACTGTGGGGGTCCCCAATCCCCGCACAGTCCCGCCGGCTCCCCACGTCCCTTGGGAGCCGGCATTGCTGTTCCACATGGGGAGCAGCTGACATGCTGCTCCCCATGTGGAAAAGCAATCGCTTTGGATATTGGAAGAGAGAGCAGGTTTCCTGCTCTCTCTTCCAATATCCAAAGCAGTTTGCTATGGCAGGACGGAGCCGCGAGGCTCCCGTCCTGCCATAGCAAACTACAGTGTCCCGGGGTAGGCACCCCGGGACACTGCAGGAGCCGGCCCTGGGGGTGGTGGTCCCCAGGGCCATCAAGGGCTCCAGGAGGGGGCCGCGCGGCCCCCTCCCATTCAGTACACAGCCCCGGGAGGTGGTGGTCCCCGGGGCTCTCGGGGTCCGTAACGGACCCCCATATTAAAATGTTTAGTGCCCCGGGAGGTGGCGGTCCCGGGGCGTGTGGGGGCTGGAGCCCCCACACAGGTTTAATAATGTATAAAAAAAGCCCGGGGAGGTGGTGGTCCCCGGGGCTGCGGGAGGGCTCAGAGCCCTCCCGCACCATTTTTAAAAAAGCCTCGGTGGGTGGCGGTCCCCGGGGCTTGGGGGCCCTTGAGGCCCCCACACATTAAATTATCCCCCCACCATGCCCCCGGGACTTGGGCCACCCGGGGGCCAGTGCTAGCATCGAGGCGCGGGAGACCGCGCTTCGATTTTTGCCCAGGGGGTCCTTGTGGGACCCCTGAGCAAACCTAGGGGGTCAGGGTGTTTCTACCCTGCCCCCTTTGTGCGCTTTGCGCACTTGTATCTGTCCCTCGGTTCTACCGAGGGACAAAATGGCTGCCAACATTTCCTGAATCGGAATGTTGACAGCCAGCTGACAGCCAATTAACATGCAGCTCGTGATCGGGATGGTGCGCGCAGGGTGCGCTGAGGGTACGCGGACCCTACTCGGCCATAGATATCACTAACTTTTTACTTTTCATTTTCTCAGCAACTACTGAACGGATTTACACCATTTAACAAAAAGGGTTCTTTCTGAACCAAGAACTACCTCTTTGCCAAATTTGGTGTAATTCCGTTCAGCAGTTCAGGCTGTAGCCGTGTCTAAAGTTTCCTATGGAAAAGTGCATGGGAAAACACGTTTTGGGACCCCCTTTTTCTCGGCCCCCGCTTGACGAATCCCCCCGAGACTTTCAGGGTAGGAGCGGACCGGAGCGGGCCACAAAGTTTGAAAATTTCGCGAAGATACGTCAACCGGCAAGAAAGTTATTTCAAATAGAATGTCGCGGATTTCCTATGGATAATAGGTTGTAACTATAACTATCTACTGGCGACCGCCAGTAGATAATATATACATATCTATATATATATATATTATCTACTGGTGGTCGCCAGTAGATAGTTATAGTTAAAACCTATTATCCATAGGAAATCCGCGCCATTCTAGTTGAAATAACGTTGGCGCCGGTTGACGAATCTTCGCGAAAGTTTCCAACTTGTTGGGGCGCTCCGGTCCGCTCCTATCCTGAAAGTCTCGGGGTGATACGTCAAACGGGGGCCGAGAAAAAAGGGGGTCCCAAAACACGTTTTCCCCATTCATTTTTCCATAGGAACCTTTAGTCGCAGCTACAGCCCGAACTGCTGAACGGAATTACACCAAATTTGGCAAAGAGGTAGCCCTTGGTTCAGTGTCGTGCCTTTTGCTTAAATGGTGTAAATCCGTTCAGTAGTTCCTGAGAAAATCAAAAGTAAAGTCACATATATATCTGGGCGGAGCCTAACCACACATGTCATCGTGAGATCTGATTGGCTGTCAGCACTTCATCCTGGAATTGCTGGCAGCCATCTTGGGATCAATATAAATGATAGTACCTCATTGAAATGCATTGTAGTGAAGAGAAGATTTTGAGGGTCACCAAAAGGAGAACTATAAAGGGTGATAACAGGCTTTAGTTACATTAGAATTTATTTGTTGATGGTACCATACTAATTTTAGGAATTGTGGTGTATTCTAAGGTGATTTTACCATGTGAAAAACCTTCTGCTGGGATATCATGAATCATGTTTGAGAGAACACTATTTTCTCATGCTTGTCCCATGGAGGTTTGGAAGGTGCTCCAGAAGCTAAAATGAGAGCATATTTTCTGTAAATTCACATTATCTTTCTCACTCATGTGAGAATGAAGTCTGACATTCTCAGTAAAACATGTACATCCAACAAGGGCAGAGACTGTCAGTTGATTCCTTTGTGTTCTACTGCAGCTTCCCAGAGTGTTCTAAAGAACAACTAGAGTGCTAACAGCCTTACTTATGACAAAAGTATGGCACACCTGAAGCCATCTTGATTGGAATAAACTGGTAACACTTAAACAATTTAATTTAAAAAGGAACAAAATGATGGGTTTCATTTTGTCATAGAAATTATGGTTAGTGCTGTAGAAAGAAAAATTAGGACATGTTTCAAGTGTGATCTCAAATATCTTCCTGTTATATTTCAACAGGAGCAGCCTGCCAGTTGATGCCTTTGTGTTCTACTGCAGCTTCCCAGAGTGTTCTAAAGAACAACTAGAGCGCTAACAGCCTTACTTATGACAAAAGTATGGCACACCTGAAGCCATCTTGATTGGAATAAACTGGTAATACTTAAAACATTTAATTTAAAAAGGAACAAAATGATGGGGTTCATTTTGTCATAGAAATTATGGTTAGTGCTGTAGAAAGAAAAATTAGGACATATTTCAAGTGTGATCTCAAATATCTTCCTGTTATATTTCAACAGGAGCAGCCTGCCAGTTGATGCCTTTGTGTTCTACTGCAGCTTCCCAGAGTGTTCTAAAGAACAACTAGAGCGCTAACAGCCTTACTTATGACAAAAGTATGGCACACCTGAAGCCATCTTGATTGGAATAAACCAGTAACACTTAAAACATTTAATTTAAAAAGGAACAAAATGAGGGGTTCTTTTTTAAATAGAAATTATGGTTAGTGCTGCAGAAAGAAAAATTAGGGCATGTTTTAAGTGAGATCTCAAATCCTCTTCTATTTCATTAGAAAATTCTGACATGCAGACTGAAACAATCACTTTCAATACCAGCAGCAGACTACCAGTTAACTCCCTGGTGAGCAGTAGCTTTACTCCAGTGATCTAATGAGCAACTAGAGTGCTAACATTCTGAATTTATGGCAGATGTGAGACATCTGAATGCCTTCTTGATGGAATCAAAGTAAAAACTGAAAGCATTTCCTACTGAGGAGACTGCAGTAAATGAAGAAATTAGGAAACTTCATAACAAAGAAGTCTTCCAAGATGGCCACCAGTGAAAAAAGAGCCCAAATGTAGCACAAATATTACCCAGATGTAGCCCACATATAGCCCAATGACAAAAGTGTGCAAAACACTTTTTATTTTTAGTTTTTTGCAGTTTTATGTAGTCCAGACTGGTCAGGTATTGGAGCATTGCATCTTAAAACATGACCCCCTACACTACAAAAACACCACTGCACTACCTTAAACCCTAAAACACTACCCCCAGCATGACCCCCTACACTACCCAAACACCACTGCACTAACCTAAATCCTAAAACACTACCACCAGCACGACCCCCTACACTACCCAAACACCACTGCACTACCCTAAAACATGACCCCCTACACTACACAAACACCACTGCACTACCCTAAACCCTAAAACACTACCCCAAGCACGACCTCCTACACTACACAAGCACCACTGCACTACCCTAAACCCTAAAACACTACCCCCAGCACGACCCCCTACACTACACAAACACCACTGCACTACCCTAAACCCTAAAACACTACCCCAGCATGACCCCCTACACTACCCAAACAGCACTGCACTAACCTAAATCCTAAAACACTACCCCCAGCACGACCCCCTACACTACCCAAACACCACTGCACTACCCTAAAACATGACCCCCTACACTACACAAACACCACTGCACTACCCTAAACCCTAAAACACTACCCCCAGCACGACCCCATACACTACACAAGCACCACTGCACTACCCTAAACCCTAAAACACTACCCCCAGCACGACCCCCTACACTGCCCGAACACCACTGCACTGCCCTAAACCCTGAAACACCAGCCCCTGCATGACCCCCTACACTGCCCGAACACCACTGCACTGCCCTAAACCCTGAAACACCACCCCTAGCACGACCCCCTACACTGCCCGAACACCACTGCACTGCCCTAAACCCTGAAACACCACCCCTTCACGACCCCCTACACTGCCCGAACACCACTGCACTGCCCTAAACCCTGAAACACCACCCCCAGCATGACCCCCTACACTGCCCGAACACCACTGCACTGCCCTAAACCCTGAAACACTACCCCCAGCAAGACCCCTACACTACCCGAACACCACTGCACTGCTCTAAACCCTGAAACATCACCCCCAGCAAGACCCCTACACTACCCGAACACCACTGCACTGCCCTAAACCTTGAAACACCAGCTCCTGCACGACCCCCTACACTGCCCGAACACCACTGCACTACCCTAAACCCTGAAACATCACCCCCAGCACGACCCCTACACTGCCCGAGCACCACTGCACTGCCCTAAACCCTGAAACACCAGCCCCAGCATGACCCCCTACACTGCCCGAACACCACTGCACTGCCCTAAACCCTGAAACACCAGCCCCAGCACGACCCCCTACACTGCCCGAACACCACTGCACTGCCCTAAACCCTGAAACACCAGCCCCAGCACGACCCCTACACTGCCCGAACACCACTGCACTGCCCTAAACCATGAAACACCAGCCTCAGCACGACCCCCTACACTGCCTGAACACCACTGCACTGCCCTGAACCCTGAAACACCAGCCCCAGCACAACACCCTACACTGCCCGAACACCACTGCACTGCCCTAAACCCTGAAACACCACCCCGTGCATGACCCCCTACACTGCCCGAACACCACTGCACTGCCCTAAACCCTGAAACACCACCCCCAGCGCGACCCCCTACACTGCCCGAACACCACTGCACTAAACCCTGAAACACCACCCCTGCACAACCCCCTACACTGCTCGAACACTACTGCACTGCCCTAAACCCCGAAACACCATCCCCAGCACGACCCCTATACTGCATGAACACCACTGCACTGCCCTAAACCCTGAAACACTACCCCCAGCAAGACCCCTACACTGCCCGAACACCACTGCACTGCCCTAAACCCTGAAACATCACCCCCAGCAAGGCCCCCTACACTGCCCGAACACCACTGCCCTAAACCCTGAAACACCACCCCCAGCAAGACCCCCTACACTGCCCGAACACCACTGCACTGCCCTAAACCCTGAAACACCAGCCCCAGCACGACCCCCTACACTGCCCGAACACCACTGCACTGCCCTAAACCCTGAAACACCACCCCTGCACGACCCCCTACACTGCCCGAACACCACTGTACTGCCCTAAACCCTGAAACCCCACCCCCTGCATGACCCGCTACACTGCCCGAACACTACTGCACTGCCCTAAACCCTGAAACACCACCCCCAGCACGACCCCTACACTGCCCGAACACCACTGCACTGCCCTAAACCCTGACACACTACCCCCAGCAAGACCCCCTACACTGCCCGAACACCACTGCACTGCCCTAAACCCTGAAACATCACCCCCAGCAAGACCCCCTACACTGCCCGAACACCACTGCCCCTAAACCCTGAAACACCACCCCCAGCAAGACCCCTACACTGCCCGAACACCACTGCACTGCCCTAAACCCTGAAACACCAGCCCCAGCACGACCCCCTACACTGCCCGAACACCACTGCACTGCCCTAAACCCTGAAACACCAGCCCCAGCACGACCCCTACACTGCCCAAACACCACTGCACTGCCCTAAACCCTGAAACACCAGCCCCAGCATGACCCCGTACACTGCCAGCACACCACTGCACTGCCCTAAACCCTGAAACACCAGCCCCAGCACAACCCCGTACACTGCCCGAACACCACTGCACTGCCCTAAACCCTGAAACACCAGCCCCAGCACGACCGCCTACACTGTCTGAAAACTACTGCACTGCCCTAAACCCTGAAACACCACCCCCAGCAAGAGTACCTACACTGGCCGAACACCACTGCACTGCCCTAAACCCTGAAACACCACCCCCTGCACGACCCCTACACTGCCCAAACACTACTGCACTGCCCTAAACCCTGAAACACCACCCCTCAGCATGACACCCTACACTGCCCGAACACCACTGCACTGCCCTAAACCCTGAAACACCACCCCAGCACGACCCCCTACACTGCCCGAACACCACTGCACTAAACCCTGAAACACCACCCCCTGCACGACCCCCTACACTGCCGGAACACCACTGCACTGCCCTAAACCCTGAAACACCACCCCCAGCACGACCCCCTACACTGCCCTAACACCACTGCACTGCCCTAAACCCTGAAACATCACCCCCAGCACAACCCCCTACACTGCCTGAGCACCATTGCTCTGCCCTAAACCCTGAAACACTAGCCCCAGCACGACCCCCTACACTGCCCGAACACCACTGCACTGCCCTAAACCCTGAAACACCACCCCCAGCATGACCCCCTACACTGCCCGAACACCACTGCACTGCCCTAAACCCTGAAACACCAGCCCCAGCAAGACCACCTACACTGCCCGAACACCACTGCATTGCCCTAGACTCTGAAACACCAGCCCCAGCAAGACCCCCTACACTGCCCGAACACCACTGCACTGCCCTAAACCCTGAAACACCAGCCCCAGCATGACCCCCTACACTGCCCGAACACCACTGCACTGCCTAAACCCTGAAACACCAGCCCCAGCACGACCCCCTACACTGCCCGAACACCACTGCACTGCCCTAAACCCTGAAACACCAGCCCCAGCACGACCCCTACACTGCCCGAACACCACTGCACTGCCCTAAACCCTGAAACACCAGCCCCAGCACCACCCCCTACAATGCCCGAACACCACTGTACTGCCCTAAACCCTGAAACACCACCCCCTGCACCGCCCCCTACACTGCCCGAACACCACTGCACTGCCCTAAACCCTGAAACACCACCCCCTGCACGACCCCTACACTGCCCGAACACCACTGCACTGCCCTAAACCCTGAAACACCACCCCCTGCACCACCCCCTACACTGCCCGAACACCACTGCACTGCCCTAAACCCTGAAACACCACCCCCAGCATGACCCCCTTTACTGCTCGAAAACCACTGCACTGCCCCAAACCCTGAAACACCACCCCCAGCATGACCCCTACACTGCCCGAACACCACTGCCCTAAACCCTGAAACACCACCCCTGCACGACCCCTACACTGCCCGAACACCACTGCACTGCCCTAAACCCTGAAACACCACCCCTGCACGACCCCTACACTGCCCGAACACCACTGCACTGCCCTAAATCCTGAAACACCACCCCCAGCAAGACCCCCTACACTGCCCGAACACCACTGCACTGCCCTAAACCCTAGAACACTACCCCCAGCATGACCCCCTACACTACCCAAACACCACTGCACTACCCTAAACCCTAAAATACTCCCCCAGCACGACCCCCTACACTACCCGAACACGACTGCACTGCCCTAAACCTAAAACACTCCCCCAGCACGACCCCCTACACTACCCGAACACCACTGCACTGCCCTAAACCCTAAAACACTCCCCCAGCACGACCCCCTACAGTACCTAAACACCACTGCACTGCGCTAAACCCTAAAACACTACCCCGCATGACCCCCTACACTACCCAAATACCAATGCACTACCCTAATCCCTAAAACACTACCCCCGCACAACCCCTACACTACCCAAAGACCACTGCACTACCCTAAACTCTAAAACAATACCCCCTCACGACTCCCTACACTACCCAAAGACCACTGCACTACCCTAAACCCTAAAACACGACCTCCTACACTACACAAACACCACTGCACTACCCTAAACCCTAAAAAACTACCCCCAGCACGAACCCCTACACTACCCAAACACCACTGCACTACCCTATACCATAAAACACTACCCCCAGCAGTACCCCCTACGCTACCCAAACACCACTGCACTACCCTAAACCCTAAAACACTACCCCCAGCAGTACCCCCTACGCTACCCAAACACCATTGCACTACCCTAAACCCTAAAACACTACCCCCAGCAGTATCCCCTACACTACCCAAACACCACTGCACTACCCTAAACCCTAAAACCCTAAAACACTAACCCCAGCACGACCCCTACACTACCCAAACACCACTGTACTACCCTAAACCCTAAAACACTCCCCCAGCACGACTCCCTACACTACCCAAACACCACTGCACTACCCTAAACCTAAATCTACCCCAGCATGACCCCCTACACTACACAAACACCACTGCACTACCCTAAACCCTAAAACACTACCCCCAGCACGACCCTCTTCACTACCTAAACACAACTGCACAATTTGTTACAGGTGTTGCAACGCAGGCCTGTGGTGCTTACTGGAAGTACCTGGTGGGCTGGTTGGGCCCCAGGGACTCTCAGGATTCAAGGTGACCTAATCCCCCAACTTAAAACGCGCCACGGGGCGCGTTTGCACAGTGGTGAAGGGAGGGCGGGGCCTCAGGTGACATGTGCGCAAACACGCCCTGTGGTGCGTTTTAAGTTGGGGAGTTAATTCCCTTTGAATCCTGGGGGCCAACTAGCCCACCAGGTACCTTCAGTAAGCACAACAGAGGTGCGTTGCAGAGAGGTGAAAAAAGGTGCGTGGCCTCGGAACGCCTCTCTGCAACGCAGCTCTGTGGTCCTAACTGTAGGTACCTGGGGGGCTAGTTGGACCCCAGGGACCCTCAGGATTCAAGGGGACTTAATCCCGCAACTTAAAACGCGCCACGGGCGCGTTTCACACATGTCACCTCAGGCCCCCTCCCTTCACCACTGTGCAAGCGTGCACTGGCTCTGGTTAGTCAGAGTCAGTTACCACCAGTACCCGTCTGAAAAAGTTGTGGGCACAGGATGATTTTGCAACAAGGCCTCTTTCTGCTCCTCTGTTGGTTCTTTCTGCACATCTTTTGCTTCTTTCTGTGCGTTTTTCTTCTTTCTTCACATGTCCTACCTCTGTTGGCATAGTTAGAAACTAGCATTTAAAAAACCTTTGAAATTCACTTAAAAAATCATAGTTTTCAGGCACGTTATAGTTAGAAATTAGCATTTAAAAAACCTTTGAAATTCACTGAAAAAACCATAGGTTTCAGGCACGTTATAGTTAGAAATTAGCATTTAAAAAACCTTTGAAATTCACTGAAAAAACCATAGGTTTCAGGCACGTTATAGTTAGAAATTAGCATTTAAAAAACCTTTGAAATTCACTGAAAAAACCATAGGTTTCAGACACGTTATAGTTAGAAATTAGCATTTAAAAAACCTTTGAAATTCACTGAAAAAACCATAGGTTTTAGGGACAGTTATAGTTAGTTGGACATTGCACTCGTACAAAACCCGTGAAATTCCCCTGTTATAGTTAGTTCAGCTAACTATAACTCGCGCCCCATAATGCACTGCTGATGACGTCACATATTACATCACTCATGACATGGTCAGTGACATCACTGATGACATCACTGATGACATCTCAAATGACATCACTGATGACATCATCCATGTGATAATTTCATGCATCTTCTCACACCCTAATATAACTTTTGATACACCCACTCTAAATTACAGACTGCCATTCTCAAAACCATAGACACTCCAACACCAAAAACTACATACCCACTCACTGATTCTTAGGTCTACACACACATCCACTCACTCACCTGTACAGTCACTCATACTTACAGTCACTCAGTACAGGACTATCATATGCACTCATACACCTATATAAACACTCACACACCGCCACTCATCCATAGAGGTACTCACACACCTAGTCAGTCATGCAAAAAATGTAATCACACACCCATTTACTCACCTATACAGTTATACACACACCAGCTCACTTACTCATACAAATACTAGCACATTCTTACGCTCTTATACAATAACTGATACAAGCACACACGCATCCATACAGCCACTCTCACAATAACACACTCTCACTTATAGCCATTTAAATACTCTAACACACATATATACTGCCTTTTACATATGTAGTTACTCGCACATGTACCACTGAGATATACATTCACTCACTAACACACCCATACACACACTCACCCACCCAAGCAGTCCATCACAGATGCACTCTTGAAATCATGCACCCAGTGAATCACCCACTCACACATCTATGTATAGAGTCACACACACCCCACCCACACAAACACTCAGGCAGCCATACAGATACTCAGAGAACCAATCAATAACCCATATAGACACTCATGTAGCTATTCGCAAATCCATGCATCCACTTACACACCAACAAACAGACGGATACAGACATTCACACAGTTTAGTCACTAACCCATGCATTCAGTAAGATACGTTTAATCACTCACTTGTAGAGTCAGTCACTCACGTACTAAATCATCCATTCAGACACTTATACACCCACTCATTCTTCAATACGCCTTTCCCTATATATATTAAACATATTTAAACTTTACAGAAACACACAGTCACTGGATGATGTCATCAGTGATGTCATTTGAGATGTCATCAGTGATGTCATCAGTGATGTCACTGACCATGTCATGAGTGATGTAATATGTGACGTCATCAGCAGTGCATTGCGGGGCGCGAGTTATAGTTAGCTGAACTAACTATAACAGGGGAATTTCACGGGTTTTGTACGAGTGCAATGTCCAACTAACTATAACTGTCCCTAAAACCTATGGTTTTTCAGTGAATATATATATATATATATATATATATATATATATATATATATATATTCACTGAAAAAACCATAGGTTTCAGAGACGTTATAGTTAGAAATTAACATTTAAAAAACCTTTGAAATTCACTGAAAAAACCATAGGTTTTAGGGACAGTTATAGTTAGTTGGACATTTCACTCGTACAAAACCATAGAAATTCCCCCGTTATAGTTAGTTTAGCTAACTATAACTCGCGCCCCCGCAATGCACTGCTGATGACGTCACATATTACATCACTCATGACATGGTCAGTGACATCACTGATGACATCACTGATGACATCTCAAATGACATCACTGATGACATCACTGATGACATCATCCAGTGACTGTGTGTTTCTGTAAAGTTTAAATATGTTTAATATATATAGGGAAAGGCGTATTGAAGAATGAGTGGGTGTATAAGTGTCTGAATGGATGATTTAGTACGTGAGTGACTGACTCTACAAGTGAGTGATTAAATGTATCTTACTGAATGCATGGGTTAGTGACTAAACTGTGTGAATGTCTGTATCCATCTGTCTGTTGGTTTGTAAGTGGCTGCATGGCTTTCTGAATAGCTACATGAGTGTCTACATGGGTTATTGATTGATTGTCTGAGTATCTGTATGGGTGCCTGAGTGTTTGTGTGGGTGGGGTGTGTGTGACTCTGTGCATAGATGTGTGAGTTGGTGATTCACTGGGTGCATGGTTTCAAGAGTGCATCTGTGATGGACTGTATGGGTGGGTGAGTGTGTGTATGGGTGTGTTAGTGATTGAATGTATATCTCAGTGGTACATGTGTGAGTAACTACATATGTGAAAGGCAGTATATATGTGTGTTGGAGTATATAAATGGCTATAAGTGAGTGTGTGATTGTGAGAGTGGCTGTATGGATGAGTGTGTACTTGTATCAGTGATTGTATAAGAGCGTAAGAATGTGCTAGTATTTGTATGAGTAAGTGAGCTGGTGTGTGTATAACTGTATAGGTGAGTAAATGGGTGTGTGATTAAGTTTTTGCATGACTGACTAGGTGTGTGAGTACCTCTATGGATGAGTGGCGGTGTGTGAGTGTTTATATAGGTGTATGAGTGCATATGATAGTCCTGTACTGAGTGACTATAAGTATGAGTGACTGTACGGGTGAGTGAGTGGATGTGTGTGTAGACCTAAGAATCAGTGAGTGGGTATGTAGTTTTTGGTGTTGGAGTGTCTATGGTTTTGAGAATGGCAGTCTGTAATTTAGAGTGGGTGTATCAAAAGTTATATTAGGGTGTGAGAAGATGCATGAAATTATCACATGGATGATGTCATCAGTGATGTCATTTGAGATGTCATCAGTGATGTCATCAGTGATGTCACTGACCATGTCATGAGTGATGTAATATGTGACGTCATCAGCAGTGCATTGCGGGGCGCGAGTTATAGTTAGCTGAACTAACTATAACGGGGAATTTCTATGGTTTTGTACGAGTGAAATGTCCAACTAACTATAACTGTCCCTAAAACCTATGGTTTTTCAGTGAATTTCAAAGGTTTTTTAAATGCTAATTTCTAACTATAACGTGTCTGAAACCTATGGTTTTTCAGTGAATTTCAAAGGTTTTTTAAATGCTAATTTCTAACTATAACGTGCCTGAAACCTATGATTTTTAAGTGAATTTCAAAGGTTTTTTAAATGCTAGTTTCTAACTATGCCTACAGAGGTAGGACATGTGAAGAAAGAAGAAAAAACGCACAGAAAGAAGCAAAAGATGTACAGAAAGAACCAACAGAGGAGCAGAAAGAGGCCTTGTTGCAAAATCATCCTGTGCCCACAACTTTTTCAGACGGGTACTGGTGGTAACTGACTCTGACTAACCAGAGCCAGTGCTATGCTAAAAGACACTTAGAATACAGTGAAAACACCTACATACACTAGGGAACACTATGCGTTGGGGTACCCCTGTGATTAGCATGACCTCCTCTGCAAGTCCCTAGTGCATAATAGGGCAGGGGGGTTAAAACTACCTCTTAAAACGCGCTACAGGGCGTGTTTTAAGTTGCGGGATTAAGTCCCCTTGAATCCTGAGGGTCCCTGGGGCCCAACTAGCCCACTAGGTACTTCCAGTAAGCACCACAGGCCTGCGTTGCAACGCCTGTAACAAATTGTGCAGTTGTGTTTAGGTAGTGAAGAGGGTCGTGCTGGGGGTAGTGTTTTAGGGTAGGGTAGTGCAGTGGTGTTTGTGTAGTGTAGGGGGTCATGCTGGGGGTAGATTTAGGGTTTAGGGTAGTGCAGTGGTGTTTGGGTAGTGTAGGGAGTCGTGCTGGGGAGTGTTTTAGGGTTTAGAGTAGTGCAGTGGTGTTTGGGTAGTGTAGGGGTCGTGCTGGGGTAGTGTTTAGGGTTTAGGGTAGTGCAGTGGTGTTTGGGTAGTGTAGGGGTCGTGCTGGGGTAGTGATTTAGGGTAGTGCAGTGGTGTTTGGGTAGTGTAGGGGTACTGCTGGGGGTAGTGTTTTAGGGTTTAGGTTAGTGCAGTGGTGTTTGGGTAGTGTAGAGGTACTGCTGGGGGTAGTGTTTTAGGGTTTAGGGTAGTGCAGTGGTGTTTGTGTAGTGTAGGGGGTAGTGTTTTAGGGTTTAGGGTAGTGCAGTGGTGTTTGTGTAGTGTAGGAGGTCGTGTTTTAGGGTTTAGGGCAGTGCAGTGGTCTTTGGGTAGTGTAGGGAGTCGTGCGGGGGTAGTGTTTTAGGGTTTAGGGTAGTGTAGGGAGTCATGTGGGGGTAGTGTTTTAGGGATAGGGTAGTGCATTGGTGTTTGGGTAGTGTAGAGGGTCATGCGGGGGTAGTGTTTTAGGGTTTAGGGCAGTGCAGTGGTGTTCGGGTAGTGTAGGGGGTCGTGCTGGGGGAGTGTTTTAGGGTTTAGGGCAGTGCAGTGGTGTTCGGGTAGTGTAGGGGTCGTGCTGGGGGAGTGTTTTAGGGTTTAGGGCAGTGCAGTGGTGTTCGGGTAGTGTAGGGGTCGTACTGGGGGAGTATTTGAGGGTTTAGGGCAGTGCAGTCGTGTTCGGGTAGTGTAGGGGTTGTGCTGGGGGTAGTATTTTAGGGTTTAGGGTAGTGCAGTGGTGTTCGGGTAGTGTAGGGGTCGTGCTGGGGTAGTGTTCTAGGGTTTAGGGCAGTGCAGTGGTGTTTGGGCAGTGTAGGGGGTAATGCTGGGGGTGGTGTTTTAGGGTTTAGGGCAGTGCAGTGGTGTTCGGGCAGTGTAGGGGATGGTGTTTCAGGGTTTAGGGCAGTGCAGTGGTGTTCGGGCAGTGAAGGGGTCGTGCAGGGGTGGTGTTTCAGGGTTTAGGGCAGTGGTGTTCGGGCAGTGTAGGGGTCGTGCTGGGGGTGGTGTTTCAGGGTTTGGGGCAGTGCAGTGGTGTTCGAGCAGTAAAGGGGTTGTGCTGGGGGTGGTGTTTCAGGGTTTAGGGCAGTGCAGTGGTGTTCGGGCAGTGTAGGGGGCGGTGCAGGGGTGGTGTTTCAGGGTTTAGGCAGTGCAGTGGTGTTCGGGCAGTGTAGGGGTGCTGCAGGGGGTGGTGTTTCAGGGTTTAGGGCAGTGCAGTGGTGTTCGGGCAGTGTAGGGGGTCATGCAGGGGGTGGTGTTTCAGGGTTTAGGGCAGTGCAGTGGTGTTCGGGCAGTGTAGGGGTTCGTGCTGGGGCTGGTGTTTCAGGGTTTAGGGCAGTACAGTGGTGTTCGGGCAGTGTAGGGGGTCGTGCTGGGGCTGGTGTTTCAGGGTTTAGGGCAGTGCAGTGGTGTTCGGGCAGTGTAGGGTGTTGTGCTGGGGCTGGTGTTTCAGGGTTTAGGGCAGTGCAGTGGTGTTCGGGCAGTGTAGGTGGTCGTGCTGGGGCTGGTGTTTCAGGCTTTAGGGCAGTGCAGTGGTGTTCGGGCAGTGTAGGGAGCCGTGCTGGGGCTGGTGTTTCAGGGTTTAGGGCAGTGCAGTGGTGTTCGGGCAGTGTAGGGGTCTTGCTGGGGCTGGTGTTTCAGAGTCTAGGGCAGTGCAGTGGTGTTCGGGCAGTGTAGGGGTCTTGCTGGGGCTGGTGTTTCAGGGTTTAGGGCAGTGCAGTGGTGTTCGGGCAGTGTAGGGGGTCGTGCTGGGGGTGGTGTTTCAGGGTTTAGGGCAGTGCAGTGGTGTTTGGGCAGTGTAGGGGTCATGCTGGGGCTAGTGTTTCAGGCTTTAGGGCAGAGCAATGGTGTTCAGGCAGTGTAGGGGTTTTGCTGGAGGTGGTGTTTCAGGGTTTAGGGCAGTGCAGTGGTGTTCGTGCAGTGTAGGGGGTGGTGTTTCAGGGTTTAGTGCAGTGGTGTTC
This sequence comes from Calotriton arnoldi, assembly GCA_963921515.1. NCBI lineage: Eukaryota > Metazoa > Chordata > Amphibia > Caudata > Salamandridae > Calotriton > Calotriton arnoldi. Next base: position 182,009 of record CAWUFW010018952.1, on the reverse strand, counting down.
AGGCAGTGTAGGGGGTCTTGCTGGGGTTGATGTTTCAGGGTTTAGGGCAGTGCAGTGGTGTTCGGGCAGTGTAGGGGTCGTACTGGGGGTGGTGTTTCAGGGTTTAGGGCAGTGCAGTGGTGTTCCGGCAGTGTAGGAGGTCGTGCTGGGGGTGGTGTTTCAGGGTTTAGGGCAGTGCAGTGGTGTTCGGGCAGTGTAGGGGGTCGTGCTGAGGGTGGTGTTTCAGGGTTTAGGGCAGTGCAGTGGTGTTCGGGCAGTGTAGGGGGTCGTGCAGGGGGTGGTGTTTCAGGGTTTAGGGCAGTGCAGTGGTGTTTGGGCAGTGTAGGGGGTCTTGCTGGGGCTGGTGTTTCAGGGTTTAGGGCAGTGCAGTGGTGTTCGGCCTGTGTAGGTGGTCTTGCTGGGGGTGGTGTTTCAGGCTTTAGTGCAGTGGTGTTCGGGCAGTGTAGGGGGTCTTGCTGGGGGTGGTGTTTCAGGGTTTAGGGCAGTGCAGTGGTGTTCGGGCAGTGTAGGGGGTCTTGCTGGGGCTGGTGTTTCAGGGTTTAGGGCAGTGCAGTGGTGTTCGGGCAGTGTAGGGGGTCGTGCTGGGGCTGGTGTTTGAGGGTTTAGGGCAGTGCAGTGGTGTTCGGGCAGTGTAGGGGGTCGTGCTGGGGCTGGTGTTTCAGGGTTTAGGGCAGTGCAGTGGTGTTCGGGCAGTGTAGGCGGTCGTGCTGGGGCTGGTGTTTCAGGGTTTAGGGCAGTGCAGTGGTGTTCGGGCAGTGTAGGGGGTCGTGCTGGGGGTGGTGTTTCAGGGTTTAGGGCAGTGCAGTGGTGTTTGGGCAGTGTACGGGGTCGTGCTGGGGTGGTGTTTCAGGGTTTAGGGCAGTGCAGTGGTGTTCGGGCAGTGTAGGGGGTCATGCAGGGGGTGGTGTTTCAGGGTTTAGGGCAGTGCAGTGGTGTTCGGACAGTGTAGGGGTCGTGCAGGGGGTGGTGTTTCAGGGTTTAGGGCAGTGCAGTGGTGTGCGGGCAGTGTAGGGGGTCTTGCTGGGGGTAGTGTTTCAGGGTTTAGGGCAGTGCAGTGGTGTTCGTGCAGTGTAGGAGGTCGTGCTGGGGATGGTGTTTCAGGGTTTAGGGCAGTGCAGTAGTGTTCGGGCAGTGTAGGGGTCGTGCAGGGGTGGTGTTTCAGGGTTTAGGCAGTGCAGTGGTGTTCGGGCAGTGTAGGGGGTCGTGCTGGGGGTGGTGTTTCAGGGTTTAGGGCAGTGCAGTGGTGTTCGGGCAGTGTAGGGGGTCGTGCTGGGGGTGGTGTTTCAGGGTTTAGGGCAGTGGTGTTCGGGCAGTGTAGGAGGTCTTGCTGGGGGTGATGTTTCAGGGTTTAGGGCAGTGCAGTGGTGTTCGGGCAGTGTAGGAGGTCTTGCTGGGGGTAGTGTTTCAGGGTTTAGGGCAGTGCAGTGGTGTTCGGGCAGTGTAGGGGTCATGCTGGGGTGGTGTTTCAGGGTTTAGGGCAGTGCAGTGGTGTTCGGGCAGTGTAGGGGGTCATGCTGGGGGTGGTGTTTCAGGGTTTAGGGCAGTGCAGTGGTGTTCGGGCAGTGTAGGGGGTCGTGCTAGGGTATGAGTTTCAGGGTTTAGGGTAGTGCAGTGGTGTTCGGGCAGTGTAGTGGGTCGTGCAGGGGCTGGTGTTTCAGGGTTTAGGGCAGTGCAGTGGTGTTCGGGCAGTGTAGGGGTCGTGCTGGGGGTAGTGTTTTAGTGTTTAGGGTAGAGCAGTGGTGCTTGTGTAGTGTAGGGGGTCGTGCTGGGGGTAGTGTTTTAGGGTTTAGGGTAGTGCAGTGGTGTTTGGGTAGTGTAGGGGGTCGTGCTGGGGGTAGTGTTTTAGGATTTAGGTTAGTGCAGTGGTGTTTGGGTAGTGTAGGGGGTCATGCTGGGGGTAGTGTTTTAGGGTTTAAGGTAGTGCAGTGGTGTTTGTGTAGTGTAGGGGGTCGTGCTGGGGGTAGTGTTTTAGGGTTTAGGGTAGTGCAGTGGTGCTTGTGTAGTGTAGGGGTCGTGCTGGGGGTAGTGTTTTAGGGTTTAGGGTAGTGCAGTGGTGTTTGTGTAGTGTAGGGGTCATGTTTTAGGGTAGTGCAGTGGTGTTTGGGTAGTGTAGGGGGTCGTGCTGGGGGTAGTGTTTTAGGATTTAGGTTAGTGCAGTGGTGTTGGGGTAGTGTTTTAGGGTTTAGGGTAGTGCAGTGGTGTTTGTGTAGTGTAGGGGGTCATGCTGGGGGTAGTGTTTTAGGGTTTAGGATAGTGCAGTGGTGCTTGTGTAGTGTAGGGGGTCGTGCTGGGGTAGTGTTTTAGGGTTTAGGGTAGTGCAGTGGTGTTTTTGTAGTGTAGGGGGTCATGTTTTAAGATGCAACGCTCCAATACCTGACCAGTCTGCACTACATAAAACTGCAAAAAACTAAAAATAAAAGTGTTTTGCACACTTTTGTCATTGGGCTATATGTGGGCTACATCTGGGTAATATTTGTGCTACATTTGGGCTCTTTTTTCACTGGTGGCCATCTTGGAAGACTTCTTTGTTATGAAGTTTCCTAATTTCCTCATTTACTGCAGTCTCCTCAGTAGGAAATGCTTTCAGTTTTTACTTTGATTCCATCAAGAAGGCATTCAGATGTGTCACACATTTGCCATACATTCAGAATGTTATTACTCTAGTTGTTCATTAGATCACTGTAGTAAAGCTACTGCTCACCAAGGAGTTAACTGGAAGTCTACTGCTGGTATTGAAAGTGATTGTTTCAGTCTGCATGTCAGAATTTTCTAATGAAATAGAAGAGGATTTGAGATCTCACTTAAAACATGCACTAAATTTTCTTTTTGCAGCACTAACCATAATTTCTATGGCAAAATGAACCCCCTCATTTTGTTCCTTTTTAAATTAAATGTTTTAAGTGTTACCAGTTTATTCCAATCAAGATGGCTTCAGGTGTGCCATACTTTTGTCATAAGTAAGGCTGTTAGCACTCTAGTTGTTCTTTAGAACACTCTGGGAAGCTGCAGTAGAACACAAAGGCATCAACTGACAGGCTGCTCCTGATGAAATATAACAGGAAGATATTTGAGATCACACTTGAAACATGTCCTAATTTTTCTTTTTAGAGCACTAACCATAATTTCTATGACAAGATGAACCCCATCATTTTGTTCCTTTTTAAATTAAATGTTTTAAGTGTTACCAGTTTATTCCAATCAAGATGGCTTCAGGTGTGCCATACTTTTGTCATAAGTAAGGCTGTTAGCACTCTAGTTGTTCTTTAGAACACTCTGGGAAGCTGCAGTAGAACACAATGGAATCAACTGACAGTCTCTGCCCTTGTTGGATGTACATGTTTTACTGAGAATGTCAGACTTCATTCTCACATGACTGAGAAAGATAATGTGAATTTACAGAAAATATGCTCTCATTTTAGCTTCTGGGGCACCTTCCAAAACTGTATGGGACAAGCATGTGAAAATAGTTTTCTCTCAAACATGATTCATGATATCCCAGCAGAAGGTTTTTCACAGGGTAAAATCACCTTAGAACACACCACAATTCCTGAAATTAGTATGGTACCATCAACAAATGAATTCTAATGTAACTAAAGTCTGTTATCACCCTTTATAGTTCTCCTTTTGGTAACCCTCAAAATCTTCGATTCACTACAATGCATTTCAAAGGGGTACTATCATTTATATTGGTCCCAAGATGGCTGCCAGCAATTCCAGGATGAAGTGCTGACAGCCAATCAGATCTCACGATGACATGTGTGGTTAGGCTCCGCCCAGATATATATGTGTTTTTACTTTTGATTTTCTCAGCAACTACTGAACGGATTTACACCATTTAACAAAAGGGTTCTTTTTGAACCAAGAACTACCTCTTTGCCAAATTTGGTGTAATTCCGTTCAGCAGTTCAGGCTGTAGCCTTGCATAAAGTTTCCTATGGGAAACTGATTTTTTGACTCTTATTTTTTAATTTCTCCGCAACTACTGAACGGATTTACACCATTTAACAAAAGGGTTCTTTCTGAACCAAGAACTACCTCTTTGCCAAATTTGGTGTAATTCCGTTCAGCAGTTCGGGCTGTAGCCGTGTCTAAAGTTTCCTATGGGAAAATGAAATGGGAAAACACGTTTTGGGACCCCCCTTTTTCTCGGCCCCGCTTGACGAATCACCCTGAGACTTTCAGGGTAGGAGCGGACTGGAGCGGGCCATAAAGTTTGAAAATTTCGCGAAGATTCGTCAACCGACGCAAGAGTTATTTCAAATAGAATGTCGCGGATTTCCTATGGAAAATAGGTCCTAACTATAACTATCTACTGGCGACCGCCAGTAGATAATATATATATATATATATATATATATATATATATATATATATATATATATATATATATATATATATATATATATATATGTCCCAAAGTTGCCCAGAAAATGAAGCCGCACACCGCTGAAAAGGTAGGTAACAAGACTTTATTTCTCAAGCATATTGGTTCCCCTCTGGAAAATCAATCCTTTGGCCTGACGCGTTTCAATGCTTTTGTGCATCTCTTCAGCGGAGGTAACCCACCAGAGGGCGTTATTTGGCAAAATGAGACCTCATATCCCAGCGTGCATTTGAAAATGAACTTCCAGCAAGGGAGGAGCACTGATAGCTCACTAACCACAAACACGCAGGGGAAATGCGGCAGCCATAAATCACCTCCGCTGACACGGCCTCTGAGGAGATGCAAACAGCGGCATCGAAACGCGTCAGGCCATGGACTTCAAAGGGATGTTAAGCTGCCTGCTTGGTTCAAATGGAGTTTGTAACTCACCTGCAGCTGTGTGCGGCCTCAAGCTTCTGGGCGTTTTTGGTTACATATATATATATATATATATATATATATCATTGGCCATGAGGAAGAGCTTTTGCTTGAAATGCATCACCTTTGGATAAAATTCATGGAATACTGCAGAACTGTGGAGTGCGTCTATCTGTGTCTCACTCTTGGCCCTTTGTACTTATGGAGTTTTAAACTGATCCTTCTCCCGTTTCCTTGCACCGGCCTTACTAGGTGGACATGACTGGGTTTTTGCCAGGACTTTGCTTAAATATATATATAAATATATATATATATTTTTTTTTCCACTGAAGAAACCTAACCTATGTTGGTTTTGTGTGTGGTTGTGTTAGTGTCTAAGTATCTGTCTGAGTGGGTGCATGAATGTCTGAGTAGGCATCTGGGTGGGTGCATGAGGCGTGAGTGTCTGAGTGGGTCTGTAAGTGGGTGAGTGTCTCTAAGTGAGTTTGTGAGTAGGTATGTAAGTCTGTGAGTGTATCTGTGAGTGAGTGCATGAGTCTCTGCATGGGTCTGTGATTGAGTGAGTGAGTCTTTGAGTGGGTCTGTGAGTGAGTGCATAAATCTCTGAGGGGGTCTGTGAGTAAGTGCATGAGTCTGTGAGTGAATGTGCGGGTCTCTGAGTGGGTCTGTGAGTGGGTGTGTAAGTCTCTTAGTGGGTCTGTGAGTGGGTGCTTGAGTCTCTGAGTAGGTTCATGAGTGTCTAAGTGGTTCTGTGAGTGGGCACAGGAGTTTCTCAGTGGGTCTGTGAGTGAGTGCATAAATGAGTCTGAGTGGGTCTGTGAGTGAGTGTGTGAGCCTCTGAGTCGTTCTGTGAGTGGGTGTGTGAGGTTTTGAGTGGGTCTTTGAGTGGGTGCATGAATGTCTGAGTAGGTATGTTTGTGTATGTGAGTGGGTGCATGAGTGTCTCATTGGGTCTGTGAGTGGATGCATGAGTCTCTGAGTGGGTTTGTGAGTGGGTATGTCAGTGTCTGAGAACTCGCTGTTTTTCCCTCTTCTGCTCTGTTTTGCCTTTCCTGCTCGTTTTTCTAATCTGTGTTGCCTTGTCTGCTTGTTTTTCTGCCCTCTGCTTAGCCTGTCCTGCTCTTTTTTCTACCCTCTATTTTGCCTTTTCTTTTGCCTTTCCTGATTGTTTTTATGTCCTCTGTTTTGCCTTTTCTGCCCTCTGTTTTGCCCTTTCTGCTTGTTTTTCTGCCCTTTGCTTTTCCCTTTTCTCACTCTAAAATGGGGAAGGGGGTTTGGCGTAATTACGATAGCTGATTTCAGCCCCGGGGACCCCATTCCCTGGTGCCCATCATAATTCAATAGGGGAGAGGGCCTGCAAGGCCCTTCCCTGGTCCTCCTGGAGCCTGTCTATAAACAAATTGGAGAGGGGGCTGTGCATCCCCCTCCACAGGCCGATTTTTGCCTGGGGGACCCCATCTTCCCACGGCCTGGTCATGTTTCCCTGGATTCACTGGAGCCTACCCAGATCACCCAGTGTGCATTTTGGAGACCATGGGGGGAGCCTCAAGGCCCCTGCAGTCCCAGTCGGCTCCCCATCTCCTGTGGGAGCCGGAATTTGCTATTGCAAACAGGGCACTGCTGGAAATGCAGCTCCCTGTGTGTAACAGCAATAATTTAATCTCTTTCCCTGCCCACATGTCAGTGGGCAGGGAAAGAGATGAAACCTCTGCTTCCAGCAGGTAGGAGCATTTTGACAACTCCTGCCCAATGGAAGTGGAGTGTTTGCTTTTGCTGGGGGGGAGCTGTCAGCTCCCGCCAAGCAAAACCAAACAGCTATGTCCTGGGGTGGGCACCCCGGGACACAGCAGGAGCCAATCCTGGGGGGTGGTGGTCCACAGGCCAATAATGGCTCCAGGAGGGGGTCTGCATGGCTCCCCTTCTTTACTATTAATGGGCTAGCCCCAGGGAGGTGGTGGTCCCAGGTCCATATATGGCCCGAAAGGGGGGCCTCAAGCCCCCCTTCCACTTTTTAAAGTTATTTGACCCAGGGAGCTGGTGGTCCCCGGGGGCTCGAGAGGTCCACAAGGCCCCCTTATTACTTTCAATTTAGCCCCAGAGATGTGGTGGTCCCTAGGGCCTGGGGGGTCCACGAGGTCTCTCCATTACTTTCTATTTAGCACCAGGAAGGTAGTGGTCCCCAGTGCCTGGTGGGAACTCAAAGCCCCAGTGAGGTGGTAGTCCCCAGGGCCCGAGGGGGCCATGAGGCCCCTGTATAATATTCATAAGCCCCATGGAAGTGGTAGTCCCTGGGGCAAAGTAAGGCTTTGGAGGGGGGCCCCATGCACCTCCCTCCAATTTTTATTAAATTACTGCGTGCCCCTGGGACCTGGCCCATCTGGGGGCCCTTTTTAAAACAAGCATGGGGGCCCACTTTTTTTAATTTTTTGCAATAATATTTTTTTTTAAGTTGCTTTTTTGCCCTGCTGGGGTCCCATTCCTACCTTGCCCCCTTTTATTTTTTCATGTTTTTTTGGGGGACTCAGCTGAAGTCCCAATATGGCTGACAGCACTTCCTGGTTGAAGTATTGTTAGTCAATCAGAGTTCTGCAGATCTCTTTTTTGAACACGACTACAGCCCGAACTGCTGGAGGGAATTAGATAAAATTTGGCAGAGAGGTTTTTGGTTCAGAAAGGGCCTTTTTTGTGGTGTGGCGTAAACCCATTCAGTAGTTGTAGAGTTATTAAAGGAAAAGCAAAATTGTATATCTCAGGACCCGGACCCCCGCGGATCCCCTGTGGTGGATTTGCGAAGTCACGCACCACCAGCAACGCCATAATTGGCTGACCACAACCTGACCGGAAAGCTGCGGCCACCATTTTTAGTATCATAGAATGGTCCTGTGGTCTTAAAATGTATCTGCAAAATGATTAAAGGTGTCAGTGTAGAGGTAACCTGACCACATGGGTGTGTTAGAGGAGTGTGAGAGGGACCTATGTTGGGTACAAAACTGAGTTATATCAGATTTTGTTCTACTTTGGGAGTCCGCAGATCCCCTGCGTGGCTCAGCATAGCCCTGGTGTAAATCTGTGATGAATCCATGAATCTTGATGCACTTTGGAAAAAAACGTTTTCAGAGCCATTCAGACACCCACACAGGTACCTTTATACACATTCACAGACCCGCACAGGCATTCACTCACGCACTCACAGACCGAAGCATGACTTCACACACCCACTCACAGAGCCATGCAGGTACTCTCAGACCCACTCACAGACCCACATAGGCACATACCCACCCACTCACAAACCTATGCAGGCATTTAACACGCCCACTCACAGACCCATACAGGCATTCCAAACCTACTCACATAACCACATAGGCAATCGCATACCCACTCACAGATGCACACAGGCACTCAGATACCTGCTCAGAGACCCACACCCACACAAACAATCACACACCCACTCTCAGACTCAAACAGACACCCACTCAGACACTCACACACTCACTCACAGACCCACACAGACACTCACAGACCCACTCACATACCCCCACAGAAACTCAGACACTCACTCACAGGCCCACACAGACAATTACATACCTACTCTATACTCGCAGACCCACACACACACTCACACACCCACACCCACTCACAGATCTACACAGGCACTCACACAGTTACTCACAGACTCACACAGGCACTCATACACCCACTCCCAGACCCCCACAGGGATTCACACATCCACTCACAGACCCACATAGAAACCTACTCCCAGACCCACACAGATGCTTACACACCCACTCAAAGACCCACTCAGGTATTTATAAACCCACTCACAGACCCACATAGGAACTCACACACTCACTCACAGACCTATGCAGGCATTGATACATTCACTCACAGACCCATGCAGGCACTCACTGACCCTCTCACATACCCATGTAAGGACTCACATACCCACTCTCTGTCCCATATAGGCACTCACATACCAACTCACAGTTCTATGCTGTCAATTTCACACCCACTCAGGGTCCCACACAGGCAGTCACACACCTACTCACAGACCCATGCAGTCACTCATAGACCCACTCACAGACACATGCAGATACTCAAACACCCATTCATAGACCCACTCAGGCACTCACACACCTACTGACAGACCCACACAGCTACTCACATACCCAACTCTTAGCATATACAGCCACTCATACACCCACTCACAGACCCACACAGGTAGTCTTACACCCACTCACAGACCCACACAGCAACTCACACACCTACTCACAGACCAATGCAGATACTGACAGACTCATTCGCAGACCATCACAGACACTCACAGACCCATTCATAGGCCCATGCAGGTATTCACACATTCATTCACACACCCACATAGGCACTCACACACTCACTCACAGACTCACACACTCAGTCACAGACCCACACATGTATTCTCATACCCACTGACAGAACCACACAGGCACTGACAGACCCACTAGTAGAGCTACACAGTCACTCACATGCCCACTCACAGACCCATGCATCCACTAACACATCTACTTGCAGACCAACAGGTGTACTCTCACACCCAACTACAGTTCTATGCTGGCACTTTCACACCTACTCAGAGTCCCACACAGACAGTCATAGTCCCACACAGACACTCAGACAGCCACTCATAGACCCACACAGACAGTCATAGACCCGCTCATCCACTCACACACCCACTCACAGACCTATGCAGGCACTCATAGAGACACTCATATACCCATGCAGGTACTCACACACCTACTCACACACCCATGCATCTATTTACATACCCACTTACAGGCCCACACAGGCACTCACACATCTACTCACAGAGCTATGCAGGTACTAACAGTCCTACTCACAGGGCCACATAGAAACGCACACACCTACAAACCACTCACACACCTACTCACAGACCCAGTCAGACACTCACATACCCACTCAGAGACTTGCTCACATACTCATTAACCCACTCACAGACCCACACAGATACTCACATGCCCTCTCACACCCACCCAGATACTCCCATTCAGAGACTCACTCACACACTCATTCATAGATCCACACAGGTACTCACACACCCACTCAGAGACTCACTCACACACCCACTCATAGACTAACACATGCACAGAGTCACACAGGCAGTCATAGACCCATTGAGAGAGCCATGCAGGCACTCATACATCCACTCACATATCCATGCAAGCACTAACAAATCCACTCACAGACCCACACAGGCACTCAGAGACCCACTCATAGATCCATGCATGTACTCATACACCTACTCACTAACCTATGCAGGTGCTCATATGCTCCCTCACAGACCCATGCATCCACTTGCACACCCACTAAAGACTTAGACAGGCACTTGCACACACACTCACTTATCTATGCAGGCACTCACAGTCCCACTCACAGACCCTTATAGGCAGTCACACACCCATTCACAAACCCATACAGGCACTCACAGACCCACTGTCAGACCCACAAACCCTCTTCCAGATCCACAGAGACACATTCATAAATACACTCACAAACTCATACAGTCAAATCCTAAATATGCTGCTTTGTATTGAACATGTACATTTGGTTTGTGCATCCACGACTGATCCACAGCGTTGAGTAAACATTTTTAAAAAGTATTTAAAAAGAAGATGAACCAGTGTTTGTGAAAAAGGGCGACTCTAAAAATAACCTTTGTGTTGATGGTGTGCAGATCATGAGTACACATAAAAAAGGATGCAGCCTTTCAAGTTGTTGAGGAACACTCTGTTGCCTTTCTCTGTGAAATGAACTCCATCATTTCTATATATACTGTTAATATCAAAGTATAAATATCTGTGGAGAGAATTTGTTTGACCACTTCCACTTCTGCCTTTGGCAAATGTTGGAGAACACAAAGGCAGTGTGTGGGAAAACTGCCATTAATTTACCAAAGGTATCCTTTATTTGGATTTCCAGCCAAACCCCAGTAATTGTGCCTAGGTCGTTTCTACCACAGTGCACAATCATGAGGTCTGGATGTTGGCAATCCACAATGCTTTCAACCAAAGGTAGCAATCGATGCCACTTTAATCCTCTCTGACCGAGCCAAAATAATGTCTCCATTAGGTAAACCCTGGTCCCTGTCAATGGCACTCTTTCTAGCACTCTCTCTGGCCCAAAACACAAAACTATGGCCCACATCCACACTCTGACTATTTTGGAGGCAAACTGGAGTAGCACACAAGAGAAGGCTGTAGTTGAATGAGACCATTTTCAAAATGAAAGGCAGTTAAAATGGAGAACAGCACCTAAATTAAAAAAGAAGATATTTGATGGGATGCTGTTAGTGTGCAGGTAGCAAAGAGTAGATAGTTATTTTGACAAAAAAATACTTCTGTGACTGGCTCTTGAAAAATAAAAAAAGTTATGCTGCTTGGGATATGCTTAATATTCCGAACAGACAACCACACCTGCTACAGTTCAATTTGAAGGCAGCATGGTGCTCACATAGCAGTGAGTTTTCTAACCATGGTTACTAAAAGAGTGTGGGGTTTGGAAAATAAAAAGACTTTACTGTCACACTTAAAAGGAGAGTGGTGTAGACACACTGCTTATTGTTGACTGTTTGCCTTCATAATCACTAGTTTCTTAGAAAGTGAAATATACATGCAAACCATAAACAGTGCAATGATAAATGCATGTACGGTCTTCCGTGTGGAATCGTGGCTCTGCCGCAAATTTTCACCGGGGTTGCACTGAGCGCTGCGGCGGATACGTGAATCTGACCAAAAGCACTACCAAATTGGACTTCTTGACAGAAGTCTAATAAAGGGGTAATAAAACTGGCCATTCAGAAGTGCTATAGCAAAAATAAAGTAAGAAAGGAAGATTAGGATTTTCTAACTACATCAGCATCACTTTGAGGGAGTAGGAAGGGTTGCCATTATTGGTTCTTCTGTACTGAGAGTGGTATACCATTCTTGTACTGCTGACTTGAGATTTTCACTGAGAAGCGATTCTAAGTGACACTGAGAAAGAAATTGGAGAGCAGCAAAGAAATTTCATAGGTATGTCAGTGAGAGTGTTTGTTTGATAAAGTATATGTATATAATAAGTTATGAGTACATATAAGGTGAAAGGAAGTCAGTAGGTTGTGTACAATAAATGGAAAAATATAAGGGAGGGTAGATGATGATGATAAGGAAAAGCATAATGAGTAGCAAAGTAGGTAGGAAAATGTCTAAAGAGAAAATAGAGGTAGTTATGAAGTTAATGTTAAAGAATTTGTTTGGAAGAAGATGTGCGTGGTGGATTTTAGTAAATAATGTAATAGTATATAATTTGTTCATAGTCACAGAGACAGCAAGCACTGATATACTCAGTTACAGTCTTAAAAAAGCACATATGAACCGAAAACAGATATAGCCAGACAGTAACTGACATACTGAGAAAGACACTAATTAAAGAATTCACACACCCATTTACTCGCCACATGCCATATCTTCCGACCTGTTGCGGGGCTCAGCACAGCCCCTATGTAAATCCTCAAATCTTGCCACAGAGTTACACGGGGGACTGCACTGAGCGTTGCGGTAGATCTGCGATTCATAAAAAAAAAAAAATTGGGCTTCTTCGCAGAAAGATGATAGGAAGCCTGTAATTTGTTAACTAGAGCAGCATGAGTAAGAGCACATGGTGAGAGGTAGCCATTTTACCTGTTTTTCTACTGAGAGAGGGGATGGTTTGCAGGAGTTCTGACTAGAGATTTTGAATGAAACAGATGTTACCAGACATAGAAATATAACTGAGAGAACAGCAAAGAGCTTTTACATGTATGTTAATTAGGCTGTAGTATATAAAAGTATATTTAGAAAAAAAATAGTGAGTTTATGTAACGTGAAAGAAAATGTGTGGCTTCAGGACAGTATACTAGAAGGGAAAATAGAAGGGTGCTTAGATGAGAATATTTACTAAAAATGCAGTGAGCATAAAAGGAGAAAGAGGAATTGCTATACTGAATGTATATTAATTGTATTATGGTAGAATGAATGAATGTGTTTGAAATTAGAGGTGGGTGTTTGCTTACAGTATATTGTTTAACATTATGAAATTGCACATGCTCACATAATCATGTAGGCACTTATAGACCCAGTTACACTCTCACAAAAGCAGTTATGTACCTATTGCTCATATAGCCAGACAGTGACTGCCACAGCCACTGACAAACCCATACGACCATTCACACACCAATTTACTCATGTGTACATCCAAGTTTGAGTCCTAGTTTGCCCTTAGAGCCTAGGGGGACACCCACAAAATGTAATCTGCACCACAAGAAGAGGACTACTTCAGCACTCTTGACAAGAAAGAGCCCTGATTGCAGTTGACCTCAGAATCATGGTCCCAAAGGGTAGTGGTTTTCAGAAGGAGGGAAAGGAGTGGAGAAATGAGCTGGTAAAGCCTCCAGAGGAGAGAAGAGATCCCCAGGGAGAGACTTCTCTGTTTGATACGATGCAGGATGTACTGTCTCCTCCCAAATCCAGTCCCCTGTGGGGCTCAAGGACAGACAGGCTGAGTGGGACCTAAGGTTGCAGTTGGCCCAGCTGGTTGAGAGGAGAGAAAAGGTGAGGCTAAGAGAGCCTTGAAGGAGAAACTGATCTTGCTGGCTAGACTGTCAGGGAGGTGCACTCGAAGGCCAAATAGCTGTTAGAGTCTAGCAAAAATGGTGTGAGCACCACTACTGTGACCAGTGCAGAAGATAGAGTTCATTTATTCAGAGGCTTGGTACCTGACTTTAAGGAGGGGTTGATATAGACTGGTTATTTCTGGAATAAAAAGTAGCTATAGACGTACAGAGGATGCCTGAGAAGGATTGCAGAGGTGCTTTTGGAGTCATATTCGTGGTGATGGGAGGGACACATATGGCTCTAGAGAAGGGGAGAGGATGAGGCATCTCACTATAAAGGAGGTCCTTGTCGGTAAGTATGAATTAACCCCAGAGGAGTGCAGGTTGAAATTCAGGGTTAGTCAGAAACTGTGTCACTACTGCTAAGAGGATTTTGTGGGGTACTTTTGAAATGTTTCTTAAAAGTACTGATGTTTTTTAAGAAGGTGTTTCTAACAGTTTTATACTTTTTCTTTTTCCAAAGAGAATTGAGATGAAGCAACTTGTTTCAAACAACAGATAGAATATATATGGAATATGAAATCTAGGGTCCTCAGAATATAATCTTTTTGACTTGTACTATCCTGCAGGTATTTGCACAGGGCGGTCATCATACTGTTCACCTAGTCTAGTTTGAAATAGTTGAGGAAAATATTGAGCCTCTAAACTCTTCTCCACTCATTGGAGTTCTTTTAGATTGTTTCATCTGATACAGTTTAATGAGATCCCCAATAACCACATTTTAATGTAGTGGAGGGATACTGTAATCCTTATATAAATCTACTTCTATGCAGTTTTTCAAACTGTCCACTTGAAGGCAACTTTTCTTTCCCCATGCAGCTTCCATATTTATAGTGCACGTTATTGTCTTTAAGATATAATGTAGGTTTCTTCACCTTATTTACATCCACTAGTTCCTGCCATATTTCTTTGGTTTTTGTGTTCACAACATTCACTAGAATAACAGAGGTACTTTCAAATCTCTCTCTACACCCACAGTTTCAATATTGTGTTTGACATCTAAAGAAAAAAACACAACGCTACCTTTAAGCCCTTTCTGAAGCTCAGTGGATGCTACCTTTAATGTTAGAGCTTGCTTCTCTCAGAAAGCAATGTAAGGGATCCCATGGATATTCTGTACAACTCAGGGTTAGGAATCAAGTTGGTGTTCCTAGATTTCACAACATGAACTTAAGCTCAACATGACAACAATACCAGTACTCATTCGTTCCAATATTTGCATAGGTAAAGTAAGTAGACAGCAGCACTGGAAGTACAAGGGTGTGGTCCTACTGTATCAATTTACTCCTAGCAAATACTACAAAAACAACTGTACTCCCATTTATACACAAGAGCATTTCTATGCCTTTCTTGAACCACTTCACCTATCTCTTATTCCACATTTCTAGTAACCATCTCTGCTATGGGACTACTGCCTTTTACTTCATAACATCAGCCAGCTGTTTTAACTGCATACACTAATTCATTCTCTTGTAATTAGCTTTCTTCATTAAAGAAAGGCTCAGCAGTAGACATACGCTTCTATTCTCCTTTGAACATTTTGCAAAAGTTACTGCTGTTAATAAGCCTTTTTGGGGGTTTTCTTCATAGCCAACACTATTTTATCCAGTGTATACATTCTGTTTTGGATCAAAATAAATAGTTTGCTCTTCAGAGGAAACACTTTATCAACCACACTTTCCATATATTATTTTGTTTGTTTGCTGCTCTTCTCATCTTAGTGTCCCTAATTTTTTGTACCAAATTCTGTATTGCTCTATTTCTAAACATTCTTATTAATTTTTTTCTATTCTTTTTTATGTCCTCATATCACCATAGCATCTCCAAGTCTCAGACTGTTTTTACCCTTTCTATATGCCTCACAGTCTGTTGCAATTCACATTTGGCCACACCATACTGCTGCAGCCTATGAGGCCATCTCTTAGAGTGGCGCCTGGTGTATACATGGGACCTCATTGTTCTATCTGAAGTTCTTCACTTGATTCCACTCCACCTGGTGAATTCAGCCCACACCACAGACAGTATTCCTGACTTACATTCCATAATCATACAACATGTCCAATTTACCACTTTGAGCCATTCCATAACACATGGAGGAGATGGATCAATCCAATGTTTACAGACCTCTCTCCTGACTAAAAGTATCAGGTAAAACATGAGGCCACTTTGCTCCCTGTTCAATATACTATGTGAGGTTTTGTCTACCCCAAATAGGACTAATACAGGATGTAATGTTATGGTTACCCCCAGGATGTCTTTTAGAATAGTCTCGAAATCTGCACCTAACACCTTAATCCCAAGGCAAGTGAAGAAAACGTGCTCTTCATTAGCTTTTAAGAGACCACACCTTCTACATCTGGAGATGGGCTGCGATACAAACTTTGCAATTTTTTGGGGTGTCCAGTACAGTCTGTTAATAGTGAAGAAGTGAGTTCACTTTAGATTTGCAGGCTTGACCACTGAATACAGTAATTTCAAAGAGTTGTGCCAAATTGGTTGTAGGTCCATCCACTGAAAAGTATCATCCCACACCATATATGGTAATATCATTTTCTTGTCTTCAGCTTCCAGGAGTTTCGAGTACCATGTGGCTACCTCCTTACTTTTAGATCTCACATCCTGGTGAGAGGACTCAAATTCCCAGCCCCCCGTCTCTAGGGTCGAAGTCACAAGCTAGGATGACAGCTATACGTATTCTAACCTTGATAGACAATCACCAGTTTTAGCTCCTAGGATGTCCCAGGGTATTATCCCCTGCAATGCCATCAAATCCCCCCAGGTAGAAATCCCTGCCCGTCTTAATGGAAGACTCAGCCCATCCTTCATACATTCTGGGAGCCCAGGAGAGTCCCATATAGGTGCAAAGTCAGAGTAATATCCAATGCTAAGTATCTTTCTCACCCTGCACCAAAGGTATAATGCTGTCTTTAAAACCTTTAATCGTACCTTTTTGAAAATTTTGAGGGTCCCATACTTATACAAAAAACTGGCTGCTCCAAACTCCCTTATCATTTCTCCTAAAAGCACTTCCCACATTGTACTATCTGGCTTTGATAGTAGCATCCGGAGGTTTTTAAACTGAAATGCTATGCTATAAAGGTTTAAATTTGGGAGGGCTAATCCTCCCTTCTGGAGCCTAAGCCTCAACTTTTTCCACTGCAGTCTTTCCCCACAGGAACCTCATATAAGGCTGGTTATTTTGCTCTGGATCTTATTGATAATTGATTTTGGGAATGTGAGGGGAATGCAGTAAAAAAGGTACATCAATTTGGGGAGGATCGACATCTTGATAAGATTGACTCGCCCGTGGCAGGTTCTTCCACCTAGACAATAAAGTACCTACCTCCTGCTCCACCCTTTTCAATTTGTATAATGGTATTTCATACACCGAGTTAACAATGAGAATCCCTAAATATTTTATCTCTGCACACACTTTCCCCTCCAACCATCTATATTCCAATACATTACCTCTATCTTGGAGTTATTCACCAAATATCGAGACAAGGCCCCAAACTCCGCCACCAGCCTGTCCACCCAAGGTACAGTTTGAACAGGGTCTGATGTATAGATTATAAGATCGTCTGCATATAACGCAATCTTGCTGCAAAAAGGAGCGGAGTAAAAAGAGAGAACCTGATTGTCTTTCCTGAGCAGTTGTTCTAATGGTTCGATGTAGATGTCAAACAAGAGAGGTGACAGCAGACAACCCTGCCTTGTACCCCTGGAAATACTAAAACTCCTAGTCAAGGAGCCATTAAGGAGAATTATAGCTGATGAGTTTTTGTAGAGTTTCCGGAGCATAGAGATAAAACCGGGACAAAATCCCGTTATATCCAAGACCTCCCACAAGTATGCCCAGCATACCTGATCAAATGCCTTGGCCGCATCTATTGTGACCATGGCCAGGGGGATCGAGTGAGCGGTGGCAAGAAGACCAATAGTTCTATCAACTGCTGCGTAAGTTCTTGGATTTGCCTCTTTGGGACAAATCCTTTCTGATCCGGATGCATCAGCTGGGGGGCTAACTTGGCCAATCTCCCTGCCAAAATGCTCGTGAAGATTTTATAGTCTGCATTTAACAGGGATATTTGACAATAGGAGTCTGCCTTCTTAGGATCGATAGCAGGTTTTAAAACCAAAACAATTATGGCCTCCTTCCATGATTTTGGAATCTGTTCCCCTCTGATATATTGAGTTAGATAATAGCTCCCATTCTGAAACAATCTCCTTTTCTAAGAGCTTATAAAGCTCTGATGGTATTGAGTCCGAACCAGCAGCCTTCCAATTCTTTATCCGTAGGAAATGCGCCCTAATTTCCCCCTTAGTTTTTGGTGCTTCCAAACATTCTCTACCCTCCATTGTAAGCCCCAGAAGCTCTACACGTTTCAGCCAATCTCTAAGCTTCTCCGAGTCTGGGTGAACCTCTTCAGCATACAAATCAGTAAACAAGGATAACAGGAGTGCCTGCATTTCCTCAACCTTATTTGAGACATCTCCCTGCAGGTTGATGACCAATTCCCTAATGTGATTCCTAGACCACTCAACCCTTGCATTCCAGACTAGCAATGCCCCGCTCTCTTCCCATATTCAAATTGTCCCTCTTCACTTCGTATCCAATTTAATCTTGTAATTTAACCTTGCCTCCTCCAGCTGGTTAAATAACATCTCCCTATCCCTATCAAGCCTTGCATTTTGCGGCTGCTTCTTGGCTTCCAGTGTCTCCACTCTTTCCTCCAATCTACTGAGTTCTGCTCTTTCAACCATATTGTTGCAGTGTGACTGACTTTGCAACACCCCTCTAATATAGGCTTTAAAAGCGTCCCAAATAACATCTAAAGGTGCCGATCCGTGTTGTCAAGAAATAAATCAACACTGGCTTTTTTCAGAATGGAGACTACCTCAGGTTCTAGGAGGATAACCTTTTTAAATGTCAAACTTACGTTATGTCTGCCTCCTAAACACTTAAGTGACATGCTAACTGCAGCATGATCCAAGATGTGCCCCGGTAGCAGGTTGACCTCATAAATTTTCCCGGCTAAAACACTATCCACAAAAAATAATCCAATCTAGAGAAGTGTCCATTTTTTTTTGTATGGAAAGTATAGCCCCACCGTGAACCCTTTGAAAATATCTATTCATCTACCAAGCCTATGTCCTGAAGCATGTTTTTAAGGGCCTGTCTCATCCTAGAGGCTTGGACACAATTCTTACGGGTCGATCTATCTAAAATGGAATCCAGGAGGGTATTAAAATCACCCCCAATAATCAACGGGGTTGTTACCTCCACTAGGTTCCACTCCAGATTTACTATATGTGCGGGGGGTCATCTAAGTTCGGGTCGTAAAATCCAACACACACAAACTCAGAATCAGTGTATCTCAGAGTTGCCAGTGCCCACCTACCTGAGTTATTAGTTTTTGAAGATATTACATCAACCTCGACTCCCCTCCTTATCAGGATAGCTACCCCCTTACAGTGCTCTGCCTGATCTGAAACAACATAGTTTCCACCCATTTGAATTTAGAAAAAAAAGACTCTGCTCTCGCTAGCCGTTAGTTGGGTCTCTTGCAATAAAATAAGGTGGGCGAAGCTTCTTCTAAGTATCTCATCACCAATCTCTGCCTACTTTTAGTTCTGAGACCATTAACGTTCCATGTTAAAAATGATAGCTATCTACTATCCCCGATCCTCTTCAGTTATTTCAAGACCCTTCTTTAGATGCAATATCCTAGGCCAGCCAGCTACAAGGGTATGACTAGATGATAAAAAGGACTTATTTTTTTCCATTTTTCCCATTGCTCCCCACCCAGTGCCCTTCCCCAACCCCATTCCCCCCTTCTTACCCTGGGGAACCCTCCCATAACTAGTAGGCAAGATTGTCTGCTGAGCTCCCCCGTGGAGGATTGGTTATATTCAAAATAGACTTTACTTTAGTGGGCCCCCCACCTCCTCTACCTCCCGCCCCCTGACTTGGCATTTGATATCTCATTAAGGCTCAGGATACCACCCCTTTTTTGATGGCTTAAATCAGGCCATCTACTTCTTCCACTTCTCAGTAATTATGCATTTGATTATTCCACATAACACAAAGCATTGCCAGGAATTTCAGTTGTGTTAGTGCCCCTAATTTATGCAATTCCTCCATTCTCTTGCCTAATTCCGATTACTTCTAATCAATTGCCCGGCAGATGTCCGCTCTGTTAGAAAGGGAATAAGTACCAACAGTGAAATGGCTATTTCTTAAGGCCATACTCAATATCTCCTCTTATACTTCATATGAGAAAAAGTTCACTAGAATCTTCCTTGGCACCTGCCTTTTAAGCTTTCTTTTAAAGGGAACTCTGTGTACACGCTGTTTCCCTTGGTCGAGATTGAAGTCTGGCCTATCTTTCAAGGCAGTGTCTCGCAGCAATGTGATTATGAAGGACTTGATATCGAAATTTCGCAAAAGTTGCTTTCATTAATAAGTCTTTTTTTCTTCATGGACAGCACTATTTTATCCAGTGTTTTTATTCAGCTTTGTATCAAAATAAATAGTTTGCACTTCAGAGGAAACACTTTATCAACCACACTCTCAATATATTATTTTTGTTTGAGTGCTGCTCTTATCATCTTAGTGCCCCTTTTTTTTGTACCAAATTCTGTATTACTCTATTTCTAAACATTTTTATTCGTATTTCTTTAAATTGTTTCTGCCTCCTTGTAAATTATGTGTTTTTTGATAACCCTTTTTACTTTTAATCTGATTTACTCCTTCTCCATTGCAAATTTTGAGAGACAAATTAAATATTGATTTGATTTAAATTGTATTCTAATTTGTTAATAAAATGTACTTGTAAGGTATAAAATATATTTAATTTTGATTTAACTTAAGGGTCACAAAGACTCCCTTAGCAGTACTCATACATGTACTCACGCACCTATATAGTCATTCACACAGGTACTGACACAGCCACATACTGTCACACACCCACTCAAAAACCCGTACAGTCACTGACCAATCTATTTACCCATGCAAACATCTACATACAAACACATACTATACAGTTTTTTTACTACAATCTTTATGGTTGTTTTTTAGAAAATCATCAATGATCATTATTTCAACAGTACACCATTTGTGGTGTATGAGTATACAACCTGACAATAGTTTAATGGAAAATTAGCCCACAGAACACATTTTTACAGCGACAAACATGTGGCATTTTGCACATTGAGTAGCCATCTCACTCAAATCTTCACAGGCTGCTGGTATTATGATGATTGAAGCTGATGAAGGTTCTCCCAAGGGTGCTGTGGAGGTAGAATATTCTGCTGCACCTAGTGTCTCCTGCATCATTCAGTTGTACACCCTTTCATGAATTGCTTTTAAGTGCTTCCATTTGTTCTATGTAAATACTTCTTGGCAGTTTTGCTGGGTAACTGTATGCCACAAAGATTATACTGTACATATTTTAGCTGTAAACCTTTACCGTGAATGTATTGTAAAATGCTTGCAGACATCAGCATCTTTTGTGCTTGCTGGTTTAAAGATATACCTGCATGTGTTTAAAGTGGTTGTGCACAAATCTGTATTTGTAAATAGTTAAATAAGTTGTGTTATGGTTATTAGTTTATTTGTAATGAGTGCAATGCACAGTGTTCCTTAATTGCAGTGAGCTAGTGTGTAGTTTTTTTTGTTATGTTTCCACAATCTTTATGATTGTTTTTTCCCCACTGTCCAATGATGGTTGCTGAAAAAGTACATCTTTTACGGTGTATGACTAAAGAAGCTGGGAATAGTAAAAAACGGAAAATGAAATGCGTATTTTTATTAATAAATACATTTGCATATAAGAAATATCTAGGCATTTCTTTGAATCATGCATTGTTGAAATTGTACATTACATTTGAAATCTAATGATTGTAAAAACTCAGTTTTCTCTTTTTATTCAGACCAATGACACCATCTAGTGGGTAATGTACTTTACTAATTAGTTATTGCAGTGTTGTTCCATAACTTTAGATTTTGAGGATGCACACCCAAGGACAGATTGCTACAGTTAATTTCACACTGAGACACACTTCAGTACAGCACCTCACACACCCAGCTACACAGAGATAGAGGTACTCACACACACAGGCTCACACTGATACAGCCACTGACACATGTAGACACACATCAATACAGTCAGTGACACCCCAACTATACACCGATACAGGCACTGACGCATCCTGTCAAACACTAATGCATCCAATAACACACCCAGGCACACTCTGACATACCCAGGAACTTACCAATGCAGACACTCACACACCCAGGCATGCAGCAATGCA
Organism: Calotriton arnoldi; assembly: GCA_963921515.1. Classification (NCBI taxonomy): domain Eukaryota; kingdom Metazoa; phylum Chordata; class Amphibia; order Caudata; family Salamandridae; genus Calotriton; species Calotriton arnoldi. The sequence goes on along the minus strand of CAWUFW010018952.1, from coordinate 160,209 downwards.
GACACTGACATAGCCAGTCAAACACTAATGCATCCAGTATCACACTCAGGCACACCCTGATGCACACACTGAGAAACCCAGAGACACACCAATGCAGACACTGACACACCCAGGCATACAGCAATGCAGACACCAACACACCATCCAAACACTAATGCATCCAGTAAAACAGTCAGACATACACTGACACATATACTGACAAACCCAGGGACATTCCAAAACAGACACTGACACACACAGACGTTCCGCAGTGCAGACACAGACACACCGAGCCAAACAGTAATGCATCCAATAACACACTCTGGCACACACAAGATGCATACACTGACATACCCAGACTTGCATTGATGCATATGCTAACACACCCAGGTAATGCTGATGCATACACTAACTCACCCAATCACACACTCACGTATACACTAGCACACTTTTGCATACACTAAAACACCTAGGCACACACTGATGCATACACTTACACACCCAGGAACACTAATGCATACAGTAACACACCCAGGCAAACACTGATGTATACAATGACACACCCAGGCACACACTCATGCATACACGGACACACTAAGGGACATACCAAAACAGACACTGACACACCCATGCATATAGCAATGCATACACAGACACACCCAGCCCAACAGTAATGCATCTAAAAACACACCCAGGCATGTGCTGATGCATACACCGACATACCCAGGCACACACTGACATACCCAGACTCACACTAATGATTATGTTAACACTCCAAGGCACACACTGATGCATACACTGACACACCCAGAGAATTACAATGCAGACACTGACACACCCAGGCATACAGCAATGCAGACACTGAAACACCCACTCAAACAATAATTCATCCAATAACACACATAGGCACACACTGATGCATACACTGACATACCCAGACTCACACTAATGATTATGTTAACGCACCCAGGCACACACTGATGCATACACTGACACACCCAGAGAACTACAATGCAGACACTGACACACCCAGGCATACAGCAATGCAGACACTAAGACACCCAGTCAAACACTAATGCATCCAATAAGACACGCAGGCATACAGTGACATATACATTGACACGCCCAGATATACACCAAAGCAAACTTTGATATACCCAGGCATGCACCAATACAAATACTGACATATCTAAACTAACTCCTATGCATAAAATAACACAGCCTGACACACACTAACGCATACAGTGACACACTGAGGGTGATACTAATGCATACACTGACACATCTGGGCATCCAATAATGCAGACACTGACACGTCCAGGCATACACCAAAGCAGGCACTGACACACCAAGAAAAACAGTAATGCATCCAATAACATACCCAGGCATACACTCATGAATACACTGACACACCAACTTGCACGCTGATACAGTCACTGACACATTAAAACCACAGAGTTAGCTCTTTGTTTGAGTAGATGATGGTTCTAACAAGAACCGTTTTTTTCTAGAAGGGTTTTTAACAGATTTTTCATTTTTTTCTTCTTTTTTTTAAACAAAAAGGGAACAGGGCAGTAAAAAGGATAAGAATGGGGAAATGCAAAGAAGCAACTGGCTTCACTCTTAACCAAACATGATGTAGTCAGTGGAAGCAAAAAAATAAATGAATAACCTAACAGCAATGCTCGTTCATTGTATCTAAGACTGCACCCACAGAAATTGTTGTACAGTGACAAGCATGTGCCTTTTTGTGCAGTGAATAATCATGTCACTCATTTCCTTGCAGGCAGCTGGTATTGTAATGACTGTAGCTGATGATGGTTCTCCCAAGGCTGCTGTAGAGGTCGAATGTCCTTCTGCATCTTCTTTCTCTTGCATCATCTGGTTATAGACCCTTTCAAGAATTGTTTTTAGGTGCTTCCACATGGAACATGTCCCATGTGAATACTTCTTTGCAGTGCCTCTGGATAACTGCTTGCCGCAAATATTGCACTGCACATATTTTGCTGTTACCCTCTTTTCCCCAGAAGGTATAGTAAAGTGCTACCATACATCTCATTTTTTTCTGTGAGGTGGGGCGTCTTCCTCCTCATCCTCAACAGGTTGTGGATGCTCATCTTGCAAGGATGATGTAGCTTCAGCCATTGTGTAAAAGCAGAGGAGCACTGGTTCTCAATCCTCCTTCTAGAGACTTCTCTGGAGAAGTAACTGCTTTTGGGTGTGGTTTTCCATGTACAATAGTGGAGTCTTAATGTAGCAAATCAGAAGGCAAGGTTTAGGTGTATATTCGAGTGAATTTGTGAATCCAGTCCGTAAATTCATGGATTCAATAAACTCATAAAATGGGTAACTTTTTTGAAAAACAGATATAAGGTGGGGTATATATACTTGTAAATATGTTCACACTGTTGTCATTAATGACAATGGAGGGGTGTATATATGCATAGAGTAGTAGTCTGTCTATGTTTGTGGAACCGTAAAGGTATCAGGGTACCCCAAAAATATTTAAAAAAAATAAAATGTGTTTAATTACATTAAAATCTTCATTTACTTTACATTAATTACATATGTGATTTGTATGTTTTTAAATGTATAAAGAAGCAGTCTTATAAAAAAAAGAATGTCTACTATACAAAAAAATCTAAATCAAAAATAAAAGTAAATTGTAATACACTTAGGGGCCGATTCCGATCTCGGCCGGTAGGGCTCCGAATCGGATTCGGCATTACCGGATCCGATTCGGAGCCCTGTTTCCCGACCGAATCGTACGCGGGTCCGGCCGAGCGAGTACGATGCAAGCGCCCGCGAAATCGCCGACCGACTCGAACGCGGCTACAACACGCTCCGACCGACTCGCACGGACACAACTCGCACCGCGCAATGGAGACGTTCCCCGGCCGGGTAAGTACGATGCGCACCGCGAGCATTCCGACCGACTCGCGCCGTCCGGCTCGAAAGAGCTGTCGGAGCCGGACTTTGGGGGTCCGCGTCGGACCCCCCTGTATGCGTAGCCGCGCGAGTCGCACACAGGGGGGACCCATGGGTCCCCCCTACCTGTGCTTGTACGGCACGATGCGCTTCGACGCGTACCCGCTGTAGGGGGCGCCCTTGTTTGCCTCGCACCCATTGAGTCAATGGGAGCCCGCGTACGCGTTGTACGACCGGCTCCCATTGACTTCAATGGGAGTCCGACCGAATCGAGTCCGGGTGCATGCGTGCGCATCGTACTCGTTCGGTCAGACTGCCAGAGTCCGATTCGGTCGGAATTCTCTCCGGGTCCGGCTCGGTCGGAGAGATTTCCGGCCCGAATTGGAATCGGCCCCTTAGTATTCAAAATAAACCTGACAAATTAACTAAAAAATCTAAACATTAAAGGGACATAATATTTTAGAAATGGATTTTGAAAAACCGTTGAAATTCACTGACAAAACCAAAGGTTACAGGGACGTTATAGTTAGGGTTAGAATTCATTTGTATAAAACCAGCAGTTATAGTTACCTGAGCTAACTATAAATTAAGCCCGGCATTGCGCTGCTTATGACCTCCAATATTGCATCACTCATGACATGGTCAGTGATATCACTGTTGAAATATTAAATGACATAACTGATGACATCACCCAGTGATTGTGAGTGTTTTCTAAAAGCCTGTCACGGGCACTTGACTCACCCACTCAAATGAGGTATGATTTTTATCAGGAGACTTGGGGAAATGCTGGGTGGTAGGAAACTTGTGCTGACCTGGTGATCCCACACAGAAATGTGCCAAAAATGTGACTTGTTAGCTAAATTTGAGGTTTGCAGGGGATTCTGGGTAAGAAAACGTTGGGGTATCGACGCAAGTCACACCTCCCTGGACTACCCTGGGTGTCTAGTTTTCAGAAATGTCTGGGTTTGTAGGTTTGCCTAGATGGCCGCTGAGCCCGGGACACAAAACACAGGTTCCCCCTTGCAAAACCAGGTCATTTTATGATAGATCATTTTTATGTACCACAATATGTTTTGGGACCTTCCCTGTCATGGGCACTTGGCCCACGACAGAAGTGAGGTACTGCTTTTCTCAGGAAACTTGTGGACATGCTGGGTGGTAGGACATTTGTGGCTGCATACAGATCACAAGACTTTTCTTAACAGAAATGCAAGGAAAATTGTTTTTTGGGGCAAAGTTTGAGCATTGAGGGGATTTTGGATGAAAAAAAACTTGGTGAGAGCCACGCAAAGCACCCCACTGAGGACACTCACAGGTTTCTAGTTTTAAAACATCTGCTGGTTTGATAGGTTTCCCAAGGTGCCGGCTGAGCTGAAGCCCAAAATCCACAGCTACCCCCATTGGAAAAATCACATTGTATTTCAGTGGGAAAATGTGAGGTGTCTATGTTGCACTTGCCACCCTTTCATGTCGCAGGCACTTGGGCTACCCACACAAGTGAGTTACCATTTTTATTAAAAGACTTAGGGGAATGCTGGGTGCTGCGAAATTTGTGGCTGCCTGTAGATTCCAGAACTTTTCCTCACAGAAATGCAAGAAAAATTTGTTTTTGTAGACAAAGTTTGAGCTTTACATAGGATTTCTGGGTAGTCATGGTGAGAGCCATGCAAGTCACCCCACCATGGACTACCCCGGTTGTATTGTTTTAAAAAATGTGCTGATTTGGTAAGTTTCCCTAGGTGTCGGCTGAGCTGTGGCCCAAAATCCACAGGTAGCCACCTTGTAACAAAACATGCATTCTGCTGGGTAAAATATGATGTCTCCTAGGTCACGGTTTGGTGTGTTGTTGGCCACAGACCCAAGGCCCAGCCACACAAGTGGGGTTCCATTTTTATCAGGTGTCATGTGGGGATACAAAATGGTAGAACATTTGTTATTATCAATTGAATATCTCTATGTTTGTGCATTTCAAATGTAAGCAAGTGTGTAACACGGAAGACATTTTACAAAATGTCCTCTGAAACACATGCCAGTAAGGCTACCCATAAAACCAGAGATGTACAAACAACCACTGCTCCTAAATTCAGCATCTGGTGTACATTTCCATTCTTTATAACTTTCCATCTGAATTTCTGTATAGTCAGTACACAATAAAAACCATTGTGAGGTGCAGCTTGGCTGTTGGATCTAGGTATTTTAGGTTTTTGGAGAACCTACAAGCCCTATACATTCCCGTAACCAGAAAGGTCCAGCCGAGGAAACGGTATACTGCTTTTGAAAATCTTCCATACCAAGAAGAAGTGACAGATGGAAACATAGACACAAATGGCTGTTTTTTCAACTCAATTTCTATTTTTTTATTTAAACTGTTACTTTTTATAGGAAAACCTTAACAGATCTCACAAATGACCTCTTGTTTACTTTAAATTTTTGTCTAGTTTTCAGAAATCTATAGCTTTTTGGGGTCCACCATGGTTTCCAAACCCATTTCCACCACAAGCTGAAAGGAGGTTGAAAGCACTAAAAATAGGAAAAATAGGCTATCTCCCAGTAAAATACCCAAACTGTGTTAAACAATTTGGTTTTCTGATTCAAGTCTGCCTGTTCCTGAAAGCTGGCAAGATGGTGATTTTAGCACCACAAACCCTTTGTTGATGACGTTCGCAGGAGAAAAAATAGATGCTTTCTTCTGCAGAACTTTTTCCCAATTTTCCCCAAAACCCCAAAATGTAGCTATATTTTTGCTAATTTCTCAGTCCCATCCAGGGTAATCCACAAACCCTGGGTACCTTTAGACTCTCAGGATGTTAGAAAAAGGACACACATTTGGGGTGGATACCTTATGTGGAAAAATAGTTGTGGAGCCCTAAGCTTGAACTACCCCAAATAGCCAAAAAGGGCTTAGCACGGGAGTGGAAAAGAGCCTGTAGCAAATGGGTTAAAAATGTGATAGAATTGTTTTAATAACTTTGGATTGTTTGACATTTTCATATAACACCACATAAATACATACATTGATTTGATTTGATTTGATTTGATTTGTATATTTGTAAAGCGCACGAATGCCCAAGGGCGTCTTGGCGCTAATCGTTGTAAAAGACTAGGTCTGCCGAAGAATGATACCAACTACAAAGTAAACAGCCATGTTTTCACCTCCTTCCTAAATGAAAGTAGCGATGTGCTGTTTTTAATTGTAACAGGGAGAAGGTTCCAGGTCTTAGCTGCCTGTAGGAGGAAGCTTCTCCTCCCCACCTAACTTGCTTAAATTTAGGAACCTGAATTAATTTTGCCTGGCTTGATCTCAGTCTCCTGGATGGCTCATATGGTTTCAAATGAGTTTTTAAGAAGTGGGATCCTATTCCACGAAGGGCTTTGTAGGCCAGGCAAACTGACTTAAACTTGATCCTTTTTTCAATAGGTAGCCAATGGAGTATTCCCAATCTGTGGGCAACTGGTTCATATCTGGGAATGTCCATCACCAGCCTTGCTGCAGTGTTCTGTAGGCGCTGTAATTTTCTTAGATGTTGAATTTGTAACCCTGCATACAGTGCAATCCCATAATCCAACCTGGATAAGACCAGTGCAGTTACTAATATTTTACAAGAATCTGGGGGATAAATGGTGATAGTTTCTTTATTAGTTTGAGGATGTACCACACCGAAGAAGAAAGTTTGTTTATCTGGGCACCCAAAGATAGTTTATTGTCCAGCAGTACTCCCAAGTTTCTAACTTTGTCCACTGGGGATGGGCAGTCGCCTAGGCTATCTGGCCACCATTTTGGGGACCAGAAATTCATATCAGTCCCAAGCAACATAACCTCGGTTTTGTCACCATTCAATTTCAGGCAATTATATTGCATCCAGTGAGTGATCTGACTCATGCAATTACTAAATCTGCCTGCTGTCTCGTCAGTATTGTTTGAGACTGCTACCACAATTTGAGTATCGTCTGCATAGGAGACTGGTAGGAAACCACAATTCCTTATTATAGCTGCTAACGGGGAAACATATACATTAAAAAGGGTGGGGCTTAACGAAGACCCCTGAGGTACGCCACAAGGAGAATTAAAAAGTTTAGAAGCAGCATCTCCTAATTTAACTGAGAAAGTTCTATCAGTTAGATAAGAGGATAGAAGCTTAAGTGCCATCTCTTGGACTCCTACTTCGGCTAGTCGGGTCAGGAGTGTGCCATGGTTTACCGTGTCGAAGGCCGCTGAAAGATCCAAAGGATCAAGGCAGCCTTCCCTCCAGCATCCAGTACACTCCTGAGTTCTTCCGCAGCCATGATCAGGGCAGTTTCGGTTCCATGTTGTTCCCGGAACCCATACTGTGAGTGGTCTAGGGCATTTACGGAGTTTAAATAATTTGACAATTGTTTATTCAATAGTTTTTCCAGTACTTTTGCTGGAAAAGGGATCTTTGAAATGGGTCTGTAATTCCCGGGATCCTGTGGGTGAAGATTTGGCTTCTTAAGTAACGGGAGGACTGCAGTCTTTTTCCAGGCATCAGGGTAGCAGCTCGATGTAATTATCTTAGTGAACACCAGGGATAGTTGGTCACTCAGTAAATCTGGAAATAGGTGCATCACCTTGGGTGGACAAGGATCTGTTAGGCCACCAGACCTCGTTGTCATTACCACCTGTTTGATCTGTTCTACTGATGGAGGCCAGAAATGGAACCCCGTATTGGAGCTTTCTATAGGCAGGCCCAGTTTATATTCTAAGGATGGAAGTGGGGTATCAGGTTTGTTGGTCGTAATGAAGGACTCATACACGGACTTAACTTTATCCACGAAGAACTGACCTAGAGTATTACAAAATTCCATGCTACCGTCTATCTGTTTGTTAGCATTGAGATTAGTTAGTTTTTTTACCGTGGCAAATAATTCCTTACTGGAATTTTTAGCTTCATTTATTTTTCGTATAAAATAGTTACTTTTTTCCTCGACGATTAATTTTTTGTAAGTTCCCAGTGCTTTTCTATATTCGTCTTTCGTCCGTTGTTCATAGTCAGCCCTCCATTTCCTTTCCGCCCTTCTGCAATTTAGTTTTTGTGCCTTTAGTTTTTCGTTGAACCAGGGTTGTGGGGGATTTTTCCTCCTAGAGGAAATCTTTTCAGTGGAACTGCTAATTCGACCGCTGAATTCATCCAACTGCAAACCTGTTCGGCAGCTACATTACTATCTAACTCAAGATCCGGAATGGTCCTAGAAAGCTGCTCCTGTAGTTTCGGAGTGTCAATCTTAGACCAGTCCTTGTAGGTAACACACCTATGCTGGGAGGCAGTGGCTACTGTGGCCTGCTCTACCTTTAAGGTGAATTTTATTACCTTATGATCTGACCAAGGGACGGGTAGTACTTCCAAGATCTCGATTTTTGTATTTGAGGTGAAAATCCCGTCAAGTGTGTGCCCGGCCACATGAGTGTTGTGCTTTACAATCTGTTCCATAAACATGTTGGACATTGTATCAACATGCATGCCCAAAAATTCATGAAAGACTGCCTAAACATCCAATATATTACATTTTAAGAAAATAAGTGCATTAGTTCCTTTCAAAATTAATGTTTCTTATTTGATTTTCAGTTATTTGAAAGGAGCAGCTCTTGGGATTTGGTGAAAGAAATAGAAATAGTGGCTTTTTTAGTATAAAAAGCTGACTAGGAGGGAGGGGCTTCACCAGAAAAAAAACCATTGGGGACATCAGGGCACAAGCCCATTTACATAGAGAAAAGGGAAACATGAAAGAAGTTCACAAACATCCAACATAAAATGTCCAAATCATTGTCCTGAAGTCCTATATTAAAGTTATTGAAAAAGCAAAGGTTAAAGTCCCACTGAAAAGTAAAGTCTTTCCCTGTACCCAGATGGAGTGTTTGAGATGCTGTCCTGTGTTAAGGACACATTACTGGCAATCCCAGGCTCATAGTTCACCACATTAAATTCTTCTTCCGACACAGACAGGTGGATTGGATCGGCAGGACCGGATAAACTTTGAGAATCTGGACAAATTGGGAAGGTGGAAACAGCTTTCACAGAAAAAGTTGGAGACATGACAACAGCAGGCGGGGACCATTTGGGAAGGAAGATTAGGTGTTATACCTTCTATCAAGGAGGTAAGTAGGAAACAAGGGGAATGATTTATTTCTTGGAAGTATGGATACTCGTTCGCAATGGCAATGCACTATCCTTATCACCAAGAATGCAGTCCGCCAGCTGCAATAACAGGCCAACAGATCTTAAGATTAATCATGACAGAGACAGAGTAGTCCCCTCCGACATCACTGGGGTGTCAGGGCCATCAGAGAAATGACTACATGTCCCGCCACCCAATTTAGATGGGCGGGCATGTAGGCATTTTTTACAGTTCTTTACCGCCAGGTAAAACCTGATAGTAAGGAACAGTAAAACAATTATAATGCTTCCCCCGCCATGGGCGGAGATTCCCATGGTGAGAGAAGCATTGCTTTTTTTCTTTTGAAAAAGAAAATCCCATTTTTTTTAATTGTTTTTTTAAAAAGAGAACTGTTTGCTACAGGGCCGCGTCCTTCCAACGCAACCCTGTAGCAAACAGCAAAATGCATTGACAGGAACCAGAATGATGGCAGTTTCTGCCAATGCCTTTATATATTACCACCAGCTAGGCAGTCATTTATTAATCTGTTAGACAGAGTAGTTTCGGCCTTGCGGACGTGAAGTTTTCTGCCAGGCCAAAGAAGAATACAATGTCCACCAGGAAATAATCAGGACATAGTTGCAAATGCTGGTCAACTAGCATCTCGCAGATTGCACAAAGCTCATTTCCTTCACCTTCCAGGAGACAGAGTAGTCCCCTCTGATGTCCCTGGGGTGTCAGAGCCGTCTGAGAAATGGCTACATATCCACCCACCTAATCTAGATAGGAGGACATGCAGTCATTTTTTACTGTTTCTTACCACCAGGTAAAACCTGACAGTAAGGAACAGCAAAACAATTATGATGCTTCCCCACCATAGAAGGAGACTCCCATGGTATGGGGAGCATTTTTTTTTCTTTTCAAAAAGAAAATCTCATTTTGGGATTTTCTTTTGTAAAAGAAAAAAGAATACTGTTTGCTACAGGGCTGTGTCCTTCCAACCCAGCCCTGCAGCAAAAATGCATTGACAGGAACCGCTGTGACGGCAGTTCCTGCCAATGCTTTATAAATGACCATCAGCTACACAGTCATTTATAAATCTGTCGGGCAGAGTAATCTCTGCCTGGCAGACATAAAGTCTTCTGCCAGGCCAAAGGAGAATACTCCATCCACCAGGAAATTATCAGGCCCGTAATTGCAAATGCTGGTCAACTAGCATCTAGCAGATTGCACACTGTTCATTTCCTTCACCTCCCAGGAGATCAGTAGTTGCCAAGCACTCACTTCCATCATGCCCTCCTTGAAAGGAGCCATAGTGAAATAATCTTTAGTTGGAGGGGCAAACACATGAGGGAATGAGGGTAGGGGGTTCTCTTGGGCGAATGGTTCCCTCGGCTCCAGTCTAGTGCTTGCAAGAGCAGGAGGCAAATTGGTGTGGGGGCCTCTGGAGTAGTGATGGGATAGCCGCAGGCCCAAATGACAGTGGGTCTGCTTGTGGAACTCCACAGCTATATTTTCTTCTGGGTCAGAGGAGCCTCATCATCTGACTCCTCCTTTTATGTCCAGCTCTACCACTCCATCAGATGCCAAAATAGCCTCTACCTGAAGTCCTTTTGTTTGCGAGCGAGTGATTCTCGGGGTAGGTGCACTCTTCCTGCTGAAGCAAAATGCCTCCACCTTTAGGTTGAACTCAGAAACCTGGGCCACCACTATGTTCCCTCCCGTGCCCTGCGCTCTGTGGATTTACATCTGATGCGGGTGCCACGTTTCCGTAGAGCCAGAGCCGGAGGCGGTTCTTTCAAGGTGTTAGCTCCTATTTTATGGAACTCGATGCCTCTTGCTATCAGGAACATTCCCAATCTCTTGGTGTTCAGAAAGGCAGTAAAGACATGGGTATTTCAGTAGCTTAATCATCCCATTTCTTCTCTCTCCCGGTTCTTTAGCGCTGGGACGTCCCTTTGCTGGGACAGCCATGCGCTTTATAAATCACATAACATAACATAACTTATACATCATGCCTGCCTAGCAGCCAAAGTTCTTGTTGATCTTCATCATGGGTCCTGCTTATATCGTGCTTTACCAACACTGCCCATTGAAAAGGAATGTTGACAAAATAAAGAAATTAGTGCATATGTTCAATACTTCTATACATTAATTAATTTTTACCAGTAAACAGTAAGTGTGAAAAAGAGTAAACCTGTCAAATATTTCATTCTTTTTACCTTTCAAGTTTGATGATTTATATCTTTCACTTTTAGCAGTGGTTGTTTAAAGGGCAAAAGAAGAGGTAACTGACATTGGACCTGGATATAAATTGTAAACAAGATCAACAATATATGGTGCCTTAATAAATGTGTATAGATTACAGAAAAAATTGTAATGCAGGAAAAAAGATATGCAAAGCAAGTACAGCGGTGATTACCTGAATTAATCACTGGCATTTAATACATGATTATAGCAAATTTATTTTGTACACAACCACGGAATTATATTAGTCCTCACTCAATTAAACAGATTCCTTAATCCTGCATGGTGTCACAGAGCAATTTTTTTTATAATATAACAAAAAAATGTAAAAAATGAATCAACATTACTCCATTTACACACAATTTACCAAAACAACAATTAACATGATCACAGTGACCCTTAACGGACCATTTACAAAGCCTCTCAGCCCTCCTTTAGGAATTATTGATGATGGGTTTGCTATTCATTTTATACACAATCCCATTTAGAGTTAGTCTTTAAAGTACACACACATGAGGAAAACCACTATCCTCTTTATTCTTTTGAGTGTGTATACCAATTATCATTAATAAGATGTTGTTGAGTTTGTAGAGGCTTCTCTGAAGAAGGTGACAACGCGTTTCGGCCTAGCAATTTTGGCCTCTTCAGGACAAACGGAAGACAAAGTGCTTAACGTCCCTGTAAAAGGACAAATCATCTGTTGGTGTTTTGTACAGATTCCCGTAATCGGAAGACCGATCCTCGAATGCGTAGAATCAGTAAAAGCTTTCACGTCCTTGTGAGGGGACTAATCCTTAACGGATACCAATGTGTTGTCAGTTATATATCCCAATGCATGGGTTACCTGTCCCAAATTCAATTCAATCCTTGCAAATCCGAGTCGTCATGCGGTCTAGTTACAGGCCATCTAATTCTTGCCTCACCCAAAGATAGCGGTAAACATTATGCCGCTAAATAGCTTTTTGCTGTGTGACACCATGCAGGATTTAGGTATCTGTTTAATTGAGTGAGTACGAATATAACTCTGTGGTTGTATACAAAATAAATTTGCTATAATCATCTATTAAATGGCAGTTATTCATTCAGGTAATCACCGTTATACTTGCTTTGCATATATTTGTTCCTGCATTACAAATTTTTCTGTACTCTGTTTGTAGCCCATGTGATGCGGGTGATTAGGTCTGACCCCCATATAATTGTGTTGTTTAATAAATGTGTATTGCATCTTAATGATGATTGCATTAATAATAAATACTGAATGAATGAATGTGAAAGGGAGCTGTTAAATGAATGCATATTACAGTAAAATGTAGGGCTTGATCATGAGTTTGGTGGTCCAACTGCCAGAGAACCGCAGCTACCACGTCCATGCCACCGCTGTGCCAGCACCCAACCGACTGCCGTATTACAAATTGTGCAGTCTGAAAACCTAACACACCAGCACGACGGATCACCCAGAGGTTCTGCGGTGGTCCTAAATGTTGGCGGTTTGTCAGCCGTCGCTGCCAGGGCCACAGTCCTGCCGGCGAGCGTATTTTGAATACACAGTTGTACTGGGGGTCTCACAGTGGTGCCCAATGACAGCGGTTCACGCAAAAAGAAGAAAAAAACACAACACTGACCATTGGATAAATACTAAAAATATACATCTGATGTGCTTTGGCAAGTGGACACGCCTGCAAATCACACTTTAAAACACACCCCATCCCTGACCAGCATCCTTTTTCCCAAGCTGCAGCAAGCAAAACATACAGCCATTTACTGCACTTAGTAGATAAAGCACCCCTTTTTTATCTTCACATTTAGCACTCTCTACCACCTTTAAGTTGTTTTTTACTTTTTGATACCGTTTTGGCACATCCCTTGCCAGTATTTCTCCCTTAAACCCACTCACACTTCCTTTTGTTTTTTATCAGCTTGGACCACCAAAAATCCTGCCTTCACTGAACAAGAGTTGACTGTTATAGTGGATGAAATCCTTAGAGTAGAGCTCTATAATTTTGGAGCACAAGTTCAGCATACTCCTCACACTAGGAAAGCAGAAACGTGGGACAGGATAGTCAACAGAGCGAATGCTGTTGGTACCACCCTGTGCACACAGGGCAACATAAAGAAGAGGTGGAACAACCTCAGGCAGGTGTATGGCAAGTACAGCAGCCAACACCTGGAGGCACAGAGGACTGGTGGTGGCCCTCTCAGCACACCATTACAACACATGCTCTGGGAGAGGAAGGTCCTGGCCATCCTGCATACTGATGGCTTGTCAGGAATACCTGGGGGGGTGCACTCTGGTAAGTTTAACTTTAACAACTGCCACAACATCACAATGTCCAGTTTGTTAACAACTCAACCTTTTCTATCGTCTCCTACATCTACTCTCATAACATGCAACACAGAAAGTATCTGAGATATCTGCTTTTCTGTGGTAATGACTATTGGTGCATATGGCACCACATGTCTACAAATCTTTAACATGCCACATGTTGCAATGCTGTCTGTAAGTGCAGCATCATTAAAATAACAACCCAGGACCCATGACGTGGCAATATGGAAATGTATGATCCTTCACAAATGCATGTCATCAACAGCTATAGTACACTTAACATTCGTCAAGTTACAAGGAACTGACTACAGCTACCATTAGACCTTGTCACTCCAACTCCAAATAAGATGCTAGACTGCTTGTGGCCCTTCTCTCTTGTTGGCCATCTTACTACTGAGGCACCTTACCTTTTCTCAACTGTTGCTAAACTGAGATTGAACTGTCTACAGCTACCATGAGACCTTGTCACTACAACTAAGATGCTACACTCCTTCCCCCTTCTCACCTGTCGGCCATCCTACTACTGAGCTACACTAGGCATGCAGCTTAGCAAATCTCAAGTCTGCCTAAAGTCACATTCAACTGACTACAGCTACCATGAGACCTTGTCACTACAACTAAGAGGCTACACTCCTTGCCTTCATGACTGTGCAATCTGGCTCGTGACCAGTCATACACAAGCTGGCATACACAGGGCTAACACATGAGTGTGCACAGCATCAATTAAAAGTAAAGAAACAGCATCACTGTGAGGCCTCCATGACATATTTACTCGGCTAATGCATAGCACACACAGCAGAGTACATTGTACACATGTGCACAGTAATGCACTGCACAAATATAGTGTTGTACAGGACATGACATGGTAATTGAGCTTTCCCATAGAAAAAGCTACAGCACTCATATGTGGTGGTGGGGGTGGTGCACTTCGGCGTAACAACTACAGTCTCTGCAAACAGGAACATGCTATTTGTAACACTGTGAACATGACCAGGACCATGGTGGATGCCTGATCCCACTAATAGGAGGAATAGAGGGTTTCTCGTGATTGGTGGTGACTTGCATGGTGGTCTCTGCCATAGGCTAATGTTAGGGAATGTAACTGCGGCGGGCCAATGGCTATGTATGTCTATGCACATGACTGTGTAAGCAACATACATGTACTTTGCGGTTTGAAAATACACACTTGCCTACTGAAACTGCTGCCATTAACACCTCCTCGCCATCAGCTGCTGTGTGTCACCTCTAAGAGCAACCATGCCAGGCCAAGCAGGTGAGAGGGCCCCTGACTTCATGCCAGAAGAGCTGGAGATGCTTGTTGGAGAGGTCCATCCCCTGTATGGCCAGCTCTATGGCTCACCAAAGCAGCAAGTAAGTTTGGCAATATGCATGAAGGATACTGATGTCTCAACCTTGACATGTCCATGTTCAACTATGTGCCTATGAGTTCCAGATTGAAAGCACAGACTCATTTCTTGGGATGTATCCTCACTATCTATGTCAGAGATGTAATGGATGATTGTGCTCTGTACATTGGCTGCAAACACTATCCATAAGGATGTTGGAGTCGCATACATGCTACCCCCGTGCCATGCAAAAACAACTGCATGCAGAGTGTGATGTGGAGTAAAATGGGCTTCACAGGGAGATATTGTTCCATCTGCCAAGGAATGGTGATGTAGCTATGCATGTCTAGTGGAAGTAACATGTAAGGTGCAGCAGTAGTTGAATGCAGGTATGCGTATGGTCACCCAGATCTCTCAGCCCATAACACTTAGCACCAAGCTTTTGGCTGAGAGTAACGGAACGTCACAAACATGTTAAGTGAGCAACACAATGTTGCTGCCCATATTCCATGATCTTTACTTTTACAACACCTATTAACAACTTGCATACATTGTGAGTTCACTATGGTAAGCATGCAGAAGGCTAATCCTGTCAATGATTCCTACCAACTCTGGCCCAAGATTTAGCTGAGGGATATGTGGCATGGCACTGCAGCACAGTGTCCTCTTCAAGGAGATCTGCAGACCTAGAGTTAGAGTTAGAAATTGTGTACTAGGACAAATGGTGGCCTAAAGACATTTTAGTAAAGCCACCTATAAGATTGTACCTAACAGGAGACACAGAACTGAGTGTACTTGTCATTTATCCTCATTGCAATGTGCGCACTGCCTTAGGACAGGCCCCTCAGTAACACAAGTGTGTTGTAACAGGCCCATGATTCGTCCTCTCATTGGGCAGAGTATCTGCACTCTTTACAAATGTACTGTGCAGATAGTTGGTGAGTACAGAAGCCAGGTCCATCACTGCATCATCAGATGTGTCACATAAAGCTAACAGACCTTATGTACAATGGAATGTTGATGTTATCCCCATGACAGTGGCTGAAAGTGCTAAATGGCTTAGCTCTGCTACTAGGACATTGGCCGCATGCTCACTTAGTCGTGCATCTGTTTTACATAGAATTGTACACAGGAACACTATTGTGCAGTTTGTGAGCACAAAGTGTATCACATATCAGACCTTCCATGTTGATGCTAGTTTTTAGGATGTATCACAATGTGTGCTAACAGTCATGTGGTGAACAGCGTGTACAGAGTCACACATGTGGTCTCTTGAGGTGTCCGTACAGTCATGCTGATTTTCCAATGCTGTCATGTGCTCCCAATGGCTTGTAGTGGTATATCTAATTTAAATCAACAGCACATGTTTAGTGGCCCTTGCCTTAGTGTTGTTGTCAGTTTGGGATAGGCCAGAGACAACCCAAACAGATTTTGGTATAGTAGTCAGAAGATTAGTGTTACATTGACTCTTTACAGTGTGCATGTGGATCAAGGGCAACCACACATTTGTGGTCTTGCCAAGCTCTACTTGGGACATGCTAGGTGTGTACAGCTTCTTGATCTGCTACACAGATGACCTCCATCTTGCATGTCCACTCAGCCTTGTCAATATTTTGCATTCCATCCAGGTCAACACCCATCTCAAGCAAAAATATTGGAAAGCTATCGCCTGGAAAATGCGGACCCTGGGAGTCTATCACTGGAGCAGCGTCCACTGCCGGAAGAGGTGGGAGGACCTAGGAAACTGGACCAAGAACATTGCATAATTTCAGCTGGGAAATCCTCCCCAGGTTGTAGGGGTGCATGCCAGACTTGACTCCTCTAATCACCTACAATGTGGCAGTGGCCTACCTTGAGCTTGATGGGCAGTTGAGGGCCCAACAGCAGTTAGGTGGGGATGAGTACTGTGCCAATTCAGACATTTTGCATTAACATTTTCCTTCTGTTACAAGCAGAAGTTGCCCCATCAACGTTGTAGGTGACTAATATCCTAAGGATTTTCAGAGTGGTTCGATGTGTAGGTAGTGACGTTGTTGGATGATGTTTGCTGAAAACGTACTTCTTGTGGTCCTGACCCAGAGCTGAGTGTAGTCACATGTCAATTTTCAGAGTTGTACAGACACCTGGCTGAGTAATATGAATTTTCAGCTACACCTTTGATATTGATTGTGTCAGCTGTCCCATACAGACCACATGTCTTCTTTGTGTAAGGAGTGACGGTCCCCCAATACTGTGTATCTTTTACTAGGAATCTGTTACATGTAACCTGGCCTACAGTACACATAGGATGCACAGAATGAGCCATACTTGGCCTTGGTAAGTGGAGTATGTCCAGCATTGTGAGATGACAAACAGCAGTGGTCCCATCTGTATTTGTGCCTACAGGATGGTATGTGTATCTTTCTAATTTTAGTGATAACCTCTGCAAAAGTGCATGACCCATGATGTAGGGGGATACATCGGTTAAGGCTGAGGGTCCTCCACATTTATATGTGTTAGCTAATGTGTAAAGGTAAAAGTACAATCATGCAGGGAATGCAGGTGATGTGTACTTACAGATATGAGTGTGTAGACATGAGAGGGTGTGTTAGATATACGTAGAGACAATGTTCTATCTCATTAGCTGTGTCCTAAAGTTGAGGCTATGTATATGAAGGTATGCCCACTTACAGTTGTGTCTCACAAACTGTTACTCGCTATCATTGATGTGGGAGTGTGGAGTAATGTGGACTATACATGTCCACAGTTGCATGTGATTTCACTGACTGATGACATCCTTAGAGAGTGACATGTCAATTTGGTGTGGTCATATGTGGGAGTTTGAACACTGTGATACCATGGTACGTGCGTGTACATAACATTTTGAGAAGTGTCATATGCCTTCCCTTTTGAACACAGTTGACAGCCCATTATCATGGACTGTAGCTTAGCTGAACCTCTTTAGCATTTCACTATTCTATGGAGTTGTAGACATGCAACCTGAGCATGGTGTTGTCATCAGGACCAATGTGGAGTGGGTATGTCCCTAGCCATAGATGTGGTCCAGTACCATGGATATCTGTGTTGCTGCTGAATGTAAACTTAGGCCACCTTCTTTATATGGAGGGTAAAGGTGACCTTGTCGTTGGAGTGATCTGTGCCCATTTGATGGTGTTATTGTTGAGATATGTTGGTCAATTGACTTTACGCAGATGTCTTACACCTATTTCCACATTCTTTTCAGCATCAACCAAGTCAGACAGAGGAGACTGGGCCGCCGATGTTGGGGATTCAGGTGGCCAGAGTGGCTCTTGTCAGGAGACTGACATCGACGGAGTCAGTGGCCTGGAGGGTGAGTAGCGTGTCCTGCTGGAGGAATAAGATGCAACATCCTCTTCAGAGTCAGACTCCAGTGGCAGCTCTATGATGGTGGCAGATCACCCAAGACCTGTGCCCACAACAACCTTGTCCGCCACCACTGTTCCATCTCCACTCTCCCTCCTGCTCCCCACCAAGTTGTCCGGTTCCACTCCTGTAAGGAGCGGGCGTTTCCTTTGGTCCTTGCACATCATCCCTGCCCCGTGGCCCCAGATAATATGTGAGTAAAGAGGATATTGACCTCATGAGGTAGATCTCTGTTGGGCAGTGTTAGACTTGGCACCATTGGCGTGGGTCTCCCTTCCATTTTTTTGCTGTTGCCTCTTATGTTTTGCTGGTTTTAGATGCTTTTGGGCACTGTGCCACTGCTGTTCAGTGCCACAGTG
Organism: Calotriton arnoldi; assembly: GCA_963921515.1. Classification (NCBI taxonomy): domain Eukaryota; kingdom Metazoa; phylum Chordata; class Amphibia; order Caudata; family Salamandridae; genus Calotriton; species Calotriton arnoldi. The sequence continues at coordinate 141,532 of CAWUFW010018952.1, read as the reverse complement.
CAAGTGCTCCCTACTGTAAATCGATGTATGGATTAGTGACTCCATGATTGGATGATTGGTTTACTTGTCAGTCCCTAGTACAGTGCACTGAGTGTGCCCAGGGCTTGTAAATCCAATGCCGCTGGTGGGCTTGCAGCACTGGTTGTGCCACCCACAGAAGCGGCTTGTAAAATGTGTCTCAGGCCTGCCATTGCAGAGCCTGTGTGCAGTCTGTGACTGCCATGTCGACTTGGCAAGTGCACCCACTTGCCAGTCCCTAAACCTTCCCTTATCTTCATATCAGACACCCCTAAGGTAGGCCCAAGGGCAGGGTGCATTGTAAGTATAAGGTAGGACATGCCCTGGTGTGTGTGGCATGTCCTAATAGTGAATTACAGCCATTTTCGTTTTTCACTATTGCAAGGCTACCTGTTCTCCATAGGCCAGAATGGGCAGTTTTGATTATTACACCTTATAATCCTAACTGACCCAGAGAACATGGTAGAAAAACGAATTTAGTATGCCTGAACTCAGAATGATAAAATACATCTTTTAGTGAAGTTGGTTTTAACATTCTTTGTTTGAAAATACCACTTTTAGAAAGTAGGTATTTTCTTGCCTAAACCATCCAGCTGCCTCTGCTCAGGTTGTGTATTGTGTGTCTGGGTTTGTGAGTGACAGGGGCTGGGGGATTCCAGGAGGCAGGGTGAGTCAGCACTAGGCTGAATAGGTCTGCCTGAAGGAGGATGGGTGGGAGGAGTTGCACCTGGGTCTGAATAGGGCTGTGCCTGCCTTCCACAATGCTGGCTCCACCTCCTGCCGGGCGTCTGATGGCTCTGCCCCTCACTCTCAAAGGAAAGAAGGAGTCAGAAAAACAAAGTGCTCCAGGACTGACCAGAACTGGTTTTGGACTAGGCAGAGGCCTCTCTGCCTTCAGAGAACAAAGGAAAACTGTGTATAAAAAGGGGACCCAGACCCCTAGGAAATTAGATCACTTCTGGGAAATCAAGAAACCTGTTGCCAAGGAGAAGAACCGGAGAAGCTGAAGGAGGAGTACTGCCCCTGTGCTGTTTTGCTGATTGGGGTTGGCCTGCAGTGGTTGCTTTCTGCCAAGGACAGGAGAAAAGACTTTGCTGTGCTTTGTCATCTTGAAGAAGAGAATCTCCAAGGGCTTGAACTAGAGCTTGCCTCCTGCCTGAAGTCTCAGGGATACAAGACTTCACCAACCAGCTCCCCCTGCATTCCCTTGCTGGGAATTGAAGTGCCTGCTGTTGTGCTGGGCCTTCTGAGAGACTGCGTGTCGCTGGGAGCTGGAAGCGCGACGCAACAACGAGAAGCGTGTCGCCGCCGCAGCCGCGGTCATCGCATCGCCGAGGAAGCGAGACGCCGCTGCCGCTGTCATCATCGCATCGCCGAAGCGCGGCGCATCACCGGAGAAGCGAGACGCTGCCACAGAGGTCATCGTCGCATCGCCGGAGAAGCGCGTCGCAGGGCCTGTCGCGGCTCCAAAGATCATCGAGTCGCCGCACGGCCGTCGGGCGTGCACGCATCACACCAACGTTGTCGCATCGCAACCAAGACGCCATTTTGTCGCATCGTACCGGAGAAGAGTATCGCATCGAGGTGCCATCTTGTCGCATCGCACCGGAAAGCAGTAAGAAACCGACGCATCACCTCCCCACACAGTAAGGAAGCGAGCATCAACTCCCCTGCGCAGCAGTAAGGAACCGACGCATCCACTCCCCTGAGTGTAAGGAACCGACGCATCACCTTCCCTGCGACCCTTTTGTTTTCTTTGCGTTACGCATTCAAGGTACATTGAGAGTAAAGTGTCGCATTTACAACTTGAGAGAACTGAACTATTTTATAACCTTTTAAAGCCTATTTTTGAGTACAGTATTGTGGATTTTTGCTATTGGGTCTTGTGATAAGTCTATATAAAGATTACTTATTTTTACATAAACAACCTGTGTGGTGTCCATCTGTAGTGTTTTCACTGTATTACTGTATGTGGTCACAAATGCTTTACACACTGCCTCTGAGATAAGCCTGTCTGCTCGTGCCAAGCTACCAGGGGGTGAGCAGGGGTTATTTTAGGAGTGTTTCCCCCTTATCCTGACTAGAAGCAAGGGTCCCTATTTGGACAAAGGTGCAAACCATTGCCAACTAGAGACCCCCAGTTCTAACATTGGTGGTCAGCGGTGAGGATTTGGACTTGCATTTGTGATTCATATACAGTGATTGGTGTACACTACTAGTGAGTGCAGACCAATACGCGACCACATACCTTTTGATAGGACTTTTTTTCCTTGGAACCTTTATTTTTGTTGAGAACTGCCAATTTTCACCATGAGCAAAAAAGGATCCATTGCACCTGCAGATATTGAATTTGAAGAAGATAGGGTTGATACCTACACTGTGCCAGAACTCAAAGCTGTTTGCAAAAAGTTTAAAATCTCTATGAGAGGCCTCACCAGGAAGGAGGAGTTTCACAAGGCACTGAGAGCCTGGTTGGAAGCACGGAATGCCAGTGGGCAGTCCGAGGAGCCTGTGGAGGAGGCAGAGAATTTAGATGGGCAGCTTGAGGGGCCATTGGGCTTAACTGGGAGGAGAGCGCCTTCCAGGGAGGGCAGCAGTGTTTCTCAAAGGGCCTGTCTCCAGAGGAGCTGGAGGACAGGGACAAAAGCAGGATGCATGAAATGGAGATGGCCAAACTGAAACAGGGAAGCCATGATAGCCTTGAGCATAAGAAATTGGAGTTAGAAAGTAAGAGGTTGGCCATGGAAGAAAAGAAGATGCTTTTAGAGCATGAGAGAGTGGTGAGGGAGCTAGAGCTAAAGGCTAGAAGCCTAGAAATCACTCCCTCTGGTGGCAGCACACCTCCAGTGCCTGTAGAAAGTAGAGTGTACATCCCCAAGGAGGTTATTAAGGATTTCATGAAGGGGGAGGACATTGGGCAATGGTTTAAAGCATATGAGATCGCCATGACATCACACCGGGTCCCTGAGAAGGATTGGGGAGCGGGGTTGTGGGGCCGCTTTGCAGGTGAGGGAAGGGAAACCTTGCTAGCCTTGCCCACAATTGATCAGATGTCCTATGCCCACCTGAAGGAAGCTTTAGTGGCAAGGTATGGGTTAACTCCAGAGCTTTATAGGCAGAAGTTTAGGAACTGCAAAAAGCTGGAGTCTAGTACCTGGGTGGAGTATGTGTCTTATTTTTGCAGAGCATTGGATGGATGGGTGAAGGGTAGCAAAGTAAATGACTTACAGGAGTTCTATGATTTAATCGCATGGGAGCACTTGTCCAGTAGTTGTTTTCCAGAGCTACGCCAGCACCTAGTTGACAGTAAGCTGACTAATCCTAGGAAGCTTGCTGAGGAGGCGGACCGCTGGGTCAGTACCCGGGTCCACAAGGGTCTTGTGGGAGACTCCGCCAAAGGTGGGCAGGGTCCCCAGCAGAAGAGTGGGGGGGACAAGGGTAAACAGAAGGAGTTCCAAAAAGGGCCCCAAAGTAAACCCCAAGGGAACCAAGGTAAGGGTTCCCAGCCTCCCACTGAGAAAAGACCATGGGTCCCAACAGATAAGTCTGTTCAGAAGGGGCCCAAAGCATGTTTTAGTTGTGGTCAGGTGGGTCACTTTGTAGGAAGTCCCAAGTGCCCCAATACCGTGACCACTGCACCCACTGGTGCACCACCCCGGCAGATGGCTAGTGTAGCCCTGGGGGAGGAGTTGGGTGCCCAAGGTGGGTGGGGTCCCGCAGAGATGTCCCTGGTCTCTTTAGGAGACAGTGAGATGGTCCCTAGGACCCAGCTGCCTGATAACACTAAAAAATACAGGCAGTGGGTGACCATCAATGGCCATAGGGTGGAGGCTCTGAGAGACACCGGGGCCAGTGTGACAGCTGTCAGTTGTCGGCTGGTGTCTGAAGAGCAGGTGGTCCCCAACGTATTCTACCCTGTAGTTGCCGCTGACAACTCAGAGAGCCACTGCAAGGTGGCCCAGGTTCCCTTTGAGTGGGGGGGGGTCTCAGGTATCCTTCAAGTAGCTGTGAGGCCAGCCATGCCTGTTGACTGTCTGCTAGGCAATGATTTGGAGAGCTCCCCTTGGGCGAAGGTGGAGCGGAGGTCTCATTTGGAGATGTTGGGTCTGCCAGAGTGGGCGTGTGTGACCACTCGGTCAATGGCAGCCGGTAAGGGTATTCAAGAGGACCTGGAGCCTGGAAGAAGGGCCCAGGTGCCTGCCTTAAAGAGAGGAGGCAGGGGGCGCGGGAAACCGGCCCCCGAAGTTCCCACGGTCCAGGAGGAGGCAGACCTTGAGGGGGATGCCCTGGAACCTACAGGGGAACAAGTGGCTGAACTGGGGGACCTGCCTGAGCTGACCCATTGGCAGCAGGAAGGAGGCCCCTCCAGGGAAGAATTCTGCGAGGAGCAGAAGAAGTGCCCTTCTCTTGAGGGCTTGCGGCAACAGGCTGTAAGCCAGGCAGCAGGTGATCAGTCTGGATCACACTGGATCTACTGGGAGAATGGTCTCCTGTATAGTGAGCCTAAGGTTGCTGAGCCTGGGTCAGCCCGTGTGCTGGTGGTACCCCAGCGCTTCAGAGCCTTCCTACTGGGTCTGGCTCATGATGTGCCTTTAGCAGGACATTTGGGGCAAGACAAGACCTTTCAAAGGCTTGTCACCCACTTTCATTGGCCCCAAATGCGCAAGAGTTCAGATACTCATTGCAGGACCTGTCAGACTTGCCAGGCAAGTGGTAAGAGTGGGAGGAAGCACAAGGCTCCTCTCCAACCTTTCCCTGTTGTCAGTACCCCCTTTGAGAGGGTGGGTATTGACATTGTGGGGCCTCTGGATCCCAAGACAGCCATGGGCAACAGGTTCATCCTGGTCTTGGTGGACCATGCCACCCGGTACCCGGAAGCCATCCCTCTTCGGACAGTGACGGCCCCCGTGGTGGGACGTGCACTGATGGGGATTTTCTCCCGTGTGGGGTTCCCCAAGGAGGTGGTGTCTGACCGTGGTACTAACTTCATTTCCAAGTATATGAAGTCCCTGTGGCAGGAGTGTGGTGTAACCTATAAGTTCACCACTCCTTACCACCCCCAAGGTAATGGACTGGTTGAGAGATTCAACCGGACCCTTAAAGGCATGATTATGGGTCTGGAAGAACCCATGAGGCGTAAGTGGGACGTCCTCTTGCCATGCCTGCTCTTTGCTTACAGAGAGGTGCCCCAGAAGTCCTTAGGGTTCAGTCCCTTTGAACTGCTGTACGGCCATCCTGTAAGAGGACCTCTGAGTCTGGTCAAGGAAGGCTGGGAGAAAGCTCCCAGGAAAACTCCCCAGGATGTATTTAGTTACATGCTGGCCTTCAGGAACCAGACTCGGCGTTTCAGACAACTCGCTGAGGCGAATCTGGAAGCCAGCCAGGAAGAGATGAAACGTTGGCATGATCAGAACGCCACTCTGATCGAGTTTCAGCCTGGACAAAAGGTTTGGGTCATGGCCCCAGTGGAGCCCTGTGCGCTCCAGGATAAGTGGACCGGACCATTTGAGGTGGTGGAGCGCAAGAGTGATGTCACCTACTTGGTGGACTTGCAGTCTCCCAGGAACCCCTTGCGGGTCCTGCATGTGAACCGCCTGAAGCCCCACTTTGAGAGGTCTGAAGTGGGCATGCTCTTAGCAACAGATGCTGGGATGGAAGAGGAGACTGAACCTCTTCCTGACCTCCTGTATGCAAAAGAGCAAGATGGGTCAGTGGATGGTGTGAACCTCTCTCCCACCCTGACCCCGGAACAGCAGAATGACTGTCGCCAACTGTTGGGACAGTTTTCTGATCTGTTCTCCCTGACTCCCAGTATCACTGAATGGTGCATCCATGATGTGGATACTGGGGACAGTCCTCCTGTGAAGCATAAAACTTACAGAGTGACTGACAGGGTGAGAGCTTGCATCAAGGAGGAGGTCTCCAAGATGTTTGCCTTAGGGGTGATTGAGTCCTCTAACAGCCCTTGGGCCAGCCCAGTGGTCTTGGTCCCAAAGGCTGCCGCGCCTGGTGCCACACCCGAACTCCGGTTCTGTGTGGACTACCGAGGACTCAATTCAGTCACAAGGACTGACGCGCACCCCATCCCCAGAGCTGATGAGCTCATTGATCGGTTAGGGGCTGCCCGGTACCTCAGCACGTTTGATCTAACGTCTGGGTACTGGCAGATCGCCTTAACTGATGGGGCCAAAGAGAGGTCAGCATTCTCCACACCAGATGGGCACTACCAATTCCGGGTGATGCCCTTTGGGATGAAGAATGCCCCTGCCACCTTTCAGAGGTTGGTCAACCAGGTGTTGGCTGGGCTGGAGGATTTCAGTGCCGCCTACCTGGATGACATTGCAGTGTTCAGCGCCACTTGGGAGGAACATCTGCACCACCTCTGGGAAGTGTTGAAGGCGCTGCGGAGGGCAGGCCTCACGATCAAGGCGAGTAAGTGCCAGATCGGGCAGGGTTCTGTGGTGTACTTGGGACACCAGGTAGGGAGCGGCCAGGTGGCGCCCCTACAGCCCAAGATAGATACCATCCTGGCTTGGGAACCCCCAAAACCCAAACAGAGGTGAGGGCCTTCTTAGGACTCACCGGGTATTACAGGAGGTTTGTCAAGGGGTATGGCAACATTGTTGCACCCTTGACTGAGCTGACTTCCAGGAAGCAGCCCAGGAAAGTGAACTGGACTGATGCCTGCCAAAAGGCTTTTGATGCCCTGAAATCTGCCATGTGCACGGCGCCCGTGCTTCAGGCGCCCAACTTCTCAAAGGAATTCATTGTGCAGACAGATGCTTCAGAGCATGGTGTTGGGGCTGTGCTTTCACAGATGAATGAGGAGGGCCTAGACCAACCTGTAGCCTTTATTAGTAGGAGGTTACTCCCACGGGAACAGAGGTGGAGTGCGATTGAACGTGAGGCATTTGCTGTGGTCTGGGCGCTGAAGAAGTTGAGACCATATTTGTTTGGGACTCACTTCCGGGTTCAGACAGACCACAGGCCCCTCAGATGGTTAATGCAGATGAGGGGTGAGAATCCAAAACTGTTGAGGTGGTCCATTTCCCTACAGGGGATGGACTTTACGGTGGAACACCGCCCTGGTACAGAACACGCCAATGCTGATGGTCTGTCCAGATTTTTCCGCCTTAGTGATGAGAACTCCCAGGAGGAAGGGTAGTTCTCCCCACATTTCAGCTGGAGGGGACACGTGTTAGACTTGGCACCATTGGCGTGGGTCTCCCTTCCATTTTTTTGCTGTTGCCTCTTATGTTTTGCTGGTTTTAGATGCTTTTGGGCACTGTGCCACTGCTGTTCAGTGCCACAGTGCAAGTGCTCCCTACTGTAAATCGATGTATGGATTAGTGACTCCATGATTGGATGATTGGTTTACTTGTCAGTCCCTAGTACAGTGCACTGAGTGTGCCCAGGGCTTGTAAATCCAATGCCGCTGGTGGGCTTGCAGCACTGGTTGTGCCACCCACAGAAGCGGCTTGTAAAATGTGTCTCAGGCCTGCCATTGCAGAGCCTGTGTGCAGTCTGTGACTGCCATGTCGACTTGGCAAGTGCACCCACTTGCCAGTCCCTAAACCTTCCCTTATCTTCATATCAGACACCCCTAAGGTAGGCCCAAGGGCAGGGTGCATTGTAAGTATAAGGTAGGACATGCCCTGGTGTGTGTGGCATGTCCTAATAGTGAATTACAGCCATTTTCGTTTTTCACTATTGCAAGGCTACCTGTTCTCCATAGGCCAGAATGGGCAGTTTTGATTATTACACCTTATAATCCTAACTGACCCAGAGAACATGGTAGAAAAACGAATTTAGTATGCCTGAACTCAGAATGATAAAATACATCTTTTAGTGAAGTTGGTTTTAACATTCTTTGTTTGAAAATACCACTTTTAGAAAGTAGGTATTTTCTTGCCTAAACCATCCAGCTGCCTCTGCTCAGGTTGTGTATTGTGTGTCTGGGTTTGTGAGTGACAGGGGCTGGGGGATTCCAGGAGGCAGGGTGAGTCAGCACTAGGCTGAATAGGTCTGCCTGAAGGAGGATGGGTGGGAGGAGTTGCACCTGGGTCTGAATAGGGCTGTGCCTGCCTTCCACAATGCTGGCTCCACCTCCTGCCGGGCGTCTGATGGCTCTGCCCCTCACTCTCAAAGGAAAGAAGGAGTCAGAAAAACAAAGTGCTCCAGGACTGACCAGAACTGGTTTTGGACTAGGCAGAGGCCTCTCTGCCTTCAGAGAACAAAGGGAAAACTGTGTATAAAAAGGGGACCCAGACCCCTAGGAAATTAGATCACTTCTGGGAAATCAAGAAACCTGTTGCCAAGGAGAAGAACCGGAGAAGCTGAAGGAGGAGTACTGCCCCTGTGCTGTTTTGCTGATTGGGGTTGGCCTGCAGTGGTTGCTTTCTGCCAAGGACAGGAGAAAAGACTTTGCTGTGCTTTGTCATCTTGAAGAAGAGAATCTCCAAGGGCTTGAACTAGAGCTTGCCTCCTGCCTGAAGTCTCAGGGATACAAGACTTCACCAACCAGCTCCCCCTGCATTCCCTTGCTGGGAATTGAAGTGCCTGCTGTTGTGCTGGGCCTTCTGAGAGACTGCGTGTCGCTGGGAGCTGGAAGCGCGACGCAACAACGAGAAGCGTGTCGCCGCCGCAGCCGCGGTCATCGCATCGCCGAGGAAGCGAGACGCCGCTGCCGCTGTCATCATCGCATCGCCGAAGCGCGGCGCATCACCGGAGAAGCGAGACGCTGCCACAGAGGTCATCGTCGCATCGCCGGAGAAGCGCGTCGCAGGGCCTGTCGCGGCTCCAAAGATCATCGAGTCGCCGCACGGCCGTCGGGCGTGCACGCATCACACCAACGTTGTCGCATCGCAACCAAGACGCCATTTTGTCGCATCGTACCGGAGAAGAGTATCGCATCGAGGTGCCATCTTGTCGCATCGCACCGGAAAGCAGTAAGAAACCGACGCATCACCTCCCCACACAGTAAGGAAGCGAGCATCAACTCCCCTGCGCAGCAGTAAGGAACCGACGCATCCACTCCCCTGAGTGTAAGGAACCGACGCATCACCTTCCCTGCGACCCTTTTGTTTTCTTTGCGTTACGCATTCAAGGTACATTGAGAGTAAAGTGTCGCATTTACAACTTGAGAGAACTGAACTATTTTATAACCTTTTAAAGCCTATTTTTGAGTACAGTATTGTGGATTTTTGCTATTGGGTCTTGTGATAAGTCTATATAAAGATTACTTATTTTTACATAAACAACCTGTGTGGTGTCCATCTGTAGTGTTTTCACTGTATTACTGTATGTGGTCACAAATGCTTTACACACTGCCTCTGAGATAAGCCTGTCTGCTCGTGCCAAGCTACCAGGGGGTGAGCAGGGGTTATTTTAGGAGTGTTTCCCCCTTATCCTGACTAGAAGCAAGGGTCCCTATTTGGACAAAGGTGCAAACCATTGCCAACTAGAGACCCCCAGTTCTAACAGGCAGGATGCACTGCTCGATGCCAGCCAGGAGCAATCCAACCTGATGGCACAAACGCTGGAGTGACTGGAAGGCATTCACAGTAGTATGCCTGCCCTAGAAAGATCATCTCAGGCTCTGGCCTCCTATTGATGGCAGCCTCCCACCCAGCGCAGTCTTCCACCCCACCTCCTGCCTCTTCCCCTTTCCAAATCCCTTCACCTATACCTGTCTCAAGCACACGCAAATGTAAGCATGCACCTGCACCAACATCCACATGCAGGACACTACCCACAAACACAGCAAAAAATCCAAGCATGCAGCCACCGAACAGACCCTCACCAGCACCACCACACAACTACCCACAGAGCCTGCATCAACAGACACAACCCAGACACAACAAACATCTGACCCACAGACACCAGCACCAACAACAGACACACCCATGACAGACATACACTCCCTCTACCTTCCAAAGCCCACCCCTTGTCATCCCACCTCCCCAGGCTCCCATGGAAATCCCTCAGTTTTCCCTTGCCCTTTCCTCTGCCACAGCCACTGCCTCCCCCATTGTTGATCCAACCTCTCCCAATACTGACCCTAGCCCTCCCAATTCACTTATTTGAGGTGCCTGGAGTGCCCAATAGGTGCCCCTTTGTGAGGAGGTTCCCTGACAGTGTCAAATAGTGCAAACATTTTGGCACAGCATTGTGCTGTGGCACATTCTTTATATATGGACTGGCCATTGGCCTGTGTTTCTTTTTTGGATTGCTTTTGATCCATTCATTAAAAACTTTTACTGTTTGGTAGACATTAGTCCTGACATTACTTTCCTATTTACTTGATGTTAATGTATAGTTAGTGATGTGTGAGTACAGTTGTGTTTGTTTGATCCTTGATTGCTGATTGAGTTGAATTGGTTAGTATGATATGCCCTTGGAGTCAGTGCTGGAGTCAGACAGGCGAGGGGTAATTGTTGGATGTATGTCTGTGTGGGTTGACATCCAGATGGGCAGACACAGCATTGGGTGACACATTATGTGGTAAGTATTTCTGCTTGACCTGGCCACTGACAACATTATTGGGCTTGCCCTTCTTCCTATGATGTATTTTGGGTATGTTTTTGATGTGTTTTAATTGGATATGTGTGTATCCACATGTGGAGGGTATCAACTTGTCATCCCTTTGTGTAGTTCTGCATGGACATGTGTCCATTTTGCAGTGTGTACCATAGAGCTACTTCATCTAGATGTGTGCCACTTGCTGTAAGTGCTGTTTTTTGCTTTCATGAGTTGCACCTCCCCATTGACCAACACACGCCTGGCACTTAACTATGCTACTGGTTGTCCCTAATTAATTCAGTTTCCAGGTCCAGTGCACATGGTGTTAGTCCAACATGTACAAAATGTAGTGTGCACCAGTGCCCCAGCCTTTGAGGGTTCCCCCTGATAGAGGCCTTGGTATCCTGCAGAGAGTTTTTCCATTGTGACCTAAGAATGCTTGTCCCACTGCTTCTATATTATCCCATAGAGTGACATTGCCTTTTGATGTGGGATATGTGTGAGAGTATGCTACAGAGTTGTTGCTGAGAAGGTGTGTTTAAGTTTGAAGACACATCCATTCTGATGTTATTTTGACCTCACAACGGGATCAGGGATGTGTGCATTGTGACTGCGTAATACTCACTGAGGCATCTAGGTCGGAGATGGAATACCAAAACATCTTGTTAGTTGGAATCAGTTCAATGTGACTTTCACAAGACTTGAAAAATGTTGAGCTGCACGACTAGTGAAGCTAAGCATTGCCATGGCAGAGAAATGAGAACTGTCAAGTGTTATATGTGACAGAGATTGTACGGTCTGATGTTGTAGAGGATGTTGTTTTGTGATACACATATAAAAGCAGACATCACTGTCACTTTGAATGAAATGCTGATACATTTGTGTACGGTGTGCTTGTGCAGAATGAATGTTTGGGCCTCAAAGGACATCCTACAGCTTTGTTTAGGCAGATCGTTAAGAAACGTTCCCAGCCAGGGACACTATATACGTGTGCAATCATTGGGGACCCCACCTCCCCTGCCTGGTCCACAGCGAGGCATTGTTTTGCAGAGGTATCAATGGCAACATGCATTAGTGTGACTTACTGGCAATTTCATCCACAACGATATCTGTTTTTAATGTGAAAGAAAAGGTAGAGCGGCGGAATGATGGGTAGGATAGACTCCATGTTGGCAGAGGACATGTGGAGGTGAGTTTCATCCTTATATCCCTCCCTTTCCACTGTCTCAGATGCCGTGGTTGGACCGCCAGGCTTCCGCCAGCTGTAAGGCAACTCGTAATATGGCAGGCATTCTCCCTTGCATTCCAAGCCTCACACAGCCTAATTGGACTGTCCCACGACCCCCATGGTCTGAGACCACCGGTGGTGTCAGCGTAGTAGCAGCGTGACAGCAGCTGTCCTCACACAGCTGAAACACCAAACTCGTAATAGGGCAGTTGGATCGTCGACAAACTCACCGTGGCCGCACTGTCACCACTGGCACGGAGGTCCATGAACCGCCAAATTCTTAATCAGCCCCTTACTTATCTGATTGTGCTATCATGGTTGTGCAACAGTGATGTTTCAGGATAGTGTTTGAAGATAGTGGAATAGTCCATCATTCTTCCTTGCCTCAACATTGTCCAGTGCCTGTTAAGAAGCAATCAAAGAGGCAGCTCTTGTGAAAAATTAGCCAGTGAGTTAGTCACACAAATGCAGACCATGACCTCTGGTACATGACCCACCCTGAAATTCCGGATTTGGTCATAGTTTGGGGGTTATGTCCACATGTAATACTTTTTGCATGGCAGTGTTCTGTAACCCTAATTAGTCTAGAAAGAACTTCTGGGGGCACTGGAGCACCCCCTCACACAATCCAAACATTTGAAGAATGCTTTGAGGATGCCAAAAGCGTGCTTAGGGAACAAGTGTGTGTCCAGTTATGCCTCTGCTGAGGCTATGTGGTTAGTCATCGCAACGGGTGAGGAGATGAGGAGAGCAGACATACCTGACATCACCTGCAACAAAGACATGCAATATTGTAGTATAATGTAGCTTCATTGTAAAAACTGCAGACCTTTTATACATGCATCCATACAAAAATTTACTTTGGGCTAAGTCTAATGACGGTGAACTATTCACATGTCACCAAAATCCCCCGTAACTATCTGATGTGCAAGAGCTGATTTTTGAAAGACGTAGCTCTGTCTGTGCTTTCAGGAAAGGCAGGGTACATATTAGTAAATCAGTCCCTTAAATGCCAGGTAGCTTGAGTGTGTGCCAGGAGTGTCTGTTGCTAAAATGGTGTTTCCTAGGGTAGGGTGGCTGAAGTGGCACATGGGTGTAATCAGTGGCACCCACTACCAAGGAAAATGTACAATTGCATAGTATTCACTTACCACTGTCACAAATTGTCTGACTACTGACCAGAAGTTATACCTAGATGTAGCATTTGTGCATTTCAGCAGATGCCTCCACAAAATCCTAGGGACCTGTTCCTCTGGCCTTAGGACATCGATCCATGATGGTTTCTGTCACAAGCCTGCAGTAATTTAGACAAAGACCTCTGACCCCAGTGGGACATTGTCTGGGGCACTCTTGCAGCTACAATATTGTGAGCCCACCCAAGATAATGCAAATCCCTCCTCACTGTCTTTGGAAAAGAAAATGCCTCCTGCTACTTAAAGAAACACATAGCAGTTATTCCACTCCTCCCAGGCCTTATTTTTCTCTCACTGGTGTAATGCTAAGGTATTGTGGGGCTGAAACAAGATTTTGAGATGCCATATGATTTGGCAAACATTTTGGGTGTAGCTCTATTTAAACTACATCCAAAGTGTGGTCAAACTCTTGGCTATGCTCAGTCCCTGACAAAAGAAGCTTGCACTCACACCCTGTACTTACCTGATGATTCTGTTCCTGTTTCTGCTTTCCTTCAGACTATGCTTGGATTCTTTTGCTAAATCAACCTTCTGCTGTACTTGGGACCTTCATCTGCAACCTAAAAAGGTAAAAACACTAACAATAATAAAGAATAGTTCACTAACATGACTTTTAAAGACTTGATTCAGAATTTTACAGAGAGTACTCCATTCATCAGGATGAAAGAGAACACTACCTCTGCCATCCTGATGGAATACCAGTTGTCAAATTTAAAGATGACCGCCGATGCAACAGTCTTCTCTGTACATGTCATGGGACTAATGCATAACAGGATTTCAGGCTGTTGCTGGGTCAGGATGTCCAAGTCTTCACAGTCTAAATCTGCCAGTTGTGGCAGAGCCCGCTTCCAGTAGCTATGTTGCCGCCTGCACTAAGTAGCTCGTAAGCACAAGTTGTCTCCTGGAAGGAGCCCTGAAAAGGAGAAAAGAGCCATAAGGGAAAAAACCTCCATGGTGGTGGTGAGACTCCAGGGCAGGTCAGAGCTACTTGGCTTGAGGATAGAAGAGTCAGGCTGAGGGTGGAGGATGTGGATCCAGCTGGAATCAAGGGTTGCTATGAGGAGATGCAGAATGGAAGCTGAGGAGCTAAAAAGAACCTGAAGAACATAAGACTGAAGGTCAGGAGACAGGACTGAAAAAACCCAAAAAGAAAGTCAGGCACGTGGACCACAACAATCGAAATACCTGAAGTACTGCGACAAAAGCAGTCAACAAGGTTTTACTTTCATATATTTAAAAAACAAGAAAATACATCAGAATAGAGGGTCTGGATATTGGATTGGGGTAACCTCCAAAGGTTAATGACAGCCATCTTACTTAGGGGAGAATATATCTTCCCAGAAGTCCCACTGAGGTACGCTGGGATGGAGGAGACAGCAGAAAAATGGAGATGCTGCCTGCATCTCAAAAAATACCCCCAAGGAAAAGACTTCTGGTTGGGGAGGCAACACCGGTAAGCCAGCTGTAGTGAGGAAAGTCTTGTCAGAGAATGTTGTGGCCCGCTGGTGCTCCCGAGGCCTCTCCCACATTCGAGGTGCTGAAGGAGCAATATGTCTTGCCAACCAAGGCAATTTCTGATAAGGATGGCAGTCTGAGAACCTGGCGCCGCAGTGGTGCTACAATATACCCCCTCCAGAAACTACAGGTTTATCAGGAAATAGTCTGAAGAACCATTGAAATAAACTGAAGAGGCATTCTCTCCAGACCTTTCACTAGGTGGGTATCCTTTCCAATAACTCAAGAATTGATATCTCTTTCTAAAGATTCTGGAATAACAAATGTCTTGTACTTTGTGCATAGGTACATTATTCACTAAGACAGGTGGAGGCAGAGAAAAAGTAATTGAAAAGGATCCAGACAATAAGATTTATTTTGGAAAGAGTAAAAAATGAGATGAATCTTTCAGTTCAACGGCAACTGGAGTTTGGAGGCTTCAGGATAAAGAATTTGAAGGATTTTGAAAGGTCCATAGAATTGGAGTTTGAATTTGCCCTGAGAAAGATCAGAGGGTAAAAACTTTGAGGACAACCAAACTTTATCTTGAGCTTTATAAGCAGAGAAGCATTACAATGAATGTCAGCAAAGTATTTCATCCTCTTTTTAGAGTCTTGGAGAATGAGCAGAATTTTTCATCTTATAGTTTGTATCTGTCTCACAAATCTGAAGGAGCAGGCATTAGGTTAGAAACTAACGATCTGAAAATGTCTAGGAAGAAGACCTTGAAGACAGTAGAAAGGTGAATGTAATACCACTATGGATGGATGGAGTTATTTTAGGAAAATTCAGCTAACTCCACAAATGAGGACCCGTCATTTTCAGGGTCGGACTGGCCATACCGGGTATCGGGCATTTCCTAGGGAGGCTGGAAGGGGGCAGATTTGCAGTGGTGGGAGCCAGTTTTGTTACTGGGGGCAGGGTTTTCAGCAGTGCTGCACTATGGATCTCCACTAACAAAAGCAGTAAGCAAGCGTTTCCAGCCTCCCTGGGGCATAGAGTGCTTCCCCAGGGGCTGGTCCAAGAAAATTGCAATGTCAATTGGGTTCCCAGTCTGGTCCTGGTCACTTCATGTGGAATTACAAAAGCTTTGAAGACATTGCTCAAGACCTTGAGTAAGTTGTTCGGTTGACCAAACAAATATCAATCTGAAGAGATATACAAAAGGATTCCAGAAGCGAGAGAAATATTGTACCCTCGATTTGAAATAATGATTTGGGGTTATCCATGAAAATGAAACATTTCTTGTAAAAACTTTTTCTTAGAGCTTGGGCAGAAATAAGCTTTTTTAAGGCTGTAAAGTGAGCCATCTTCGAAAAAAATCAATGCCTAACATGATTCCTTTGTTATCCTCAGAAGGAGGTAAGGCCCCGATACAGTCAGTGGAGATAGTATGCCAGGGTTCTGGTGTAACTTGTAAAGGTTTAAGGTAGCCAGAAGGTCAAGAATGAGATGTCTTGTTGTGGGCGCAGACTGGGCAGGTGTTCAAATTGAGTTCAGTATCTTCTCGAACAGAAGGTCACCAAAAAAAGTGCAGTATTAGTTCTAGAGTATATTTGACCCTTCTTTGAACGGTGGCAGGAGAGTCATGACATATTCTAAGCACTTCAATTCCCAGATCTTGAGTAGGAACATATAAGGCTTTCGGTATAGAGTCATAATATCGATGTTTAAATATCGATATGCCATAATATCGATGTTTAAATATCGATGTGACACAATATCGACCTGCAAGAATATCGTCGACCAGAATATCGACATGCAGGTAAGAAATATCGTTTTGGTTAATATCGAAGTTAGTAATATCGTTAGTCAAAATATCGTTGTAAATAATATCGAAATTTATTTTAGTGTTCTGTATTTTAGTATATGTGTTAAAAGTATAGTTTATTTTTCTAATGTGTGTTTGAAATTTTTAGAAGTAATTAATTTTATGTTAAGTAATTTTTGCGTATTTTAGTTCCGTAGCGGATTGTGGGTTTATAGGGGAATAGGGTGGGAAGTAATTTAATTATAATATATTTATTAATACATTTTTAGAAATTATTAATTTTTTAAGAAATTAAATATTGCGTTTTAGTTCCGTAGCGGGTTGTGGGTTTATAGGGAATAGGGTGGAAGTAATTTAATTAAAATTAATTAATTAATTAATGTTAATTAATTAATATTTTTGTATTTAATAATTTATATTGTTAATTGTGTTAATTAATTAGTTAATAATTCGTTATTAATTGGTTATTAATTATTAATAATTTATTGGTAAATATGTTAATTGTGTTATTTTTTTAGGAGCGGGTTGTGGGTTTATAGGGGAGTAGGGTGGGAAGTAATTTAATTATAAATAATCAATTAATAATTGTATTAATTAATATTTATGTATTTAATATTTTATGTTAATTGTGCTGAATATTTTATTAATTCGTTATTAATTGGACATTCATTATTAATAATAATTGGTACATATCTTAATTATGTTATTTTTTTAAGAGCTGGTTGTGGGTGTATAGGGGAGTAGGGTGGGAAGTAATTTAATTATAATTAATTCATTAATCCTTTTTATTAATTACTATTTGTGTATTTAATATTTCATATTGTTAATTGTGTTAAATAATTTGTTATTTATTAATTATTCATTGGTTATTAATTATTGATAATTAATTTGTAAATGTATACATTTTGTCAATTGTTTATGAGTGAGTTGTGTATTTAGAGGGGAGTAGTGTGGCAAGTAATTAAAAATTAATATAATTTTTAATGTTTTCAGATAATATTTATTTATTGTTATTTTATAGTCTTAATAGTATGAATTAATTTATTACTCATTGTTTTTAATTTTTTTGTATATTGTTATTAGTTAATTAATTAATTGTTAAGCAATTATGTTAATTGTGTCATGTTTAACAATAGTGGTAGTGTTATTTATAGGGGTATTTGGTGAGAGGTAAATTATTTTTTATTATTTAAGTATTTGTTAATTAATGTTTATTATTTTACTGGAGTGGGAGTAGTAAATTATTCACCTCCGCTATCCAACACTTTCCCTATTTTTGCAATTGTTGGAGTGGGAATAGTAATTTTATCCCCTCCACTATCCAACACTTTCCCTACTGTTGCACTCTGTGGAGTGGGGATAGTAAATTATTCCACTCTGCTATCCAACACTTTCCCTACTGTTGCACTTGCTGGAGTGGGAATAGTAAATTATTACCCTCAGCTATCCAACACTTTCCCTACTGTTGCATTCGTTGGAGTGGGAATAGTAATTTTATCCCCTACGCTATCCAACACTTTCCCTACTGTTGCACTCTGTGGAGTGGGAATAGTAAATTATTCCCCTCTGCTATCCAACACTTTCCCTACTGTTGCACTTGCTGGAGTGGGAATAGTAATTTTATCCCCTCCGCTATCCAACACTTTCCCTACTGTTGCACTCTGTGGAGTGGGAATTGTAAATTATTCCCCTCCGCTATCCAACACTTTCCCTACTGTTGCAGTTCCTGGAGTTGGAATAGTAAATTATTCCCCTCCGCTATCCAACTCTTTCTCTACTGTTGCACTTGCTGGAGTGGGAATAGTAATTTTATCCCCTCTGCTATCCAACACTTTCCCTACTGTTGCATTTGTTGGAGTGGGAATAGTAATTTTATCCCCTCCGCTATCCAACACTTTCCCTACTGTTGCAGTTGCTGGAGTGGGAATAGTAAATTATTCCCCTCTGCTATCCAACACTTTCCCTACTGTTGCATTCCCTGGAGTGGGAATAGTAAATTATTCCTATCCGCTATCCAACACTTTCCTTACTGTTGCACTTGCTGGAGTGGGAATAGTAAATTATTCCCCTCCGCTATCCAACACTTCCCCTACTGTTGTAGTTGCTGGAGTTAAAATAGTGAATTATTCCCCTCCGCTATCAAACACTTTCCCTACTGTTGCACTCCCTGGAGTGGGAATAGTAAATTATTCCCATCCGCTATCCAACACTTTCCCTACTGTTGCACTCGCTGGAGTGGGAATAGTAAATTATTCCCCTCCGCTATCCAACACTTTCCCTACTGTTGCACTCCTTGGAGTGGGAATAGTAATTGTATGCCCTACGCTATCTAATATTTTCCCTACTGTTTTAATTAATGTAGTGTAAAATGTTGTTTTAAAGATAAATATTTATTTTAATATTTTATTTTATTATATATATAATTTATTTTTGTATTTATCTTACAGGTTTATGCATATATATATATATATGTATTTATAATTTTTATTATGTTTGTAACGTTTTATAATTTAATAAAACAATTATTTATTAATATTAAGTAAATATATATATAATTCTTTTTATATATGTATGTTTAATTTATTTTTATATTACATTTATTTATAATTTATAACATTTTTAAATAATTCTAACTATGTTTTTATTAATTATATTTATTATTTAATTTATTTAATATTATTTTTAAGACATTTAAAAAAAACGATATTGTGAACAACGATATTTTAAACAACGATATTTTGGTTTCGATATTTTTGTACTTACCTTTTAGAGATAGGATGTCAATATTTTGTCCATCGATATTCTTGACACGATATTCTGGTAGGTCGATATTGTTGTCGTCGATATTAAGTCAGTGATCCAAGGCTTTCCCCTTAAAGAAAAGGTGTCCTTGTTTGTGAATGCTTCCAATTCTCTTCTTTAAACCTTGGAATACTTGGCCTGACCACCAACAAGAATTTCCTTTTAAGCAGGATTATGGCTAATAACAATGCCAGAATGATTCAAGAAGTAGGCCCGCCACGTTTGACATGTATTTCTGCATTGCATATTTCAGAGGCATTGCAGGCTCCAATGATCAGTTCAGATCTCAAAAGGTTCTTGAGCCCCCATCAAGAGATGCCTTCACTCAGACCAAGCTAGTTCCATAACCACAAGTTCTCTCTCAAGAACCAAATGATTTCTTTTTGCATTTGATATAATTTGAGACAAGTAGAAAATGTGGGTGCTCTAAGCCATCATCCTCTTGAACTTGCATTAAAACTTTACCAAAGGTCCTGTCAGAGGCTTCTGTTTCCACATAAATTTGCAGGTTGGGTCAGGATGACACAAAATTGGTGCATGGGTGAAAGCATGTTTAAACCAAAGCTTCTTTGGCTCGAGATTCTCACTGAAAAACGTGGCGGAGCATTTCTTTTCCTAGAACTTGGAGATATGTTGCTGTTTAGGAAGGTGAAATAACTAATAACCTGCAGCTAGAAATTGGAATACCTAAGGACGCATCCAGTTCTCGAATGTTCGAAGGAATTGGCCATTCCAGTATGACTGCCACCTTTTGTGATCCATTGAGACTCCTTGGCTGTTTAACTGGAAAACCAAGGACTCTACTACAAATTAATCAAATTCACACTTCTCCAACTTATAATGGAGTTGATTCTGTTGTAGTCTTTCCAATTCCTAGTTAACATGTGAATGATGGAGCTTAAAATCCTCAGAAATAAATCAAAATATAATCTAAATCAATAACAACAAACTGATTTAGGATGTCAGCAAGAATATGATACATAAATCGTTGGAAGATCTCTGGAGCATTGCTTAGCCCAAAGGGCGTAACTCAATATTCATAAAGACCCAGAGAAGTTCTAAAGACAGTCTTCCATTCGTCCTCCTGCTTTATACATAAGAGGTGATAGGTGCCACAAAGATCCAATTTGGTAAAAAGTTCGAACCCTCTCACTGACTTTCAAATGTCCTTGATCAGAGAAAGGGGATAATAATCCTTGATTGTGACCTTGTTTAAGCCCCTACAGTGCATACAAGGTCCCAACTCATTAGACTTTTTGGGCACAAAAAACAATGAGGCACCTGCGGAAGAATTAGATCAAGTTAGAAGGCCAAAGTGAAGATTCTCCTCTAGACCTTTCTGAGAACATCCATTTCAGACTCAGAGATGAAATAAACTCTTCCAAAAGGAGCAGTGGGTCCAGGCTCGATTGAAATGACGCAGTCAAACTTTCTATTTGGAAGTAAACACAATTCCTTGGGCTTGTGAAAGAGATCTGCATAACAATGATGCTGAGCAGGTACTCCTTGGACAGAATTTATAATCCCTGAGTAACAACGACTGTTAGATTTAAATTCTTTAGGGGTCCAGTACTGTTCAGATGGGTAACAGTGTTGATGGTAAAATTGAGAATATAGAGAAATTGTTTTAGTCTTCTAATTTAAATAAGGGTTATATGGTGTATTAATCAGGTAACTCCAGTGATATCTAACAA
The DNA here is from genome assembly GCA_963921515.1 of Calotriton arnoldi. Classification (NCBI taxonomy): domain Eukaryota; kingdom Metazoa; phylum Chordata; class Amphibia; order Caudata; family Salamandridae; genus Calotriton; species Calotriton arnoldi. The sequence goes on along the minus strand of CAWUFW010018952.1, from coordinate 120,811 downwards.
AGGCTGTTTCTGGGTCTGGACATTCAGATCTTCACATTCTTAGCCTGCCGGAGGTAGGGGAAATACCTTCCAGTATCACATTGCCACCTATACTAAATAGCGTCTAAACAGAAGGTGCCTTATGAAAGGAGCTCTGAAAAGGTGGAAAAAGTCCTAAGATACAAACCCTCCACAATGGCAGCAAAACTCTAGTGCAGGTCAGAGGTACTTGGTTCAAGAATAGAAGAGGCAGCCTGAAGATGAAGGAGGAGATGCAGATAGAAACAAGGGTCACCATGAGTAGGCCTGGATGGAATTTCAATTATGTAAGTCTGCCTTACTCGTTGACATGGAATTACCAATAATAACTTGATTAGCTCACGTATGTAATTAAGAGTAATTTTGGGGTAAAAAGAATCCTACAGCGAGAGCTCATTTTGGGATCGCAAGCTCTGTTGCATCTAGCACTATTTTCTTGCACAATGCATCCTCGTGCCCATTTTGAACATGAGGGTGCAACTGCACTGAGAAACTAGCGCTAAACACTGGGAGTAAATTGGGGAAAAATCATCCCTAGACTGAACATTTAATGCTATTTCTTAGCACAAAATGCATGCTTGTGTCCATACTGGATGTGTAGGTGCACTTTTGTGCTACGAAAATAGAGCTAAAAGCAGAATTTCTCTTCTCGTGTAATTCTGTGTAACCTTACATAATTTTGGGGTAATTCTGCGTGATTTTGCTAAACTGAATTGCCCGAGTTATGCTCACCTCTAGCCATGAGGAGACACAGAATAGAAGCTGAGGAGCTAAAGAGAACCTGAAGAACAGAAGGCTGATGATCCGGAGACAGGACTAACAAAATCCTGGAAAAAACCCCAAGCGAAGGTCAGGAGTGTAGAAAACGATGATAGAACTACTCAAATCTTTGGGACGCAAGGAGTAGACAAGCTTTTCCCTTTATATAGTGAAAAAACTGGAAATTACATAAAAATTCAGAGTCTCCATCTTGAATTGGGAGCACCTCGATAGGAGACTGTTTAATAGTGCCAATCTGAATTTGGAGAGGATATACCTTCCCAGAAGTCCCACCGAGGCACTCTTGGAAGGAGGAGACAGCAGGAAGATAGAGACTCTGCCTGCTTCTCAAAGATTACTCAGAAAGAGAAGACTGCTGGAGGGCAGGCAACACCAGTGGGCTGGCTGCCATGAGATAAGTCTTGTCAGGGAAAGCGGCGACCTGCCGTTGCTCCTGAGGCCTCTCCCGCACTTAAGGTGCTGAAGAAGCAGCATATCCCGCCCACTTGTGGCAATTTCCAGGCACTGTAGCAGCAATACAGTATATTGAAATGATCCTCCGACACAGCAGTTACTTTCAGTGTGCCAAAAGTTTGATGGATAGCCACAGTCATTTTTTTAACAGGCATTCACAAACCTTTTAAAAATGTTTTGTTTTTTAGAAACACATTTTTCAGAGCAGAAAAACAAACAAAAAAATACAAATGACACCCACAAGCATGGGGTTTTCCACCTGGTTTGGGGGAGTCATTATTTCTTTTGTGTCTCTCACTGGCAGGTTTTTCCAGGTGGTGATGGACAGGGAAAAAGACATCAACGCACGCACCCTAAGTAAGGCAGACAGTGTAGTGTACTTTCTCTGATGGACTCTACTCTGTTGAGCAACCAATGAAAGTTTTCCATCAATATTTAACATGGGTTCCATCAACAGAAAGCATAATGTCTCTAAATAAGGTGGTCAGACTGAGGGTTTGATGAATATGCTACTCTTTGAATTTGTCCGATAAACTCTAATTTAGGCCCTTGGTTATGCAAATAGTGATTATCTAGGATAACACAAAACACCATTCTAACAGAGATTGGCATCGTTCTTCACTACATAACTATGAGTCAAACTGCGAGGTAACAATTGAATGTCTCAGTGATAACTCTCTTTCCTGGAGTGAGACCTTCTAAATCCCTTTCCTCCACTTCGCTATTAGGGAGGCTCAAGCTTCATGGAGAAATTGATCCTATTTCTGAGGAAATGGATTGGTGAAGTCTACATCATTCTCAAAACTGTCCAGGAGATACAGGTTAATGGTTCTTGTCGAACACCCATTGCCCTTCCTCCAGTGACTGTCACATGACTATAAACTGGTGTATTTGACTGATGATGCATCTTGCGTCAGCAGCGTGATTGGTTTGTTTGTGTGAGCCCACTGCTCTGCTGGAAATATTCAGTAGCCAGGCAAGGGAATGCAGCCAGTGTTTTACATATTCATGTATGGGCTGGAGGGGCTGTAGATCAATATAACACCAATTCACGGTCTACAGCCATGTTGAGGATCCCATTTGAAGAGAAGCATTAGTTAGCAATGACTGATTCCTATGACGCCTAAGATGTTGATCCTTTCCCTGAAGCCCTCTCTCTCTGTTTCAAATAATTGTATTCTGAAATGAAGGGCAGTGCTACAAAGGTAATCACTGACATGGTGAACCATTGTTTTGGTGTTTGATGCTTTGTAATGTGGATATTCTGTGTGTGATTGGTTGATGTAGCAATGACTTTCTGCTGCTGATAGGTGTGGCAGAGTCATGACTGTTCACTTTCTCTCCCATTGCAGTAGCATGGGTGTTGTATTTATTTGAAGCCTTTGTGGATATGTGATTCATACTACTTTTGCTGAAAATGATTGTTTATAATTTAATCATTATATTAACCTAATAAAAAAATGTGTAATTTATAATCATTATCATCATCAGACTTTATTTGGTTAAAAAAAATCATAACCATAAAAGTGCATGATACATTTAAAAAATCAGAGTGGGATAAAAGACCGTATTAGAATTCATGATGAACACATTTTGTTTCCAGTCCAAGGAGGACCTGGCCTGGCAGTTCAAGTTGGACTGTTCCCATGGGGAGCAGGGTCAAAACTGATTTGCATATGGGTGGGTAAACTGGAATGGCACAGTGGGCAAAAAAACATTGGATTTAGGCCCAGATCTCTGCATTGGAGGTGCATGTTTGACAATTCTTAGCATTTCGTCCATCAATTGTTCTTTTTGCACTGGCACAATATTAGTCAAACCATCTATGAGTAGCAGGTCCCAATAGAAGTGAGAAGCATGCGGTAGACTGCCTTTGCAATCACAGAAAATTCCCTTAAAACCTCCAAATGATTGTTGGTGCCTCTCTGACATTATTCTAATTCCAAGGTGCAGCTTTCTCTTAAGTGTGCATTTAAAGCTCCCGGGACCACGTTCAACAATCTTAACCTTTGACCTTGGTTATTAGGCATGATATCTAAACTATTGGGCTTGCAGGTGGCCCTTTCCAGCAGGAGGGACCACTGCAACATAAAGGTGATGGGGTTATGATCACTAAAACCCAGGGGATGTACCTTCACATCATCCATATCACTGAACAAGTTGCCCGAAGCCAAATGAAGTCAATAACTGTCGAGCAGCCCCTTCCCGTTAAGGTAGGAGGAAGACATTTCAGCTGAAATTCAAACACATCAAATGAACAAATCAGGGTAAATTTAGAAGTTACACTTTTGTGTAAGTTTCAGATCATTTGCTATTCACAAAGGGATTTATGAGTAGTATCTTTACGAGTGCGGAGTCTCATAAAAAAGATACGTCTTTTTACATGCGGAGAGTCTGCACTCATAAAGATACTATTCCTAAATCCCTCTGTGAAGAGCAAACAATCATAAACGTATACAAAAGTGTATGTTTACATTTGTGAATCAGGTCTCTAGTCTCCTGCATGAGTGGGCAAGACTGTGTTCAAGTCTGTGGGTGCTGCAGCCACATGTAGGCCAAGTTCTTCTTCAACTGACATAATTTCTTCATGACAGCTCCCACCACAAATATAAAAAAAAAATCATGATTGTACTTTTATTACTGGCTCCGTTGCAGGTGGGTAGAGCAGTTGAACAAGAGGTAGGTGACTTGTTTCGTCATCTCAGGTCAGAATGCCAGGTCTCCAAGTCCCTCACAAGAAGATAAAAGCAAGGAAAAGCACGAAGGAGGGATAGTACAGTCTGGTCCCATGCAGATGCTAAAGGGTGCAGACGGGCTCCCTCTTGGCGGCAAGTGCCAGGGAACATCTGCATGTGACCTGCAACGCCAGCTTGTTCCTGCGGTAATTACCCCCACCTGCCATGCTGTTCACAGTCCCTACCTTCACCAGAGCAGGGTGTTGTGGGTTTTGCAGACCTAGGCCTTCCTGCAAGCTGTGTCGGGCTTGCTCCTGGGGTTAAATACCCACACCTGACGTGCTGTTAACAGTCCCTGTCTTCTCCAGAGCAGGGCGTTGTGGGCTTTGCAGAGCCAGATGTTCCTGTAGCATTGTGTCCCGTGCCTCAGGCTTGCTCCTGGTGTTAAATAATCCTACCTGGCATGCTGTGAACAGTCCCGCCTTCTCCAGAGCAGGGTGTTGTGGGCTTTGCAGTCCCAGCCCTTCCTGCAGTGCTATGTCCCGCACCGTGGGCTGGATCCTGGGGTTAAATACCCCCACCCCGTATGGCGTTCATTGTCCCAGAATTCTCCAGAGCAGGACAGTGTGTGCTTTGCACTCCCAGCCCTCCCTGCAGTGTTGTATAATTAAAACGTTGTAATTCATTTAACTTTAAAAATGATTTCCATTTATTTCCATATTTTCACCTGTGTGCTGTTAGTATTGTTTGTTGCCTAAGTTGATATCTATGAGAGTGTGTTGTAAGACTATTGACTAGCCTTGTGTGCTGCTTGACTTACTCCAAGGCTTGGCTGGAGTAAATTTGAGCCTGTTTTCTTAGAAGTGCTTGTGTATTAGATTTAGGTTTAATGTTTATGAATAACAAATGACTTACTGTTTTGTTGTTGTTTATAACTTGAATGTCCCTCCCAAAAACCCTCCTTAAATGTCTATAAGCCACACCAATTTATAAGTACTCCCAATTTTTTTGCCACTCCTCCTCTTTCTATCAAAATGTTCTACGAAAAGGAATACATTCATGTGCACAGAGATCCGAAAATGTTGCAGAGATCTCTGCACATACGAAATAGGGCAGGTGAAGGCAGATATCAGGATGTTTGTAAATAGCATTTGTTAGTACAGGAAATAATACTACTGAACTACTTCCTGCACTCAAAATAATGCTTTTGTTAACAGGCCGCTAAACAGTTTACTACGCACTAACCTACAAATGATAAGAGCTACCCGTAACATCTATAAACCACTAACTGCAAAAAAAAAGTAAAACTAAAGCTCGTTATCTAGTTTAAACAAACATCAAACCTATATTTTCTTCCTTGAACAAGTGAAACAGGAAGCTGATTCCACCTCCATCACTGGCCACTGGGCAATGACATTGAGAAAACACCATACCATGTATTTAGCCAAAAAAATGGCCCAGTAAAAGAAATGAGAAAGATATTACAAATACATAGATGATGATATAAAAATGATATAATTGTTTATGTTATTGTTAAAACGTGTATAAAAGTGTATTTTTAAAAGTATGTAATTTTTTCACATATAGAAAAAAACGAATAACTTAATTATATGTATGTATGTAGCAAAACATACATTTAATGCACCGCAAATATATGTGTAAATAGATATTTTTGACAAAATGTTTAAAATGTTATATTTACTTTGTTTACCAAAATAATGATTGTTGCATATTTATTGTGTAGAAAAGTGTCTATATATTTTTCTATATTTTTTAATGTTAAAATGTTTGTGAGACAAAACAACTATAAACAAATAGTTATACTTAAAAATGCTTCTAATTGTGTAACCCTTCTTTTGTTAGTTAAACTATAAATTGAATGAATGATTATTTTGTATTTTGTTTTATACATACATATATAAAATATTTAATTAACTTTATAAATTAATATAGTGTGTAACCTTTTGTTTTGAATAGAAAAAACATGTACATTTTAAAGTGGGCATTAATGTTTAATTTCTTAAAAATGTTGTCAAGAAAATATAATTACAACAAGACATGTTCATTGTTAGGTTAATGATATATACTACTTTTAAAATAGTAAATGCTTTTATTAGTTTTTCATTGCCAAAATATATTGAACTTTCTATACTAACTCCAGTCCATTAAACCTTGTTTTAAAGTGCATATATGCAAGAAGTCACAACTACTATTCTAACTCCAGTCCCACTAAAATTGGGGGCAGTGCATTCATTGAAGGGAAAAATTGTACTAATCTATCTCTAATCCTACAAGGATGGGAGAAGAGGGATCAGATGCACTAGTATAGCAACAGCCCCACAAATACTCATGAAGGTCCATACATTGAGGGGTTGAGATTTATTATTCTAACTCCTGTCCCAGAAACAATGGGAAAAACATAATTTAGAGCAGGCGGTCAACTTTATTATTCTATACTCAGGCCCACAGACACTGGGGAAAGAAAATACATTTCGGAGGTATGCAGATTTTCTCACTCCAACAATATGTTACTCCAATATTTCAAGTAAAAACCGAAATAATAAACACTACAAACCACTATCTGAATTATAACCCACAAATCTAATAATTATATTTGAAACACAACATATTTGTTTTTCAAATATAACTTACTATGAACACTCTAACAGTTCCAAGCCCATCAAAATACATGTACCCCACAATTAACATGAATCAAAATATTAAATAATATAACATTAAAACACTACCCACCTAAATCCATGAAATAACCTTTAACCCACAAAAATAAACAATTAATTGATTTACAAACAAAATCTATACACCACAAAATAAACACCCGGACACAGATTTGTAAGTCAAAAACTATAACAGTAAGCACACAAATTATAATATTATTGCAAACTATATTACATATCACAATGTTTTGCAGTAGCATATTTTTAACCACAATATTATTGACAAAAAGCAATATACTTACCTACAATATTCTGTTTCCAGATATTTTTGTTGATGCAATATATTGCTCATGATATCCTTGCACAACAATATTTAGACTTTGACAGTCTGATGGCATACCAAATGAGGAATGGGAACACACTGTTGGTTACCACCTGTGTTAAAGGAACTTGTTAGTGTTTCCAAGTAGTGAGGCCGTGGGACCTGGAGTGTCTACAGATTATTGATATTGGATGATATTATTTTTGCACTTTTTAGATGAGGTAGGAACAAATAGATTTGTACAGTTGCTGGGTTTAAAGCATTGATAATACTCTGCATTAGGGGTTGATGGTTTTTTCTACTACATCGAAGAGTACCATGGGATGTGTAATGCCTTTTGTACTTTGGCAAAAAGTAGGTTTTTTTGCATTGAAAATAGTTTTGGGTATTCTGTGTGTGCTGGCCTGAGAACTCATAGTGACCAGGGGACTTTTGTTTTCGGCAGGTTGCTTCAAGTTTCGGTCATGTTGATTTTTTTAGATTATTCAAAAAACACTGCTTAGTGCTGGCTTATTTTTGCTTTTCAGTATTGGGATGCAGGTCTCCACAGCATTAGCATTTACCTTAGGAAAGGTGGCTAGGATTTAATCTGCTTAAGCCTGGGGGGGCTGCAAACCATGCTGAAGTATGATGTCCAGGCAGTGTCCTTTAATTTGTGATGGCAGGGAGGGCAGAGAGTATTTCTACTTGTAGTTGTTCATTATGTCTATAAACTTTTTTATGAAGGGATAGTGCTATTCAAGCATGCACCAGAAATTGACGTCTATGATGATGTGACTGGAAGTGACAAACACTTTTGTCATGAGGATAGAGACATGGTACAAGATGTTTTTGTTTGTGCCTATTGAATGGTAGTAGGAGATGATTTAGAAACTGAAATTGCATGTCAAACTGACTTTGATAACCCCATCATGCAATTTTCACCTTGTGTTAGGGTGAACCAGGTTGGTTGTATGTCCCATTATTGACCCCCTGGAATATTAAGTTGTACATATATCATAACCATTGCATTGAATCCTGAAATATTATCAAGGTAAGTTTAGATTGCCTATTATTAACTCAGTTGTGATAATTTTGCAGTTGACAATATGATCATCATATACATGTAGGTCGATACTTCAACTTCTATAATGTGGCACAACATTTCTCTGTTATATGGAGAGTTTCTCTGTGCAGTAATGAGATCCTGGGTCTTTGGGCTTCAGTCACGTCTGACACAGATAAATAGTGGTAGGGCAGGTGGAGGAGGTGTGGGGGTGGGAGGTTGTGTGGGGAGGAGCACGTGGCGGGAGGTTTAATAATTTTAAAAAAATTAAAAGAGTTACCTGGTGCTGCTGGCTGCCTCGGGCTCCTTGGCTTCCATTTCCTGGTCCCAGCAGTCCCTCAGACAGCATCACACACTCCCCATCCAATCCATGTGCTGCTCTCAAGCACAGGAGCAGCGTGGGGATTGGCCTGATTGGGCTGGATTAACGCTCGCTCAGACACAGGGAGTCTAAGCTGTTTCTCCAACCCGGCTGAGCAATAAAGCTGGGTTGGAGAAACCTAAGTGAGCATGTCAGTTTGGCCGGCCTAAGACGGCCGGCCAAACTGGCATGTGCACTTAAAAGTGTACCTACAACTCCTCCCACCTCCAATGGCCCGGCCTTGCCCCTCCATGCACATGCTGGCTCAGTCAGCAGCTGAAAAATAAAACAATAATAAAATATTGTTTTACTTTTGAGCTGTGGGTTCTGAGCAAGTGGGGAGGAGCCACCACTGCTGGGCTTATTGGTGTGCTGGAGCATGTATATTTGGGACACAAGGTGTTCCAGGAAAAGGGAGGTTGAACTGGAGAGCCAGTTCTCTGTGGTGAGGATGGTTACACACTTGGAGTCAGTTATAAGCTGTGTTGTCTATAGCATACTTCACTGCTGACCTGACTTCAAGGACGCATTTCAATACAGAAGAATTATGTCAGTGTGTACTGAATGGAAGCCATCTATATGGCACTGTCACATGAAGTTATCGTCCTTTAGGATTTTGCTTCAGTTTAGATTTTATGTTAATGTTTTGCTATTCATGTTTTTAGAAGTTCACTGGAGTAATACTTCATGGCAGGTATCTTTTACCATTAGAATGGAAAGTGATATGCGAGCAGTGAGAAGGTGTTAGATATGGGGGTCTCTAGTTGGCAAGAGTTTGCACCTTTGTCCAAGTAGGGACCCTTCCTTCTAGTCAGGATAAGGGAGTTACACTCCTAAAATAACCCCTGCTTACCCCCTTGGTAGCTTGGCACGAGCAGTCAGGCGTATCTTAGAGGCAGTGTGTAAAGCATTTGCACATAACCAACAGTAATACAGTGAAAGCACTCAAAAGGACACCACACCAGTTTAAAAAAATATCCAATATTTTTATATATCCAAAACAAGACTAAAAATGATAAAAAAATCCACCATACAGTTCTCAGAGATCTTCAGTAATCAAAATAGACTTGAAATATAGTTCCTTGAAGTTGATAGCTCCATCTGGGGCTAGCACGGTGTCGGGAACAACAAATCCAAAGGCTCTGGCTGACCACGGCGTCGCGGGCCAGCTACGGTGTCGGGAAGACCCGTAAAACAGTACCTTTAGAAATGTAGGACGTGGGCAACCTCTCGATGAGCCCCGTAAGGCTGGCATCCGCAGGCATCAGTGTCCGGAGGTCGGTGCAGGAGTCGTTGGACCCTTGAAGTCACACGCATTGCAGATCGAACTCCTCGCGGTTGAAGTCGGGAGCGCCGGCATCAGCAGGCATCGGGGCTGCAGTGCAAAGTGCAGCGGTGCAGCGTGCAGTGCCCTCAGGTCATGGTGCAGGCAGCAGCTCGGTGATGGTCATCCAGCGGCATCGGTGAGACCAGGGCTGCGGTGCGAAGTGATGCGGTGCTCGTCGCGGTCCTTGCAGGTCACGGTGCAAGCGGCGGCATTGTCGTTGCTGAAGCGCTGTCGTCGACTGACGAACTGGAGTCGATGATGCCGGCATTGGTGGACCAAGGCTGCGGTGCGGGATGAGGACGGTGTGTCGTGTAACTTACGAGCGGTGCCCTTGAAGCACAGTGCAAGCAGCGGCATCGTTGTCGGCGTGGATCGGCTTCAGTGGGGATACCAAGGCGGCATTGTGAAGTGAGGCGGTGTGAAGTGTGGTGCCCACAGGTCGGTGGCAGTGTCGGGTGGCATCATCGGTGTGACCAGGGTTGCGGTGCGCATGCGGCGGTGCCCTCTGCAGTGCCTTCAGGACATGGAGTCGGCAGCGGCGTCGTAGACAGCGTCGGGTTGCTTTTTCTTCTGTTGCAGGACAAAACACACAGTCCCCAGTGCTGATGGCAGAAGAACTTGAAGTCTTTGCTGTTCCTGAGACTTCTTGAACAGGGGGCAAGCTCTACCTCAAGTCCTTGGAGAAACTCAATAAAGAAGTTGCAGAAAGTTCAGTCCAGTCCTTTCACTGCCCAAGACAGAAGCAGCCACTGCAGGCCAACACAGCAAATCACTCAGCAAACGCTTCGAAAACCCATGGCAAGAGGGCATGCTCTAGTAAAATCAGTGTTGGGTATTGAGAATTATTTATTGATTTTATCAAATGCTCATGATAGATTTTTAATTACTCGTTTTAGATTGAACTTGATGCATCATTTATTGGCCTCACCCACTGGTTTTGTTGCACATGTAGAAGACAGAAGCTCCACAGGACACCCTCCACTTTGTACTTTTATGTAAATATGTTACGTATCCAAGGCAACTGTTTCTTAAATCACTTTTAAAAGCAATGAATTTTAGGCATGCCCGTGTCACCTTACTGTATCTCCAGCTCCTGCCTAGTGCCCACACGCTTTTTTGTGTTGTTAACTTTTTGAGAGCAGCTCTAAAGTCTAGACATTCTAGAGGGGATTAAATATACAGGGGGACTGATTCGGTAAACTCCAAGCTATAAGTTATCCTGCCAGTATTTTAATAGTGGTTTTTTTTAGTGTCTATTTTGTATCATCAGTCAGAGCGGCTGGTGTTTTTATACTGTATTGGGTCATTTAAATGATGGGGGAAATGATTAATGTTTACACTGTAAATCTGCGAACTTTGCACATGGTGTTATGTTGTCAACAAGTGATCCTGTTGCTGATGTTTTACTTTATTTTAATGTTGTCTCTTTTATGGCTGCGACTAACGCTGAATAAAGATATTATTATTTATTATGATTGGTCTATAAGTTTTGAATCCATACTTGGATGTTCACCAAAATGGACAGTTAATTGGCATAGATAGCTATGGTTCGGCGTGCTAATTTTGGCGAAGAAATGTTCAGGGTAAAAAAAGTTAAGGAGGGGTGAAAAAAGTTGTGTTTTCCCATTACAGCTACCATAGGATATTTTGCTCACACCTAAAGCAAGAAAAGCTGGTCATATTTACCTCAAACCGAGCAGGAAAGTAGAACTTTACTCAGAAAGCATGCTTTCATTGGTTTAGTGTACATCCATTTAGTAATGTCTAAGAGTTTAAAAAAGTTGCTGTGGGGGGCATGAAAGGTTTAATGCTTTTGTATATATCTACATAATTATTGTTATAAATTGCAATTCATAAAATTGTGAATTCCGTCAATCACATATGATTTTTTTTTCAAATGTGATTGGCTGATGAAGGGATTTTATTACTTTTCCGCTGTCTTGCAAATTGTGATTGTAAAAAAAAAAATGCTATTTTCCCAGTGTTGAAAAACAAATGTCCCCAGAAATGGGTGCACTCAGAGGTGTTGGATAAAGCACCAAAGACCTCAAAGAAAGGGTTCTCAGCACTAAAATCCTAAGTACCATGGTCAGCGAGTGTCGGCCGCCCATGGCAGAATGGGTGCAGGGCTGGACCATAGGCCAGTCCCTGTGACCAACCACTGCTGTGCATAACCAAAGGCCACGCACAGCAGGGGTTGGAAATTAGGCAGCAGGGGTTACCCGCCCATTGTGGAAAGTGTTGCACAATAGCCATGTGCTGAAGGGGTTGTTGGCTGCCCTCAGTAGGTTGGGGCAGGGCCTTGATGCAAACGAAGCCCTGCAGCCAACTCCCACTGTGAGTTGGGTGCAGGATCTAGCTGTATGCAGGCTGTGTCCTCCCTGAACATGGCCAATGGCCTTCAATAGCAGGTGTTAGCCCCACACAGCAGGCTGGAACATGCCGCAGACCAGTCCCTGCTGCCAAACTGCACTGTGCACAGTGAAATGCTGTGCTCAGACAGGACTGAATATTAAGTAGCAGACGTTACCCATCTCTTGCAGCAGATTATGTGTAAGGAAGTCCAAACCATGCGTCCCTTGGCCTTCAAACATCTGCAACGAAGGTTGGTTGCCCGAGGAGAATTGGGCGCAGGGTCTGGCCACAGGCCCTGCAGCCAATCCCCACCGTGCATGGCCAAAGGCCACATGCAGCAAGGACTGGAAATTAAGTACATCATTAAAAATACCATATATGCATTTACTTCTTTATTTATTACACGTTTGGGTGTTTTGTGCACAAAACGAAGAGGTATGAAAGCTCATATTTCGTGGATCTTGGTAAAAAATGAGCGTCATCATTAAAGTGACAGCCCACAAACCATTTCATCATTGCCAGGGACAGGATAATGCGACACGGTTATCTAAATTTTGCAGTAACACGAAAAAAGCACATTTTGCAGCACATTCTCTAACAGTATTCAGTTGAGATAGAAACAACTTTTTTTGTGAAAATGCAAATTATGTGCCAAATGTGGTAAACCCGACATTTATGTTGAGTGTTGCAGCCTCTGCATTGCACAAATCAATTAGCCTTCAGAATTGTCCATTGTATTTTTAACATTGTATTTATGAAGTGTAAACCTAAACCTAACCATTCTAGTCCAAATCAGTGGTCAATATCAGCTGTACTTTGAAGAAAACATCTTTCTCAAGCTAACTACCCAAAAATAAACATGTAATATAGTGAGATCAAGGTCAAGTTTATTAATTGATTTATACTTCGACTGAGGTGAGCAATACAATATAATAATATATAAATAATACATATTATATATAAATCACTGAGTTATATATGTGTTTGTCTTTAAAATGTTTTTAAAAACTCTTCAAAAATGTGAATAAGGTATAACACATTTGTTCAATCAGAGGATTCAGTATAAAACTAACAAGTTCATTATAAGTATTTATCTTGTATTTAAAAACTTTTTGACCTAAGTTCCATCTATGAATAACAGATTCAGAACATATGTGCAAAACATGATAAAGATTTCGATTTCCTCCTGACAGAGATGGCAGTTGAAATAGCCCCGAGTTTGCCCAGCCCATCCCCATATTAAAGATTTAAGAGGTACATTTCCTATTCAAACTATCATCATTAGTCATCTTGTGTTCAACAAAAAGGGAAAGGTAGAGCTGGGCCTGACTAGGTCACACAATATGAGGGGATGTTTTGTACATTGTTAACTTTCCACAATGATCTACATCGAATTTATAACTCAATTTTGTAATTTGTCTTTTCAGAATTAATAGCAAATGCCCTGGTGTCCAAATTTGAAGTAATTCGATTTTTCAACCAAATAATCTAGTGCAAATTGAAAATGTAAGTTAGAGGTGCTTTACTTACAAGTGCTACTTAACAGGTCTTCATATAGAAATGCTACAGGGATGCCTTAGGAGATGTAGTTGACAATATCCCCATTGAATAACTTTAGTGAGTGCTTGGACCTATGTACTGGAAAATCTGAACTCTATTCGCAGTTGGTGGACAGAGATTGCTGAGCTTAATGTGTTAAAGTTTCATAACATCGTCCCCTCATAGGCATTTAGAAAAAAAGCAATTCAAATCTGGAGTATATTCTAATGTGTAACTTAAAGTGGGAAGTACTTTATTTTGTAAACATATAATGGAAAATTAAAATGTCTTCACCCCAGCGACTTACACAGCTATTGTAAGGCACCTGCCTTACTCCCTAATTCAATAAAGTGATTTTTATTGCTTAAATTGCTCGAGAAGGATCTACCCAAATATGTATACGTTTTTACTGCATCAAGCTATTCTTACTTCAAGATCCAATTATATGGTTTGCTTTGTTTCTTTTCCCTAAAGGCTACAATCTTTGTTTTGGAAATATGAATCTTTAAAAAGGCATAATATTATTGAGGTACCAAAAGAGTCTCATCTAGTTGGATAACAAAAGTGTACCAATATTTATCGGCCTTAGAATTATTTTGAAATAGATATTCAGGGATATTCCAGACTCCTTCTAGCTCTAGGTTTGTAGGGACCTATTTGATACTTTAGCGTTAAAGCCCCTCAGTATGAATACCCATGTAATCTTTTCTTTTTCCATTATTCTTTTCATGGAATTAAGGATGAAAGTTAATATAGAGTTACATTGTTGTTTAGATATATGTGGCAAATAAGAAAAATTAGTTACTGTGGCCATGTTTGATCTTTAGATCAATCGTTATGCACTGTAGATTATTACTCGAATTTGGGATAATTGGCTAGCTCCAGTTGTAATCTAAAAATAATAGCATATCAATTCCTTTTTTTGCATGGCCCCTTCGGAGCTACTTGCACGGATATTTGTTGCATAATATTTATCTACTAGGACATTTTAAATTGCTCATGATTCTTGTATACATATAATAGTAGCCATCAAGTTTATTAGAGATTTGATTTGTTCTTCCGGTAGCCGCCAGGTTCCATGAAAGGAGTATCAAGTTTTGGTTAAACTAGCTGTTGAGTATCATTTTCAGATTTTTTTATATTCAGCGTTCCTGATAACCAGGACCAAGATATCTCTTTCTAACTATTTTGATATTATTCTGATTATTGCTGATTGCTGAAAGGTTTTTACAAATCTACTTTCTGAGGTCACATAAATGATTGCTGGAAGAGCAGCATTTTGTGTAGCGAGTGTAAGTTCTTGTGGTGTGCTGAATTCAGTGTTATATATCTTAGCAATGTTATTATTCCCCCTGCTATATATTTTTCCAGCAAATAAATCACAATTGCACAGTATCATCCATGTCACAAAGCTTGACCCGAATTCTACCTTTTTCTTAGAACAGATGTTTTTATATTAATAAACTGGACTTGTTATTTTTCAACAGAAGACAGTGATCAAAGTTGTGAGTGTGCATCAAATCCAAAATGTTTATCTATTTAGAGGACCATTATTTCTCAGAAAATTTTCAACAAATTCTGTTATAGATGGAGTAGATGTCATCAAGTCCGAGAACTGAGTTAAATTATAGTTGTTTGTAATATTGATATTTATACTGTCCATTTCTTGGTTGCACCACAGTGTCATACCCAACATTATTAGGTTCAGAATTATTGTCATATTTATCTGCCAGTTGCTTAAGCCCTTGATCAACCACTGAAGTTGTCTCAAAGACTTGTAATGAGGTTTACACTAGGGATTCCCTTGTGATAGCATTATGTCCACTCCTAGGCAACTCAAATACTGTAGGATCAGATTTCCTCATAATAGTGTTATCTCCATTGCAGGACACCTCATGCACTGCGAGATCAGAGGGAAATGTTACCTATTTCTTTCTCATTTTTCTTATACAGTGCTTTTCTGATTTTTCTCTTTTCTTTGCTTGCTTCTTTGCTTTTCTTGGAAATGTACCTTCTACTATTTTTCTAGTTCTATTTGTTGAGGTTGAGAAGTCCCTTTGATCTGTTTATTAAACATCGGACAGCAAGATAGCATGGTCCCAAGATGAGAAGATGGATCAGGTGTAGAAAAAAATGATTTTGTTTTTATTGTCCCCTAAAAAACATTTACAGGACTATATGTTCTCACTGTGTGATTTCTTTTCTCTCTTGCTTTTTCCTACTTAGATAGCTATTTTATGTTCATTTACAATTGCTGTTTCATCAACCCCTACACCCTTAACAGAAAATTTCAGATTGAGGGTAATTCTGATACCTTGATCCTGGAATTGACCTGTAGCACTAAGACTGCTCCTAAGAGTCAAGAATATGGCATACAAGGTCTCCAATATGTAATCTGAGTCAACAATTGTTTTTTCCAACAGTTTGAAAGTGAAATCTACAATGCCAACACATATAAAGCATCTGACTCTCTGAAATGTCCCCAGGTAGAGTAGAACAGGCATTCATGGGAAAATCAAGTATATTGGATAAATCCTAAATAGGTTGCAAGTAATTGCTTGAGATACTATCAAAAAAGGCCAAGTGTCTTCTGTATTTCTATATTTATTGCTAAGGAGGCTTGACATTCAATAGCAATATCAGGTAGACCAAATTCCAATTGAATTATATTCGAAGGCATTGCATTGCTTCTTTTTTGAGGTACATCTGGGTGTTGAACTCATATTACTGACAATTTCTGGTACTATTTGCACCTCATCGACAGTGTCAGCACTAAAATCCCTCATATTTTGGGACTAAAGCTGAGTATCGACATCAAGGGTTGTTTCTTTTCACATAAATTGAAACCAGTTAAAGAAGGCTCGGTCATTTTTCCTTCTGTCAGCTTAGGGAAAAAAGTGGTAATCAACGGTAGACCCACAAGCAAGTCAAGTCAAGTAAAAAGAGCTTTGTTCTATTTCAAGTTTGATTATCATAAAAGCAAACACAATTAAATACATTCATAAATTTCTACTAAAATGTATAAAATCCAACTGTAAAAAACATGTATTTAAAGAGAATATACACATTATAAAAAGATAGAATGGTGTTTTGGATACATTATTCATATTCCTATACCAATGTATCATACAGAGATAGAGTTTTCTTTTCTCTTATAGCACCCCTAATAAATAATGAGACAGCAGAACAAATAAGGTCAGGCTCAAGGCTGCATAAAAACTTGTAAGCTTCCTGATGATCTACAAAATTCTTAGATTGTAGTACTGGGTGCAGTAAGAATTTCCTGAGAGGGCAATAAAGTTTACAGAATAAGATGAAGTGCATTATTGTTTGGGCAGAGACTCCGTCACACGGGCATCTAAGAAGTCCATTAGACCACGCGTCTCTTTTCGGAATAGCTACAAGATGGTGTGTGATGCCTAGTCTGAACCTTGTAAGATAAAATCTTTTTTGGACATCAAAAACCATTACAAGATATCCCTGCAGCCCAGGTTGCATAGGCCCATCAAGGAATGTTGTTACTGAGTGTTTTTGTCTTTCCTTGATTTCTCTCATGGCTACTCGTGTATTTGTAATATAATGGCTTTGATTTCATTCTTTCCAAACTGTAAAATATTAGCTGAGTTCTTAATTTTAAGATATGCATCAATTTCCTGCATTAGCCTATCAACCTGAGCCAACCAGAAGATTTTCTTATAATGCTCAAGGGTGAGACAGTCATTAATGACTGCTCTAGAAAATTTCGAACCTGTTTTGCTCCAGATCTTGTACCAGCCAGTTATCACACTCAGATCAATTATATCCTCCATAAAATGTATGTCTAATTCCCTATGGGTGATTATGGAAGGTATTGTACGTGGTACAGCAAGAAGCCTAGCCAGATAAAGATGTTCCTGAATTTGTAGCATACTGTTTTCCCTTACCCCCAAAGTGTTGCTCCATAAGTAGCTACTGGAATGCGTTTGCTCTTATAAAGTTGAAGCATTTTTCGGATAGGCTTGTTTCTGACTTTTCTTGCAAACCTGAACAAGGCCTCAAATGATCTTACACACTTCAATTTTGCTAATTCCAAGTGAGGATTCCATGGAACAGAATTTGAAAAGAGAATACCCGAATAGCAGAATTTATCGACTTCTACTAATTTATGACCCCTGACTTAGTGTATTTTCTTTTTAGGCCTGCCACTTCCACATACCATAGTATAAGTTTTAGATAGATTCAGTTTTAAGTCTTTCCGCTCCATAAATGCGATAAATCCATCAATCAGTTTTTGGAGACCGTTTGTGGTTCTAGACAGTAACACTGCATCGTCAGCATATAGGAGCAGTGCGGTGACACGGGATCCAATTCTAGGTGCATCTGCATCTAAAACTTGGAGCTCTTTATCGATTTTGTTTACATATAAGTTAAAAAGAGTTGGGGCCATCACACATCCCTGTCCAATCCCTCTTTTAATGCCTAACCTGGCGGTGCATTCTCCCCCAGCCCAAACCTAATGCATGAGGTCATTGATGAATACTTTTGTGATAGGTGGACCACTATGTCCATTGGAGCACCCATATCAATCAAAGTTTTCCATAAGGTTGTGTGGTTCACCAAGTCATAGGCGCTGGAAAGATCAGCAAAGCAGAGATAGATAGATCCCTGCTTTGCTAATGTATATTTGCTAACAATAAAATGCAAATGTAAACATTGCTCCGTATTCCTGATGTCCTTCGTGAAGCCATATTGTGCATCTCTTAAGATACAATTCTCACTCATCCACTTGTCAAGTCTATCCAAAATTACCCTCCCTAAAATATTAGTAGAGGAGTCCAAGAGGGATATTGGGCAGTAACACCTAGGGTCCCCCTGTCTCCTTTTTTAAAAATAGGAACGATAATGGAATTGGTCCAAGGTTCGGGAATAAACACCCTGCCCACAGCATTAAAAACATTTGTAAGAACTGGTGCCCATAATTCAATTAGATACTTTAACAAGCAAGTCTATGTGCAAGAATTTCATCAGGCCCACTTTTAATCCTTGCACTGTTGTTTGTCTTTTTATGACAATATTTCTACTTCTGAGTGTTTTGATAGTCATCTTTTCATCTAATAAGCCTTAAAACTTCATAGTTCGAACAAACAAGGCTTTGGTCCAAGTTCTATTGTTCTTTAAAGTCTGACATAACTGAAATATCATGTTCTGTGTGTTTATTGCTTCCATAGTCAATTAATTAAACATACCCAGAGTTACGTGGGCCCCATCTCCTTGAGCCTTACCGCACGTCACACGCTTTATGGCAGATCTTGAAGGACTCAATGACTTCGGGACTTGCCAAAACCTGTATAAACAACTGCAACTTTGGGGGAAATACACAGTAAGTGTGGTAATCTCTCAGGTCAACATATGTATGTAATGTTGTGGCAATATCAATTGTATTAGCCCTAAGACAAGGCTCATTGACAGATGGTATCCAAGATAATTATTGTCATATCTTCTATTCCCTCATTGCAGCAAGGAAAAGTTGTTCCCCAATAAGCAAAAGACAATATCGTGCCTGAATCTTGACTTGACAATCAACTTCCAATTTTTATGAGTGGCAAAATAGTCCAAACACAAAAAAAGAATCAAGAGACGGCCTCCAAAGTCAGAGCCAGCTGCAAGCCGCAATGTACGTCACCTCCACTGACAAGCACACCGCTGCACCTCGCCTCTGATGCCCCTGCAAACCCTGTGTGGCTGAATCCAAGATTTACCCACTGCTTGACTTCTCGAGCAGTGGGTCTGTTTTGTGATATTGGTCACCATTGTCCTGTTGGTGGCTCGGACTCACGTATGGGGTAGAAGAGGTCCTGGAGATAGATGAAAAAAGTTTGACCTCCAATTAGGTTCCAGTAGAGGCTGGTAGCAGCATGGCTCTCAGCGAGTGTCTCAACACAGCCAAGGGAGGTGCAGGCATGAGTGAGGCAAGCCACTTCCACAGTGCAGGGGCAATGGCATCAGCATCAACAGCAGCGTCTCCAGTGAATTAGTATATAATTGAAAATACAAAATAGTTAACACATGTTATATGGTTCCATAATTTCATCTTGCCATTCTTGTGCCATTAACAAATCATTCGGCTTTTGGTGTTGTAGCTTATGGTGTCACCAGAAGACCCTAATGGCAATATTGGCCTCTATTACATGGTTAATCCTAATGTATCCTGTGTGTGTGTGTGTGTGTATGTGTGCGAGCCACACAAAACCTGCAGTTTAGCATGTTAAAGCACAGCATATGAGCGCCTCCATTTGAGGGAAAGCAGGACCCAGCCTTTGATATCAGCAAGTCTAAAAGAGAAATACACTCCAGAAGGCCTGAGAATATTACTCTTTATTTATCAGTTCACGGAGGCCTCTACTCTAAACATATTGATCATGTCCAAAAGGAAGACACCAATGGGAAAAAACTCTCAAGATATCATGGTTTTCAGATAGCCAGATCCCAGCTACAACAACCAAACATATGCTGCAAACCATGAAGAACTCTATACTCAACACCAAAGATGGCTGCTGCTAGTCCCCAAAAATGTGAGGGTTTGGGAATTCAGGGGAAATGTGGTTTCTCTGAATATGCAGAGTTTTCACCAAACATCACCAACCTTATTAGCTCTAGCTTTTTCTTCCTTTGACTTGAGCTAAAGCCAGTTCACTCCAACTACAGTGCCTATCACCCACAAACTATAAGGAGATAAGCCACAGTTCATGACAGTCTCTCTTCCAAGGCCAAGCAGTTCTCTTTGTTTATGTTTATGTGACTTTGTTAGCATGAAAGTCACTTAATAAATATGGAGCATGCACATTTGAGGCTGGCTCCCATGATCTTTCAGTTGTGCCAAACCACCCCCAATTGACCATGAATTGCAACATTTTTCTAATAATTCTTGCTTCTAAAGAGATATTGTTAGAAAAGGGATTTCTGGTTGGCTAGGGCATGTGCCTAAGCCAGGCAGAAACCACCACTCTAGTCAGGGCAAGGGAATTACACACTGAAGATAACCCCTGCTCATTCCCTTGGTAGCTTGGCAAAGCAGTCAGGCTTATACCAGAGGCTATGTGTAAAGCGTTTGCGCAACACACTCACACAGCAGCGACACACTAGGCACACCACAAAAAAAACTCCACACAAGGTTCTATAAAAATAGCCTTTGTATTATCCATAAAATACATTAGAACATAATCACATATATACACTGTGCCACCAGGCACTTGTCATGACTTTTACAGGAATTACATAAATCTCTTGGCCAATCGGGCCTCTGTCATAAACATTACATTTGGGGATAACCAATAGCTATTGGTAGCATTGTACTTTAGCATAACACATTATGCATAACATCACAGTAGGCACCCTGAAGTAAATACTCATTACTTGAACATTACCCCCCTTAGTACACACTGGCCACAGTACACATATCATTAGTACCTCTTAGGAATAAACTGTACAGTTTGACACCACCTCACCTCAGGCAGTACACGTTAACCTCCTCATCACTGAACCTAATCGGTCATATGCAGTATGAAGCCCTCTGCGTACACACTAGCAATGAACATAGCCCACAGTAGACCAAAATGCCATAGTCCCCCAAAGTACCAGGAACCCTCCTGGTCGTGCCGGTACTCTTGTGGGAGTTCCTCCCTCCACCAAGGCTCAAAGACCACCGTCGAGGTTTACCAAGAGTGGCCAAAAACCCACAAATGCCCTGGCCTAATAAAAGGGCTATGAGGCCAAGGGTCACTCCGGCAGCTGCCCGCTACCACCCGGGGCCGCTGCTACACTGGCCACGTAAGGTGACGCCGATTCGGCTCCTCACCTGGCTTGTACTCTGGCGCCCGTTACTGACAGTGAGAGGGAGAGCGCTGCTTCCCCTCATCTCTCCCGTTCCTCTCGGACCCTCTGGACAAGGTAGTGCGGCACGTACTGCCGGATTACGAATCACCCCCAACAGCAAGCAAATGTGTAGCTGCCTGCGGTCATGTGGCACATCTGCACAACGTCGGGAATACAGGGATAATATCGGTGCTTCCTAAGCACCCAAGTGAGATTTGGCAATGGTTCCTCAGGGCCGGAAAACAACAGCGTGGCCCAGGACAAAAGGCAGTCCTGTCCCCAAGGCACTCACCCGCTCCTCCGGCCACAGCCGTATCCTTGGCCGGCATCAGCTCAAGGCTCCTTCTGAGTCTTGCCCCAGGGGACTCCTCCTTGCGTCGGTGCACTCAGGATCCGGAGCACTTAATGGCTCCAGTCGCCACCCCCAAGGCTGTAGGCAGAGTCCCGGAACCACCCACAACAGCCTCAGGAAACACGCGGGGCTCTCCACCTCCTTACGGTAGCCCCGCCCACAGTCAGGCCTCCTGTGCCTCATTTCCGGTGACTCCTCATGGCCCGAGAATACGGAGCGAAGTCTCCGTCGGGCTTTGAATCTTTTCGGTCCTCCTCCTGGTGCGATCTCCTTGGCGAAGCCAAGTGCCCACAGAACCCTGCAGCCAGGACAGTGCTGCACGCACTATCGACACCCCAGAGCGCTCTTCACACTCTGGCCAGAGCGCTCGCTGGGGCCCTACCATAACACGGGGTCATGAATTGAACACCACAGTGCTCACCATACACTGTCATAAATCCAGTATTTTTTTTTTTTTTTTTTTTTTAAAGTTTTATATAGCGCGAACCAGATCCCGAAGGATATCAGAGCGCTTTACATGAGGATCAAATGAGTCAACAAGTTACAAAATACAGCCATTACCAGAGCATAGTAAAACACAGACAAAGAAACAATGTTATGGGAATTCGTCAGGAAAGCAAGAGTAACAGTGATCATGGAGACATAAAAACGGGGAGACGAGGAAAACAATGTCAGATGTCCAGCTGGGTAGGTGACGGCCAGGGGCCAGACTCCTCTATAGCTGCATGGGACAGCTCCACTGGGCATCGGCCAATGTTGCTCGGGCTCCGCAGTTGGTGGAAACAGTTTTGGTGTCTACATCAGTTGAATCAGCGAGTTGCAGGATACATGGTTACAAAGTATGAATCAAGAAACCCAGGGGAGGGAAGGAGACACAAGGAGAACATTGTCAGATGACCGGCTGGGTAGGTGATGGCCAGGGGGCCAGACTCCTCTATAGCTGCAAAGGACTGCTCCACTGGGCATCGGCCAAGGTTGCTCGGGCTCTGCGGAAGGTACAAGAAGTTTTGACATCTACATCATTTGAGTCAGCGAGTTTCAGGTTACATAGTAAAATCAGTATGAATCAGGGAGTCACAGAGGGAGGAGGAGGGGGGGGAAGGGGATGCGAACGGGGAGACCCGTTTGGGTAGGTGATGGCCAAGGGGCCAGACTCCTCTATAGCTGCATAGGGCAGCTCCACCGGGCATCTGCCAAGGTTGCTCAGGCTCTTGGGAAAGAAACACAAAAGGGAAACTGCATAGGGCAGCTCCACCGGGCATCTGCCCAGGTTGCTCAGGCTCTTGGGGAAGAAACACAAAAGGGAAACGAGGAAAACAATGTCAGATGACCGGCTGGGTAGGTGACGGCCGAGGGGTGAGACCAGGGCCAGACTCCCTCTAGCTGCATGAGACAGCTCCACCGGGCATCGGCCAATGTTGCTCGTACTAGCGAAAAGCACAAAGGGATGCATCCTAATGATGAACTAATACCATAGTATGTAGTACTAGGGCGAGGTGTAGTAGAGGCAGCATGAGGGTAAGGAGGGAACGGGAAAAATAAGAAAAGGAGAAAAGGGGAGCAGATCAGGACAGATAAGTGACCGGCTAGTGACCGGCAAGGATCAATAGTCACAACATCCCAAGAAATAGGTGTTAGGGATGAAAGTGAGAGGGGTGTAGTGTAGTGTAGGGATTGGGACCGGTAGTTTCAACAACCCGGTACACTGCGACAGAGAAAGGTGGGAGGAGGGAAAGAGACCTGGGGGGGAGGGGGGTGTTGGGAGTGAAGGTCAGACCGTCGAACAGACATGGAGCAGTCCATCGGTAGAGACAACGTTCGGGTCGCTCCTATGGGATCCGGCGGAGAAGAGGAAGTCTAGAGGATTCCAAAATGGTGGATCCGGGTCCTGGGCAACGAAAGAAAATAAACCCAAAAAGTGGGATAACTAAAAACCAAGTCCTAACAGCAGGAGAGTTGTTACTCACGAGTCGTTTCCAGAGTTCCCTCGTGTGAATGGCACAAGCGCAACCATAGGATTAATGGCACAAGCGCAACCGCAGCGTCAATAGAAAAGGCTGGAAAAAGTTACAAAAGATGCTGGAACTCAGATACAAAGAATGCTCTGGCCAGGACGACCCCCAGGCATCAGGTTCGCAGTAGCGAGTGGAGGCTGCGGACTCAGGGATCACGGGATCAGTCACAGCCGGCAACCACTGCCAGGCAGCCGAGCTCCAGGCCAGATAGAGGGCAGCAAGGCAAAGCTGCAAAATGGCGCCGGAGGCCAAATGGTGCCGGTGAACACAATCCAAATCAAGGAGCATGCTCTGGTCAGGGCGACTCATAAGGGCATCCAGAACCATAGCAGCGAGAGGAAGCGGCAGAAATGGGAACCGCCCGATCAGTAGGCGCCGGCAGCCACAGTTGGGCAGCCTCGCACCGGGCCGGATAGAAGGGCAGCAAGCAAAGCTGCAAAATGGTGCAACAAGTTCAAAACCAGGAGCAGGCTCAGGCTAGGACGATCAACAAGGGCACTCGGCCCCGTGGCAGCAAAGTGGGGGCCGCAGACACAGGGCTCCCAGGATCAATCCGTGCCGGCAATCCATGTCGGGCACCGAGTTCCGGCCCAGACAGAGGACAGCAGAGCAGGCTGCAGAGAGGCGCCGGAGACCAAATGGTGCCGGTGGTCGCAGCCGCTCTGTCGGAAGAGGGTGAGCACGACGATAGACCGGGGAGCCGATGAAAAAGATCCCCCGACCAGGTGCTGCCCTCAGGGCTCCGGTCAGGTCCTCCGGGGCAGGGACGACGATAGCAGGCAGGGGCTCGAGGCTGAACCTCTCAGTTCCGCGGGGAAATCCTGGCGGATGTATGACAAGCCACAAAGTCCTGTGGGACCACAGGGACACACCAGCAAAGTGTCCCCCGGGAGGCCACCACATGGATTTCTTTAGGCAGAGTGGCAGTACCCCCTAGCCCAAAAATGGCAGCAGGACAGCACTTTCTGCAGCCCAGTCCCATGGCAGTTCCTCCAGGTCCCATGCAGTCCTCTGTTCCAGTTCCCAAGTAAACACAGTTCAGCAGACATGGGGTCACTGCCCCAATATTTATAGTACCAAGTGTCTTTGTGCTTCCCCTGGCACAGGGCTCTCAGCCCAGTCCAAACCAGTTCTGGGGGCACTTTAAAACACTTTTTTAAGTGCACAACCACCTCCATTGTTAGTGCAGGTCCTGGCCCAGACACATCACAGGGAGGCGGAGCCATCATTGTGGAAGTCAGGCTCAGCACTATTCAGGTGCAGGTGCTACTCCTCCCACCACTCCAAATGCAGACCAGGCCTATTCAGGCTAGCGCTGACTCATCCAGACTCTCTGGAGCCACTGCACCTCCCCAGCCCCAGTCACTCGAAGGCCAGACAGTCAATACACAACAGGCAGCCACAAAGACACAAAGCACACAGAAATGCCTACTTCTAAAAGTAGCATGATGGATTCAACCCAGATCTGTGACTGGGGGTGAGTGTCTGAAAAGTTTCAGCGTTCCGTCCATCATCTCCTTGTGTTTACTTTGTTCACCCTAAGTTGGCAGGGGATGCCCAGACGTGGGTCCCTTGCTCACTTTGCCACTGGATTTAAGCTAGCCTGGCTGGTGAGGGCTGTTAGCCTGAAACCGGTCCCAGGATGCTTGTTTCCAGTCCAGGGAAGACATGGCTTGGCAGTTTGGGCTGGACTGTTCCCATGAGGCACAGGGTCAAGACTGATTTGCAAATAGCTGTGTCTGAACTGGGGTGGCGAAGTGAGCTAAAGAACGATGATGGATTCAACCCAGATCTGTTACTGGGGGTGAGTGTCTGAAAAGTTTCAGCGCTCTGTCCATCATCTCCTTGTGTTTGCTTTGTTCACCCTAAGTTGGAAGGGTATGCCGAGACGTGGGTCCCTTGCTCACTTTGCCACTGGATTTAAGCTAGCCTGGCTGATGAGGGCTGTTAGCCTGAAACAGGTCCCAGGATGCTTGTTTCCGGCCCAGGGAAGACATGGCTTGGCAGTTCGGGCTGGACTGTTCCCATGAGGCACAGAGTCAAGACTGATTTGCATATAGCTGTGTCTGAACTGGGGTGGCGAAGTGAGCTAAATAAGATGATGGATTCAACCCAGATCTGTCACTGGGGGTGAGTGTCTGAAAAGTTTCAGCGCTCCGTCCATCATCTCCTTGTGTTTGCTTTGTTCGCCCTAAGTTGGCAGGGTATGCCCAGGCATGGGTCCCTTGCTCACTTTGCCACTGGATTTAAGCTAGCCTGGCTGATGAGGGCTGTTAGCCTGAAACCGGTCCCAGGATGCTTGTTTCCAGTCCAGGGAAGACATGGCTTGGCAGTTCGGACTGGACTGTTCCCATGAGGCACAGGGTCAAGATTGATTTGCATATAGCTGTGTCTGAACTGGGGTGGCGAAGTGAGCTAAAGAACGCTGATGGATTCTACCCAGATCTGTGACTGGGGGTGAGTGTCTGAAAAGTTTCAGCGCTCCGTCCATCATCTCCTTGTGTTTGCTTTGTTTGCCCTAAGTTGGCAGGGTATGCCCAGACGTGGGTCCCTTGCTCACTTTACCACTGTATTTAAGCTAGCCTGGCTGATGAGGGCTTTTAGCCTGAAACCGGTCCAAGGATGCTTGTTTCCGGTCCAGGGAAGACATGGCTTGGCAGTTCAGGCTGGACTGTTCCCATGAGGCACAGGATCAAGACTGATTTGCATATAGCTGTGTCTGAACTGGGGTGGCGAAGTGAGCTAAATAAGATGATGGATTCAACCCAGATCTGTCACTGGGGGTGAGTGTCTGAAAGGTTTCAGCGCTCCGTCCATCATCTCCTTGTGTTTGCTTTGTTTGCCCTAAGTTGGCAGGGTATGCCCAGACGTGGGTCCCTTGCTCATTTTACTACTGGATTTAAGCTAGCCTGGCTGATGAGGGCTTTTAGCCTGAAACCGGTCCAAGGATGCTTGTTTCCGGTACAGGGAAGACATGGCTTGGCAGTTCAGGCTGGACTGTTCCCATGAGGCACAGGGTCAAGACTGATTTGCATATAGCTGTGTCTGAACTGGGGTGGCGAAGTGAGCTAAAAAACGATGATGGATTCAACCCAGATCTGTGACTGGGGGTGAGTGTCTGAAAAGTTTCAGCGCTCCGTCCATCATCTCCTTGTGTTTACTTCTAAAAGTGGCATTTCTAAAACAGCGATAATAAATCCACGAACACCAATACGCAGCATTTATCACCACTATTCCAAACATACCAAACTTGTTCACGCTACCCCTCTCATGTCAGGAATTACCACTGACGCACAACCAGGGAATCCCCAATGCATACCTATGAGAGGGCAGCCTCACAGCAGTGAGAAACCAAAAAGGCTGTTTGTCACTACTAGGACATGCCACACAGTTAAGGCACATGTCCTACCTTTTACCTACACCGCACCCTGCCCATAGGGCTATCTAGGGCCTACCTTAGGGGTGACTGATATGTAGTAAAAGGGGAGTCACAGATGTGGCAACCACTTTATGTGCCACATCACAGCAGCAGTAAACTGTGTGCGCAGGCCCTGCAGTGGCAGACACCTGAGACAGATTTGAAAGGCTACTTTGGTGGGTGGCCCAAGCAGCGCTGCAAACCCACCAGTAGCATTTAATTTACTGGCCCTGGGTATATGAGATCCCACTGTACAAGGGTCTGACAGGTAAATTTAAATATGCCAAACAGGTGTAGACCAATCTTACCAAGTTTACCATAGAGAGCACATGCACTTTAGCACTGAACAGCAGTGATAAAGTGCCCAGAGTCATAAAACCACCGACAACAGTTCAGAAAAAATACCGGAGGAAGGCAAAAAGTTCTGGGATGACCCTGCAAAAAGGGCCAAGTCCAACAGATACCTCCTTAGATTGAAACTAAAAATATTTCTTTTGTGTGTGTGGTTCACAGTCCCTGACCTCATTGCAACTTTGGGGTTTGCAAACCCTGTCTCAGTCTGGGAACCCAGGTCAAGGGCTTATGGACCCTTGAAGAATCTTCTGCTGGGTTTGTGGCTCCAGTACTGCGTCCCAAAAAGTTGCAGGACATCCAATAAGGGTCCACATGTCTGCATGGTATCACAAACCCTGCAGCAGGGTCCACAACTTTGAAATAAAACTAAAAAAAGAGTCCAGCCCCCACTCTGCCTTTGTTTATAATGACAGCACTTTAAAAATGTATGGCCATGCTTGCAGCTAGACAACTTGCCCTTCACTATTAATATCCATGATGTCTCTTGGAGCCTCTTGGCAGAATTTAACTGTGTTGTTAATGCCAACCCCTGCACAATTCTTTGGACCTGAATCTCAAAGAAAGTAGAAAAAGTGAGAGTGAAGATCTCCAGCCATGCTTGAAGTAATTCTCTTACTTTTTCCATTTAACCAATATTCCAAGGAATGGGCCTGAAAATCTGCAGCCACGCAACTTTTAAGGCATATGCCTGGGAAAGTCACATAATCTTTAAAGAGGTATCCTATCTCGTGTGCGGATTTCTCCAAAATTTACACTGGGGAAACAGGATCCCCTGTGCAAACACACCATTTTCTACTACATTGGGATTCCTTCACCCCGGCACAAAGCCTCTATTCTGTTGCAAACGTCTCTTTGCAACAGAATTTACCATTTTTAATAGAGCCCTATTTGTTCACCCTAAAGTTACAAAGAAATAAAATTGTGTTTATCCTGAATACTCCATTAAACCGTCATGCAGACACTACTGACTAGCTGATAACTATTTACTTAAAGTCAGTGTCAACTGCTTTAATTTAAATGAAGTACTATTTTGTTAGCTGGCATCTTACTTATTAGATGTTATGAAAGACCACAGTTCGTAATTAAAACATTGGCTGCTTTACTCTCTCTTGAGCTATTATTTTCTTCTGTTGCAGAGAAACTCCCCATTTGCTTTGTGACCTGTCTTGCTTACATACGCAGAGCTGAAGTTAATTGCTGTCTACCCTTTCAAATAATGTACACAAGTATAAACAGAAGAAAAGGTATTTCAAGTACAATTAAGATTTCTCACAGCAGAACTGCTAATTCTTTTGTTTCCGTGAGCATGAACTAGAATGTTGTTTGCAATTTAGAAGTAATTGCTCAATAATAGCTGTTTTGTGCAGACATTTTGTTTTGTTATGCGATCCGACAACATCGGAGTCCCTTGTCCCCGCACATGTACTCTCCTCTGATATCAATCCAGTACATTGCCAATTGAAATCTAATTTTGTTCACAACACCACAGGACTATGTTGAGTCTTGTGTCGCAGTGGCAGTGGCAGAGTTCATTAAACTTATAAATCACTATGTATATCTATATATACACACACACACATTCATATATAGATATTGATATGTACAACTATAACTCGAGCCCCAAAGTAACTATAACTTGAATCCTTGCCTTGCCATGCACTGCTAATTCCCACCCATATTTGATCCGTGATAACATGTTCAATTACATCATTGATAACATGACTGTAAAATCTGAAATTACTTCATTAATGACAGCACTGTAGATGGCAGAAGTTATGGTTACTTTAGTGCTCGAATTACTTGACATAACTATAACTGGTGAATTTCAATGTTTTTCTTTTTAAAACAATATGTTTTATTTGACATTTTTACTTAACTATAATGTCCTTTTAACCTTCAGTTTTGTTCAGTGAATATATATATATTCAGTGAATATATATATATAAAACCTACTAGGACCAAGTTTCCATAGGAAAAGCATTTTGTGACTTGGCTATAACTTTGGCGTCGTTTGACCAATCTTCATGAAATTTTCCCCAAAAAGTGTCAAGGTGGGTTCTATTGGTATGGCAAGTTTGGGGGTTATCCATGCAGTGGGGACCAAGAATTTGGGGTGCGAAATAAGGTTGCATTTGTAACGTTAATTCCCATAGGACCCTTTAGCCACACCTACAGCCCGAACCGCTGAACGGACCTTCACCAAATTTGGCAGGGAGGTAGATGTCGGTTCAAGGAAGTGCCTTTTGCATATTTAGTGTACATCTGTTCAGTAGTTTTTGAGAAATTCAATCCCAAAATTATAGTGATATCTGTGGATATTTCACAAAGGTTTCACGATGAATTGCAAAAGCATGTACCTACAGGAATGCTCTAATTGGCTGGATGCAACCAGAACAAAAATTGCAGCCCCCATTTTATCTATCAGGAATGGTTCCCGGGGATGAAAGTTTGTGTGAAAGCCCACATAAGGGGTCAGAGTGGAGATACTCTGATCCCTTGGTTGAAAAATGGGGGTATTAGGTACAAAGGTTATGTGTCCAAAATGTATTTTTTTAATTGCATGCGATATTCGCGATGACTCCGCGGCTGTCAGCGCTGCCCCCCGTGTACCATCGCATGGTCATCGCGACTCGCGCGATATCATCACGAGTATTGGTGGAAATATAAAAAAATATATCAGTGAATCATTAATACGCATTGTTATAGAGATATTGAGATTCTGATAAATGCTTTTATAGAGTTATTTATATAGTGAGTTATGTACTGTGATGGTTAGAATTAATTATATAGGGGCTGATTGCGATGGCGGTGAACCCGCCACTGACAGGCTGTCAGTGGTGGGTTCACTGCAATCGTGAGGCCACTTTCCACCCACCATATTATTATGGTGGGCGGTACCCTGGCGGTACGAAACTCCGACCGCCATGCATCCGACGGGCTCCTTGAGTCCGCCGGTGCAGCGGAGGGCCTCTCTATCCCTGAAATGGCAGCGGTGCCTACCAGGCACCACCGTAGGCATTACAATGGTCCATCTCCGCCAGCCTTCCCATAGCAGTTCACCCTCCATGGAAAGGCTGGCAGGGATGGACTTTGGGGGCACGTAGCAGGCCCCCCTTTCCCCTGAGCACTGTGGTTTTGGGTTTACCCTATATTTCCCTGGTGGTGCCTGCCACGTAGTGCAGGGAAAAGCAAAACCTGCCTTTTTTCCATTGCGCTGGGTGCTGCAACCAGCAGCACCCACCACAATAGAAAAAATGCCTTTTGTGGCTGATGTGGTGGCTGCCGCATTGTAATTTGATATGTGGGACTGCCACCTTATAGGTGGGTGGTCCCCATCCCAGGACGATGGTGGACGGACAGAAGTCCATCCGCCATTGTAATCAGGCCCATAGTTATAATTTTAATGTGGGGGTGGCTATTAAATTCCTGCTTTTGCTTTCTGCTTTCGCGACGTAACCACGGGGATCACAATGACCAATGTCATTGCGATCTCCGGCCTCACTGTGAAAACGGAAAATAGGTTTTAGAGATGTTTGTTCTTGAGATACACTAGAAAAACATGAGTTTGAAGTGTACAGTAATAAACCCCTAGTGTGTAAAATACTGTAATATATGTGCATATTTGTGTTTTCACTATATGGAAAAGGCACTATTGTCAACATCATTGCGAAGTCCCGAATAACCACGATAACAGAAAATTGGTCTGAAAGATAGTTTTTAAGGCAACTTAATACAAAAATTTGAGTTTAAACATGCTTTGAAAGAAGTATGTATATGGTAAAATGTGTAATGCAATGTTCAGAATGGATTTTTTTTACATATTATTTTTGAATGTGTTGGTAGCCAATGAATGTCTACATTTGTTTTCCTTTTTTTGCGATGTATACACGACGATCGCGATGTTGTCACGAAGATTGGCAAAAACTTTTTTTTAAATCCTCTAGGAAAAAACTTCACCATATTTCGGGTACTAGGGTGGTTCTGACAAGAGCCGTTGCATTGGTTGTGTGTATATGGCTGCTATACATAAGACGAGACGCAGAGTTTCAGCTTACTTTGAAACACCCTGTTGCTTTAATTTGTAAAGTGCACTCCATCATTTCTATAAATTCCATGCATGTCAAAACGCAGATTGTTGTTATAGATACAGCCCATGCGATGATGTCTGAGGAATGCAGAAACATTTTTATTAACATGTTTCCTGGCTTTGTCAATCTGTGGACAGATTTGATTTGACCACTTCCATTTCTGTCTTTGGCATATATTAGAGTACACCAAGACAGTGTGAGGGAAATGTGACATCAGTTTTGCAAAGGTTTCTTTCATTAGGATTTCCAGCCCTACCACAGTCAATGTGCCTAGGACATTGCCACCACAGTGCACAATCATGAGGTGAGGAGCTTGGGAATCCACAATGGATTTAACCAAAGCCAGCAACTGATGAAACTTTAACCCTCTCTTGCCAAACCAAGTATTCTGCATGTTTGGCAAACCCAAGTCCCTGCCAATACCTCTCTTTTTGCAGCCTCTTTAGCCCAATAGATATAGCTGTGGCCCACAATCCATACTGTAAGTATTTTGAAGTGAAGGAGCAATGGTAGTCTGGAGAAGGCTGGAGTTCAATGATGTAGTTTTCCAAGGGGAAAAGCAGTTAAAATGAAGGTTTTTTCTTTAAAGATATATTTAATTGGATGCTGTCAGCATGAAAGTGAATAAAATTAGGTAGTGTGTTGGATGCCTTAGCAAGAAGTCTTAATATTGGCTGTTGTTTAAGAAAAGAAATGAAATACAGACAATGATATGCTTTTGAATCTGTGGAGTAAAGCACACATGCTGTATTTTATTTTGAAGCAGCATGTTCCTTCTAGAATATGCTGTGAACTTGTGACCTACAGGTTCCACTGGGTTGCTAGGTACACTGAGCTAAGACTGTATGGGGGGAATGGTGTTAAAGAGACAGAACATTTGTTTAAGGTTGAGTACTGATGACACAATTTAAGTAATGGCAAGTTTAATTTTCAACTCAGGACTATGTAATAAACTGTTGCGTAGTATATAAATTTCAGAAAAATAAACCTAGATATAGGTTTGAATTCCATTTTTTCTCAATTTCTCTGCGAGGACCACGAAAACATCGCGAAAATGCGCCAACAGGAACCTCGTTTTGAAAGAGAGGGAAAGGGTTAACAGATGCTAACCATTCACAAGTGGAGATGCAGTAGTCTAAAATGAAAGACGTGATTTCATTTTCTGCCTTTCTCTTGATGATAGAGTGAAAAGTTGGAGAGGTTGCCATTTTAGAGTTGATTTGTATGAGAGTGGTGTACTATTCTTGTGCTTAGTTTTTACAAATCTTAACAGTTTCAAAACTATCCAGAAAGAGCTAAAACAATGATATAATCTACAAA
Source organism: Calotriton arnoldi (assembly GCA_963921515.1). Classification (NCBI taxonomy): domain Eukaryota; kingdom Metazoa; phylum Chordata; class Amphibia; order Caudata; family Salamandridae; genus Calotriton; species Calotriton arnoldi. The sequence goes on along the minus strand of CAWUFW010018952.1, from coordinate 87,863 downwards.
TTCAATTCACTGGCATGTATATAAGTTTGTAATTATTTTAAAAATGTACATTAGTAATGAAGATGTATATGGGAGTTTGATTAAAAGGAGTATTACAGTGATATGAAAAAATATGTGAGAAGAACTGTATCTATTGGAGGGTATGTATTTAAGAGGTTAGTGGTGAATGTTTTGGGAAGTAAGAGAAAAATGAATTAGTGCCTCTTTATTATATTGTGTATTTTATTGAAAATTAACAGTATAGTCTTGTGGAAAGTTGCAGTGAGGAACTAAGAAGCTTTTAAATGTCTAAATGTCATGTGCAGAATAGATACATCTGTTATTTGCATTCTGGGAGTTGTAGTACTTTTAGTAACATTATTAAACCGGAATAGTGTAGTGAGAACATGTTATCCACCTGTATACGAAGTAGAAAGAAGTAATGCTTGTTAGGCATGTATTGGGTAGTGTTTGTCAATGTGGTTTTTAACTTATATGACCACTTTGCATATGCTTAGATATGGTTTTTGTGCTTGCACATAGCTATATATGCTGTGGGACTTTTGAGTTTACTTAAAGATGCAGAGAAATCGCATATATGTTTACATGGTGATCTATGTTCAGGTAGGCTGATGGAAATTTCATGTATATGGTGTGGGTAGTGTTTTTCTTTAAAAATGGTTTGTTTACATTTGAGGAGGATTAATAGTGTAGAATGCCTCAAGAGTTCTTGTGCTAGCTTCATTTCGAGTGTAACTTTTGTTTGAGATATGCTAAATATATGTTTTAGAAGCAGAAGAAGTATTTAAGAAATGATGTAGGTATGCAATTCGCAAAAGGTTTTGTGCTTTGAAAAATTTCAAAATGTAGTTTTCTGTTTTAGAAACTTAATGATCCATGTGCATGCTCAGTAACAAAGCAATGTATGTTTCTAGAGAGCCATGTATGCAATTATATATCAAGTGTAATACCTAGATTTCTCTCAAACATAACTCAGAAGAAAAGCATATATACAGTAAAACAGGTAGTTTGATACTGACAGAAGGAGATAACCAATGAGTCAGACATATAGTGACAACTGTTATGTATCTGACAGCAATGAAGGTACTTTCACAGTCAGTCAGGCAGTATTCAGACACTCATGCAGTCACCCAGCCACTACTCAGGTAGTCATCAAATCAGTGATTCACTATCCATGGAGTTATTCAATTACCCAGACACTACACATGTACTCTTGCAATCAGGCAGGCAGTAATTATATAGTCATTGAACTATGCAGGCACTATCCATACATTCATCTAATGTCCAAGGTACTAACTATTGACTCATGCAATTAACAAGGCTGTAACTATGCAATCATCATAACATTTGCCCAGAACCTATGCAGCCATCTAAACACCCACTTACAACCCATGCAGTCATTGAAATACTGAGGCACACACGTGCACTGATAAAACACTCAGGCACTACTCATGCACTCATCTAATTACATAGAGAGTACTATTGTAGTAAACCTATCACCCATTCAGTACCTATGCAGTCATTTAGTTGCTGAGGCAATAGTCTTGCACTAATACAATCACCCCAGCAGTACACTTACTTTCATCCAATCTCTCAAGCTTTAACAATGGAATCATGCAGTCACTCAGACACTAGTCATGCACTCATCTAATTAGCCAGGCACTATTGATGCACTTATTCAATTCTCCGGGCACTACCCATGTAGTTATCTAAACATCCAGGCACTACCTGTTCAATCAACCAAAACAAATGGGCAGCATCCAATCGCTGAAACACTATTCATGCACTCTTCCAATAGGCTAGGTGCTATGCATGGCCTTAAACAAATCATGTATGCACTGTCCATGCACTCTATAAATCACCTATATACTATGTATGCACTCTTGCAATCATCCAGGCACTAGAATTGCACTCATTTAATCATCCCACCAGTATCTATGCATGTATTGAATTATTGAAGCATTAGTCACACACTTGTCTAATCATTCAGGTTCTACTCGTGCACTCATCCAAACACCAAGATACTAGTGGTATACTCATGCAAACATGCAGGCAGTAAGTATGCAGATATGGAATGACCCATGGAGTTACTTATGACACAGTCAGGGAATCATCTACGTACTACTTGTATCCTTAGGATATCACCTAGGCACTACCTATGCACTCATTCAATCATCCAGGGAGTATTGATGTATTCAACTACAAACCCATATATTTACAAGATTTACTGAGGGATATAAAGTCTTTTAGAACCATGTGGGGAATTATATATACAACCTGTCACACACTCATTGCAAGTACTTGGAAGAATTAGTCAAATCTATGGTTGGATATAGATTAATGTGCAGATTTTTATATGCAGCATTTCCCCAAATTTAAATCTGATACATTTAAGTAGAAAAGTACTGAGATACTAAATACACCAGTGACACAGTGTTAGATAGGCATGCAAATAGCTCTTATAGTGTGTATTTGGATTTACAGTGTTGAGACACTGTATGTACTTCTACACTTGGGTAATGCGGCGCAGAGCCACAAGCCATTTGGCTGCGCCGTGCTGCATTACTTTCAAAGCACAGGGATGTGTCATATTTCAAACAATATGGTGCATCCCTGTGCTGGCGCACAACTGGCAGTCATGCTCCAATGGAGGCTTCCTTACAGCATGGTGCAAGGGTGCCTGTGTTGCGGGAGGATTGTTTTCCTCAATCTATGTGTGCTGCAGAATGCAGCATGCATAGAAAGAGGAAAAAACAAGGAGAAATAAAAGTATTTTTCCTTGTGCTGCCTTACGTCTCTCCTGGGGGTCGTAGAATTCTGACATATTCCTAGGTGTGTGAATAGCTGTATATTTGGGGATGTGGCAAAATGCATGCAACACCTACAGCAACACCAACGGCACCCTCATTTCAGGCAAAGTGCTGCATGAAAAGAGCCCGTATTTACAAGGCCACGAAAAGACACACAGAGTGGCTTTAAGTAGCCTTGTAAATATGGAGCATCACGCTATGCAAATGGTGTGTCAAAAAAAGTGATGCTTTGGTGCCTGGAGCTTGAAACTACGTTCCCTTGGCTTGATGTTCATTTTAAAATTTACTACAGAAAGGATAAACTGCTCTTTCACCATGTATAAGTTAGAAGTGAGATATGGTGCAGCTGTGTTGTAGGACCGGGTGCTAAAATGTTAAAAGGTAACTAATAAATACAATTTTGTGTTTCACTTTGGGTTTGCTATATTGAAGTAAGTGCATGTAGTAATATAGCTAGGTTCATCTGTAGATTTAAAAATGCAACATACCATAAAAAATGTTTTTGTATTATATGTAAGTCAGTACTAAAGTAGTTTGTACATTGGCTAGGGTAAAAATGAAAATATACTTTTTTTGAACAGAACAAGATATATATAACTACACAGTCAGAATGCCTACTAAAGCTCAGATGAAAAAGCAACAGAAATAAGTTACAAAAGGGGCAAAATGCAGAAAAAGTGGTGTAAGAAAAAATAGCTACTGGTAAGAGGACAAAGTCATTTCTTAAAAATATATGTGGACATTTGCAAAGATTACAAAATAAAGATAATGCAATTATGACTATGAGAAATAACAAAAGGAGACAAAGTATACATTGGATAAAGAGAAAAGATTGTAACAAACATGGATACAACATAACCGGGAGACAGAAGCAGTTTAAAGAAATCAGAGCCAGGAAGTTTCGTAGTAGAGTGGTTGTAAATTTAGTGATAAATTTAAAAAAGTGTAGAAGAAGGTGAGATGGAGTTAAATAGAAAGAACAAGTTGAGAGAGTAGTTGATAAGGCCTTTGCTTTAAAGAGGAAGCTTTTCATTTTGATTCTAAATAGAAGGAAGACAATTGACAAAATAGTGTTGTGCATGATGAGATAAAACCAGAAGAAAGGATTAGTTAAAAGAAGTAACTTTTGTACAGTTTTTAGAGGAGAATGGATACATGCTTCTTGTACAGAGCCTTTCTTTAATGAAGAAAGCTATCTCGAGGATAACAGACTATTTCATGCTATTGATGAAAGAGGACAATGTAATGAAATGAAGAATGGTAGTCCTATAGCAAAAGAGGTGATGGTACCTTCAAATGTAGAAGAAATTTTTGCAGAATAGGTACAAGGAAGGTGTAGTTGGGATCCTGTATACAAATGCAATTGTAGTAGAGTTTGTAGTCTTAGACAGCAATCCATTGATATATTAAGAAAATTCCTACGTATCTTTCCAAGGCGAAGTTTAGACCCCAAAATAAATGATACCACTCAACAATGCGAACTTTAGTTAGGAGGCTGTACTATGTGAAAACTCCTGCTTTATGTTTAGGAGAAATGAATATAGCACTTTTGCATGGTAGTGTGGCAGATGTAGAAAAGGTTTGTGCTGATGTGCAGTTTTGTTTCTTTGGTCCTGAGCAGGATTTTAGGGAAAATGAAGAGTTGCTAAGAGGAGGAGTTGCAGAACAAGACACATATATTACAGTTGATAATTTTAAAGAACAGATTACAAAATTTAATACAGTGCTGTCTACAAAAACAGAGTATGTTTGTATATGTTGTCGATGCACTTACTAGAAGATTTAAACACAGACTGTTGACTTATATTTAAACAGTGAAAACATAAATTATGATAACTGGCAAAGTTACCTGTGTATTTATTTGTAGATGGATGGTTTGATTTGTCTTTACAGCAAGTTATATGTAAGTAGTGTTACAATAAATTAGAAGATAATAAAACGACCAACACATAGATATTAGATACCTATTTTGTAAGATAATAAAATGCCTGCCAATGTAGAAAAACGATGAAGGGCCAAAAATAAAAAAAAACATTAACATTTATTATTCTTTGCAGCATTGTGAAGGGACATTATGGACTGCTCTCCAGCACTCACTACAACTCCACATTCCATGCTGTATGATGCAATTGAGGAAAACTGTGGAGCCAAATCTTGAAGTTGAGATTGGAATTTTGAATGAACTCTCTGCTTCGGTGTTGTTGTGGCTGCTATTGAAGTCGAGGGTCCTTCAGCTTTGCGTTGCCTTCTTTCTGCTCACTATGAACTCATCTTATGAAATGTGCAAAAAGATAAAAGGGGATGAAAAGTTAGCATGTATGATTTTTGGCAGCATTGCGAATCGCTGTAACACACTGCTCACCAGCTCTTATAACAACACTACAGTCCATGCAATAAGTGGCCATTCTTGAGAACTGTGTAGCCACATCTGTTGGAGTAGTTGGTACCTCTGAAGGGACTTTCTGGCTGGAAATTGTTGCTGCTGCCACTGATGTAGATTGTCCTCCAGCTTCCCTCTGCATGAGTAGCAGCTGGAGACGTTTTCTATGATACGTTTTAAGATGATATAACATGAATGTTGTCCCACATAGTCCAAATAAAGTCTCCAGCCAGAATCTACCACCTGCTCACAATAAAGTTCTGGAAAAGAAGATTAAAAAAGGAGCGGGTGTATGCTTCTTATTCATTTTACTGAAAAGTATATTATCCAATGATATTCCTTACTTTCCCGATCATGTGATGTTCTCAGATTATGCATTGCACTAATTTTGCTGCAGTTTTTAATTCCCCATGAATTGGGGTAACAATGGGTAGTTTGATGGGTGTTTGGTAGTTATGTTCTATTCATAAGTTCGGATGTTGAGTTATTTTTTGAAACTGTTGTTTTTTATAAATGTGTTGTTAAAATAAAGTTAAACCAATATGTTACTAAACAGCTAGACTCACACTTTGTGTAAAATATGTCTATATATCTGCTTTACACTTTGTCATTTTTATTCATGACTACTGATGTGATTGCGACCTCCGGTGTTGCTGTGAAGAAGGAAAATGCATTTTTAATTTAGTTATTTCGACAAATGAATCCAAAAGGGAAAGTTAAATTGGTATCTTACTAAATAGCGACACTGAAAGCTTATGTAAAATATGTCTATATATGTGTTTTGCACTTTATTAAAAACACCTGGTATTCGCAGTATGTCCTTGGCAATGGCACTCATAGAATCATATAGGTACTACCTGTGCAATCATCAAGGACGTCCTTTCTCTACCACTCTGCAAATTAGCCTCCTGGCATAGTACTAGTTGGGGGAGGAAGTCCCCTTGGCTATTGAGGGTATTTGGGGGGCAACTATCCCTCCAGCAAGTCCCACACAGTCAGTTTGCTAAAAGGTCTTTGGAGACCACGCCACCTTTCTGCACCACTCTGCAAACACGTCTCCTGGCACACTACTGGTTGGGGAATAAAGTTCTCTTGGATGCTAAAGAACATTGGGGACCAAGAAGCCCTCCTGGTACTTTCTGTGAGCCCTACACAGTGGGATTGCTGAGAGGTGGTCAGAGGCCCGGCCCCCTTTCCACACCATTCTGCAAACACCATTGGTACTTAAAAAGACATGGAAATTCACTGAAAAAACCAAAGGTTACAGGTAAGTTATAGTTAGGAATTAGCATTTAAAAAACCTTAGAAATTCACTGAAAAAATGAAAGGTTACAGGGCTGTTATAGTTAGGAAATATAATTTAAAAACATTAGATATTCACTAAAAAAAATGAAAGTTACAGGGACATTATAGTTAGGCTCAGATTTCACAAACACAAAACCAGAAAAATTCAGCAGTTATAGTTAGCTGAGATAGCTATAATTCGTGCCCCTGCAATGCACTGCTTATGACCTCACATATTATATCACTCATGACATGGTCAGTGACATCACTGATGACATCTCAAATGACATCACTGATGGCATCACTGATGACATAATCCGGTGACTGTGAGTAATTCTAAAATGTTTATGAGTGTTAAATATATATACACCAAGGTGTATTAATACATCAGTGCGTGTATGAGTGCCTGTATGGATGATTTATTGGGTGTGTGACTGAATTTATAAGTAAGTGATTATACGTGTCTCAGTGAATATATGGGTGAGTGACTAATTTGTCTGTATCAGTCTGTCAGTTGGTGTGTAAGTGGCTGCTTGGGTTGGTGAGTAGGTACATGAGTAGCTGTATGGGTTATTGATTGGTTGTCTGAGTACCTGTTTGGGTGTATGAGTGTCTGTGTGGGTGGGTGAGGGTGTGTGTGACTCCCTGCATGGATGAGTAAGTGGGTGAATCAATGGCTGTATGGGTTTGTGAGTACGTCTGAGAGGGACTGCATGGGTGAGTGAGTATGCATATGGCTGTGTCAGTGAGTGAATGGATGTATCAGTGGTATATGAGTGAGCAACTGCATATGTGAAAGGCAGTATAGGCAAGTGCTGGAGTATATAAGTGACTGTATGTGTGAGTGAATGATTGTGAGAGTGGCTGAATGGGTAAGTGTGTGCTTGTGTCAGTGACTGTATAGGTGAGTAAGTACGTGTTAGTATCTGTATGAATAAGTGAGTTGGTGAGTGTATAACTGTGTAGGTGAGTAAGTGGCTGTATGATGGACTCCATGGGTGAGTGGGTAGGTGTGCTAGTAGCACTATGGGAGACTGAGAGTGTATGAGTGGCTGTGTGGCTGTATGAGTAGATATATCAGTGGCTTTATTAGTGAGTGAGTTGGTGTACTTGTGGCTGTATGTATGAGTGGATGTGTGTGTAAACCTATGAATCAGTGAGTGGGTATGTAAGTACTGGTTATGGGTGTGTTAATGGTTTCTAGAATGGTAGTGTGAAAGTTAGAGTGGGTGTATGAAATGTTACATGGGGGTGTGAGTGGGTGCATGAGAGATTCTGTGGATGATGCCATCAGTGATGTCATTTGAGATGTCACCAGTGATGTCATCAGTGATGTTGCTGACCATGTCATGAGTGATGTAATATGTGAGGTCCTAAGCAGTTTATTGCGGGGGCACAAGTTAAATTTAGCTCAGCTAACTATAACTGGTGAATTTCTCTGGTTTTGTTTGTTTAGTGAATATATATATATATATATATATATATATATATATATATATATATATATATATATATATATATATATATATATATATATATATATATATATATATATATATTACCTACTGGCGGTCGCCAGTAGGTAGTTATAGTTAGGACCTAGCTTCCATGGGAAAAGCGTTTTTATTTTCCCAATAACTTTGGCGCCGGTTGAAGAATCTTCGCGAAATTTTCTAAACTAGTGGCCCGCTCCGGTCAGCTCCTGTCTTGAAAGTTTCAGGGTGATTCGCTAAGCGGGGGCCGAGAAAAAAGGGGGGTCACAAAACACGTTTTCCCCATGTTATTTTCTATAGGAAACTTTAGACACGGCTACAGCCCGAACTGCTGAACGGAATTACACCAAATTTGGCAAAAAGGTAGCCCTTGGTTCAGAAAGAGTCCTTTTTGCTAAATGGTGTAAATCCGTTCAGTAGTTCCAGAGAAATTAAAAAAATAAAAGATGGATAATCAATTTTCCATAGGAAACTTTAGCCAAGGCTACAGCCCGAACTGCAGAACGGAATTACACCAAATTTGGCAAAAAGGTAGTGCTTGGTTCAGAAAGCGACCTTTTTTAAATGGTGTAAATCCGTTCAGTATTTGCTGAAAAATTAAAAAAATAAAAGTTTCGATATCTAGGGACGTGGTGGATTCGCGAACCTTCCAGACCACGAGCTTCACTGGGATTGGCTGCCAACACTCCAAACCAGGAAGTGTTGGCAGCCATCTTGTGACTCGGTAGAACCAAGTCACAAGAAAATAGTAAAACTAAGTGAAAAATGAAGAAAAGGGGGCAGGGTAGAAACACCCTGACCCCCTAGGCCTGCTCAGGGGGTCACACAAGGACCCCAAAGGCCAAAAAAAGCATTTTTTTAAAATAATTTCAGCAGAATTCGAGTTGGGGCCAGAATCCCACCGACATTTTTAAAAAAAATGGGCCAGGTCCTGGGGGCATTGCCCAAAAAATAATAGCGGGGGCCCGCGGGGGCCACCGCAGCCCCGAGGACTGCCACCTCCCCGGGGCTTATTACAATGTATGCGGGGGCACTACAGCCCCCCGCAGCCCCGGGGACCGCGACCTCCCCGGGGCTGTAAAAAAAAAGCATGGGGGGGTCCCAATCCCCCCATGCTTCCCGGAGGACCGGCACCTCCCCAGGGCTTTGATAATAAACTACGGGGGGCATGGGGCCCCCTCGCAGCCCCGGGGACTGCCACCTCCCTGGGGCTCTATTTTTTATTTTTAAAAGATGTGTGGGGGGGCTCGAGCCCCCCCACATTCCCCGGGGACCACCACCTCCCCGGGGCACTCTATATTTAAATTCGGGGGTCCGTGGGTCCAGCCCCGGGGACCACCACCTCCCCAGGGCTTTTAAAATGAAGGGAGGGGGGCCGCGCGGATCTACTCCTGGAGCCCTTGATGGCCCTGGGGACTGCCACCCCCGGGCTGGCTCCTGCAGTGTCCCAGGGTGCCCAACCCCGGGACACTGCTGTTTGTAATGACAGGGCGGGAGCCGTGGGGCTCCCGCCCTGTCATTGCAAACTCTGCTGCTTCATTGAAGCGAGAGCAGGAAACCTGCTCTCGCTTCAATGAAGCAAAGCAGAATTGCTTTTCCACAAGGAGAGCTGCATGTCAGCAGCTCCCCTTGTGGAAAAGCAATGCCGGCTCCCGCAGGAGGTGGGGAGCCGGCGGGACTGTGGGGGCATTGTGGCCCCCCCCACGGTCATCAGTGATGTTATTTGAGATGTCATCAGTGATGTCATCAGTGATGTCACTGACCATGTCATGAATGATGTAATATGTGACGTCATCAGCAGTGCATTGTGGGGGCGCGAGTCATAGTTAGCTGAACTAACTATAACGGTGGAATTTCTCTGGTTTTGTACGAGTGAACTCTCCAACTAACTATAACGTCCCTGAAACCTATGGTTTTTTCAGTGAATATATATATATATATATATTCACTGAAAAAACCATAGGTTTCAGACACGTTATAGTTAGAAATTAGCATTTAAAAAACCTTTGAAATTCACTGAAAAAACAATAGGTTTTAGGGACAGTTATAGTTAGTTGGACATTTCACTCGTACAAAACCATAGAAATTCCCCGTTATAGTTAGTTCAGCTAACTATAACTCGCGCCCGCAATGCACTGCTGATGACGTCACATATTACATCACTCATGACATGGTCAGTGACATCACTGATGACATCACTGATGACATCTCAAATGACATCACTGATGACATCACTGATGACATCATCCAGTGACTGTGTGTTTCTGTAAAGTTTAAATATGTTTAATATATATAGGGAAAGGTGTATTGAAGAATGAGTGGGTGTATAAGTGTCTGAATGGATGATTTAGTACGTGAGTGACTGACTCTACAAGTGAGTGATTAAATGTATCTTACTGAATGCATGGGTTAGTGACTAAACTGTGTGAATGTCTGTATCCGTCTGTCTGTTGGTTTGTAAGCGGCTGCATGGCTTTCTGAATAGCTACATGAGTGTCTACATGGGTTATTGATTGATTGTCTGAGTATCTGTATGGGTGCCTGAGTGTTTGTGTGGGTGGGGTGTGTGTGACTCTGTGCATAGATGTGTGAGTTGGTGATTCACTGGGTGCATGGTTTCAAGAGTGCATCTGTGATGGACTGTATGGGTGGGTGAGTGTGTGTATGGGTGTGTTAGTGATTGAATGTATATCTCAGTGGTACATGTGTGAGTAACTACATATGTGAAAGGCAGTATATATGTGTGTTGGAGTATATAAATGGCTATAAGTGAGAGTGTGTGATTGTGAGAGTGGCTGTATGGATGAGTGTGTACTTGTATCAGTGATTGTATAAGAGCGTAAGAATGTGCTAGTATTTGTATGAGTAAGTGAGCTGGTGTGTGTATAACTGTATAGGTGAGTAAATGGGTGTGTGATTAAGTTTTTTGCATGACTGACTAGGTGTGTGAGTACCTCTATGGATGAGTGGCGGTGTGTGAGTGTTTATATAGGTGTATGAGTGAATATGATAGTCCTGTACTAAGTGACTAAGTATGAGTGACTGTACGGGTGAGTGAGTGGATGTGTGTGTGTAGACCTAAGAATCAGTGAGTGTGTATGTAGTTATTTGTGTTGTAGTGTCTATGGTTTTGAGAATGGCAGTCTGTAATTTAGATTGGGTGTATCAAAAGTTATATTAGGGTGTGAGAAGATGCATGAAATTATCACATGGATGATGTCATCAGTGATGTCATCAGTGATGTCATTTGAGATGTCATCAGTGATGTCATCAGTGATGTCACTGACCATGTCATGAGTGATGTAATATGTGACGTCATCAGCAGTGCATTGCGGGGCGCGAGTTATAGTTAGCTGAACTAACTATAACGGGGAATTTCTATGGTTTTGTACGAGTGAAATGTCCAACTAACTATAACTGTCCCTAAAACCTATGGTTTTTTCAGTGAATTTCAAAGGTTTTTTAAATGCTAATTTCTAACTATAACGTGTCTGAAACCTATGGTTTTTTCAGTGAATTTCAAAGGTTTTTTAAATGCTAATTTCTAACTATAACGTGCCTGAAACCTATGATTTTTTAAGTGAATTTCAAAGGTTTTTTTAAATGCTAGTTTCTAACTATGCCTACAGAGGTAGGACATGTGAAGAAAGAAGAAAAAACGCACAGAAAGAAGCAAAAGATGTGCAGAAAGAACCAACAGAGGAGCAGAAAGAGGCCTTGTTGCAAAATCATCCTGTGCCCACAACTTTTTCAGACGGATACTGGTGGTAACTGACTCTGACTAACCAGAGCCAGTGCTATGCTAAAAGACACTTAGAATACAGTGAAAACACCTACATACACTAGGGAACACTATGCGTTGGGGAACCCCTGTGATTAGAATGACCTCCTCTGCAAGTCCCTAGTACATAATAGGGCAGGGGATTAAAACTACCTCTTAAAACGCGCTACAGGGAGCGTTTGCACAGTGGTGAAGGGAGGGGGCCTGAGGTGACATGTGTGCAAGCGCACCCCGTGGCGCGTTTTAAGTTGCGGGATTAAGTCCCCTTGAATTCTGAGGGTCCTTGGGGCCCAACTAGCCCCCAGGTACCTACAGTTAGGACCACAGAGCTGAGTTGCAGAGAGGCGTTCCGAGGCCACGCACCTTTTTCACCTCTCTGCAACGCAACTCTGTTGTGCTTACTGAAGGTACCTGGTGGGCTAGTTGGCCCCCAGGGTCCCTCAGGATTCAAAGGGAATTAATTCCCCAACTTAAAACGCACCACAGGGCGTGTTTGCGCACATGTCACCTGAGGCCCCGCCCCCTCCCTTCACCACTGTGCAAACGCGCCCCATGGTGCGTTTTAAGTTGGGGGATTAGGGCACCTTGAATCCTGAGGGTCCCTGGGGCCCAACTAGCCCACTAGGTACTTCCAGTAAGCACCACAGGCCTGCGTTGCAACGCCTGTAACAAATTGTGCAGTTGTGCTTAGGTAGTGAAGAGGGTCGTGCTGGGGGTAGTGTTTTAGGGTTTAGGGTAGTGCAGTTGTGTTGTGTAGTGTAGGGGGTCATGCTGGGGGTAGATTTAGGGTTTAGGGTAGTGCAGTGGTGTTTGGGTAGTGTAGGGAGTCGTGCTGGGGGAGTGTTTTAGGGTTTAGGGTAGTGCAGTGGTGTTTGGGTAGTGTAGGGGGTCGTGCTGGGGGTAGTGTTTTAGGGTTTAGGGTAGTGCAGTGGTGTTTGGGTAGTGTAGGGGGTCGTGCTGGGGGTAGTGATTTAGGGTAGTGCAGTGGTGTTTGGGCAGTGTAGGGGGTACTGCTGGGGGTAGTGTTTTAGGGTTTAGGGTAGTGCAGTGGTGTTTGGGTAGTGTAGGGAGGGCGTACTGCTGGGGTAGTGTTTTAGGGTTTAGGGTAGTGCAGTGGTGTTTGGGTAGTGTAGTGGTTCGTGCTGGGGTAGTTTTTAGGGTTTAGGGTAGTGCAGTGGTGTTTGTGTAGTGTAGGGGGTAGTGTTTTAGGGTTTAGGGTAGTGCAGTGGTGTTTGTGTAGTGTAGGAGGTCGTGTTTTAGGGTTTAGGGTAGTGCAGTGGTCTTTGGGAGTGTAGGGAGTCATGCGCGGGTAGTGTTTTAGGGTTTAGGGTAGTGTAGGGGGTCATGCGGGGGGTAGTGTTTTAGGGATTAGGGTAGTGCATTGGTGTTTGGGTAGTGTAGGTGGTCATGCGGGGGTAGTGTTTTAGGGTTTAGGGCAGTGCAGTGGTGTTTGGGTAGTGTAGGGGGTCGTGCTGGGGGAGTGTTTTAGGGTTTAGGGCAGTGCAGTGGTGTTCGGGTAGTGTAGGGGGTCGTGCTGGGGGAGTGTTTTAGGGTTTAGGGCAGTGCAGTGGTGTTCGGGTAGTGTAGGGGGTTGTGCTGGGGGAGTGTTTGAGGGTTTAGGGCAGTGCAGTCGTGTTCGGGTAGTGTAGGGGGTTGTGCTCGGGGTAGTATTTTAGGGTTTAGGGTAGTGCAGTGGTGTTCGGGTAGTGTAGGGGGTCGTGCTGGGGGTAGTGTTTGTGAGAAGTTGGCCTGGCATATGCTGTCCACTAATTATAGTGGGCACCGTGCACCAGTCCAAATCGACTCTTATGGTAGGTAGGTTAAAGACAACCTTATTGAAAGCTATCCTAGTGGTAGCTATGGAGAGCAGCCTTCAGGCTAAGTCTTGAAGGAATGTAAAGCAGCTTGTTTTACCAGTCTATAATCTCTTGAGTGACCAAATGAAAGAGCACCACACCAGGTATATATTCAAAATATATGTATTTATTACTAAACACACCCCTCTAGTCTCTTTATGAGGCTAGAGTTCGAAGTACATAGGTTATAAGATCTTAAATCACAGTAATAGCACAAATACACGTTTGGGCCCTAGGGGCGTACCAAACCATATACCAATAAAGTGGTATGCGAACCACGACTGAACTAGACACTAGGCCTAGAGCCTCTAGAAGTGCTTGGACCACAAGGAACCACCCAAGGTAGTGACACAGGGGACCCACGGGAGACGCGTGCAGTGTAAATACACAACCGCGATACGCCGTTAACTTCTATGGAGAAAGTCGGGATCGGGAAAATAGAGGAAAGGGACACTTAAAAGAGGACTAGGACAAAACCCTTTGAGATCTAGGACTTTGAAGAGTCTCTACCCACGGGAGCACCGGAGTACTCGTGTTACCTCACCCAGGGAAGCCGGGTGCATAGGTGCCTTTCGGGGTCGGGTTTCGTCGTCGGTTCTTATGGCGATCTGCTGCAAAGTGCTGCTGGCGACCAGGAGAAAAGTGTCCGGGTGGATCCAAGAGTGGATCGGAGTTCTGAAGAACCTGAAAGCAGAGGGGACAGAGTCTGGGTCACTAGCCAGTGACCAGGGAGGCGATGGACAGATGCCCACCGATGTCGAGTGCTTCAGGTTCGATGACGGTCGTCTTGACTCTTCAGCTACGAGGTCCGGGAGGCGTTGTCGGCGACCAGGAGCAGGATTCGGGCTGTTGCTCGATGTCTGTCGAGTGCAGAGGTGTCGGCGACCAGATTGGACCCAACAAGCCATGGCAACGGCAAGTCTCGAGTAAGATGTAGATCGTCGATGATGCAGACCAGCAAGGTTTGGGGAACTCACCCCGCAAGGGTAAGTGAGGGCAAGCCTGGAGCAATCAGACTGCCAAGTAAAGAAAAGATTGGCCTTCGTTAAGGGCTACTAGCCAACGGGCTAGCGACCGCGAAGAAGCCTCGTGACGCCGCACGTGGAGCTGGCTTACAGGACACTCGTGGAGTGGGGGCCAGTGATCTTCGGTGCAGGTGGTGCTGGAGGCTAGGGCTACTCGGAGCCCAAAGCACGACTTCTTGGGAGACCCAGAAGATGGTGCACTTGCAAATGTGCTCGGTGTCAAGGGGTCACGGTCTCAAGTCACCCACGATAGCCACGGGCCTCAGCTTTGCTGGGGACTCAGGGTAGCCTCGGGGAAGTCTGAAAATCCACCTCTGGTGATGCGATGACTTCGGCGTCCGACGGGAGCTTCAGTGATGCGAACCGGACAGATGCTTCTTTGGTGCCTGCCAAGCAGGGGAGTCACTCCTTGACCCCAAGGGAGATTCTTCAGTCCTCTAATCGTGAGTAGAGCGTCGAAGGTCCAGGATTCTGTTTCAGAGTTTCGTCCAGGTATAATCTAAAGTCCTAGGGACTGGGTTCCTACCTTTATTCTAAAAATAGGGGATGGACTACTCTGTGGCCCCACCTATGGGTGGGTCAGGGCAGAGGGGTGGCTACACCCCTTTCCCTTTGTCCAGTTCGCGCCAAAGCAGGGGCTGCAAGCCCCTGATCCGGTTTGAACTGGGGTATGCACAGGGACACCAAATGTGCCCCCAGTGCAGGACTTCAAAGCACCCGAAAGTGCTCCCGCCCAGCCCCAATACACATTGTCCTGTCTGGGGAGGTGGTCACACCTCCCTGGGACAGGAAACCTATTGTCCAGGCCTCCCCTGCCGGAGTTTCGTCCAGCAGCAGGAGGCCAGACTCGTGTCTGTGGCAGCAGCATCCATTTTGTGATGCCAGGGCTCTGGAAAGAAGTTACCGGACTCGTCAGAGTTAACATGCCTTTCCCTCTAGAAGGGTGGAATGCTACCCCCGCCGCCAGGATTGGCGGGGGGTAGTATTCCAAGATGTTTGACACCAAACACGACATGTTTAGGTGCAGCCATTCCATAGTTAGCATTTTACCGCGAGGATATAATGCGTTTAAGAGTATATGGTCAGGCTGCACTACAAACAGCATCAGAGATGGTCTCCGAACGCTGCAGAGACGCCCTGCTCATGCAGGGGCACCCTCTCACATAGGAACCATGCACTCTGCCTTTAGGATTGATAAGGCCTGCCTTAGGAGTGACTTATAGGTTTATATGTGTGTATGCATTTAGTGATATAGGTAACCTATACCACAGCAAGGGGTGCAGGCACCACCTTACCCAGGCTGCAGTAGCAGACCTGTGGTGTCAGTTTGGATGGCCTACCAGGGATGGCATAATACATGCTGCAGCCCCTGGCAGGCCTCTGAGGTACCTATGCCCTTGGTACATAGTATACCATATACTAGGGACTTACAAGGGCACTCCAGATCCCAATCAGTGATGTGCCTAAGGCACATGGAGACCCTTTTAAAGAGGAAACAGCTAGGCTGGGGTTCTGAATAGCAGGGCCCCAGCCAGACTAATGTCGAAAACCAGTGAAGCATCAGCAAAAAGTGGGGGTACCCATGTGAAGCAGATCCTACTCTCCTACACAACCCCCCAAACGTAGGGACATTAAACTAACCTTGCCCAGTTAAGTCTTCATGTTCTAAGTGGAAATACCTAGAGAGTCCATCTGCATTCGCATGGTTACTCCCAGGCCTATGTTCCACTGTAAAGTCCATCCCCTGTAGGGAAATGGACCACCTAAGCAGTTTGGGGTTTTCACCCTTCATTTGTTTTAGCCATAAGAGGGGCTTATGGTCTGTCTGAACCAGGAAGTGTGTACCAAACAAGTATGGCCTCAACTTCTTCAGAGCCCAGACCACAGCAAAGGCCTCCTTCTCTATGGCTGACCAACGTTTCTCTCTAGGGGTCAGCCTTCTGCTAATAAAAGCTACTGGCTTATCCTGACCTTCTTCATTCAATTGTGACAGTACAGCCCCTACCCCCAATTCAGATGCATCTGTTTGAACAATGAACTTCTTGGAGTAATCAGGACTCTGCAGAATTGGAGCAGTGCACATGGCCTGCTTGAGGTCATCAAATGCCTTTTGACAGCTAGCTGTCCACTGAACCTTTTGGGCATTTTCTTAGAAGTTAAGTCATTCAAGGGTGTCACTATTGATCCATACCCCTTGACAAATCTCCTATAGTACCCAGTCAGGCCTAAGAAGGCTCTCACCTGAGTCTGGGTAGTGGGAGCAGTCCAGTCCATGATGGTCTGGATCTTGCTCTGCAAAGGTTGAACCTGGCCTCCACCCACAAGGTGGCCCAGGTACACAACCTGACTCTGCCCTATCTGGCACTTAGTGGCCTTGATAGTCAGGCCTGCCTTTTGCAGGGCCTGTAAAACATTCCTGAGGTGGACCAGGTGATCCTCCCAGGTGGAGCTAAAGACAGCAATATCATCTAGATAAGCTGCACTATAGGCTTCCAGTCCTGTGAGAACTGTGTTCACCAACCTCTGGAAAGTGGCCGGTGCATTTTTCAGACCAAAGGGCATCACCACAAATTGATAATGCCCACTAGGGGTTGAAAATGCTGTTTTGGGCTTTGCAGTTTCAGCTAGTCTGATCTGCCAGTAGCCAGCTGTTAGGTCAAATGTGCTGAGATATTTGGCAGAGGCCAAAGTATCTATGAGCTCATCTGCCCTGGGTATTGGATGGGCATCAGTCCTAGTGACTGCATTGAGGCCTCTGTAGTCTACACAAAACCTCATCTCTCTTTTCCCACCACTGGTGTGAGGTTTAGGTACTAGGACTACTGGACTAGCCCAAGGGCTATCTGAGGGCTCAATCACTCCCAATTCCAACATCTTCTGGACTTCAGTCCGGATACAGTCCCTGACATGGTCAGGTTGCCTATAAATCTTGTTTTTAATAGGCAGACTGTCCCCAGTGTCCACTTCATGAGTGCACCAGGTGGTCTGACTGGGTGTCAGTGAAAACATATGTCTAAACTGATTGAGGACTTGCCTGCAATCAGTTTGTTGCTGGGTAGTGAGGCTGCCTGCCAAGGCTACACCATCAACTGACCCATCGTCAGGGTTCTGTGAGAGCAGGTCAGGGAGTGGGTCACTCTCTTCCTCCTGCCCCTCATCAGTAGCCATGAGCAAGCCCATGTCTGCCCTGTCTACATATGGCTTAAGTCTGTTGACATGGCGAACCCTGTGGGGACTCCTGGGTGTTCCTAGGTCCACTAAGTAAGTGACCTCACCCTTCTGCTCAACAATAGTGTGGGGTCCACTCCATTTGTCTTGGAGAGCTGCTGGGGCCACTGGCTCCAACACCCACACCTTCTGTCCTGGCTGGTAAACAGTCAGAACAGCCTTTTGGTCATGCCAGGCCTTCTGAAGTTCCTGGCTAGCCTCAAGGTTTTTGGTTGCCTTTTTCATGTACTCAGCCATCCTGGAGCGGAGACCAAGTACATAGTCCACTATATCTTGCTTTGGGGGCTTGAGAGGTAACTCCCATCCTTCCTTTACCAAGCACAGTGGACCCCTCACAGGGTGGCCAAACAGAAGTTCAAAAGGGCTGTAACCAACCCCTTCTGAGGCACCTCCCTATATGCGAATAAAAGGCAGGGCAAGAGTATGTCCCATCTACGCCTAAGCTTTTCTGGGAGCCCTTTAATCATGCCCTTCAAGGTTTTGTTGAATCTCTCAACTAAACCATTGCATTGTGGGTGATAGGGTGTGGTGAACTTATAAGTAACTCCACACTCCTTCCACATTGCTTTTAAGTAACCAGACATGAAGTTTGCTCCCCTGTCTGATACTACCTCCTTAGGAAATCCCACTCTTGAGAAGATTCCCAGGAGGGCCCTTGCCACCACAGGTGCTGTAGTGGTCCTGAGGGGAATAGCTTCTGGGTACCTGGTGGCATGATCCACTACCACCAGGATAAACCTGTGCCCAGAGGCTGTTTGGGGATCCATGGGACCAACAATGTCAATCCCTACCCTCTCAAAGGGCACCCCCACCACAGGTAGTGGTATCAGGGGGCCTTTGTAGTGCCACCTGCTTTGCCACTGGCTTGGCAGGTTACACAGGAGCGACAAAACTCCTTACTGTCTTCAGACATGTGGGGCCAGTGAAAGTGAGGGACAATTCTGTCCCAAGTCTTGTTCTGGCCCAGGTGTCCTGCTAAGGGAATATCATGGGCTAGGGTCAATAGGAAGCCCCTGAACTTCAAAGGTATTACCAACCTCCTGGTAGCACCAGGCTTGGGGTCTCTACTCTCTGAGTACAGGAGTCCATCATCCCAATACACTGTATGGGGACCACTAGCTTTCCCAGCAGCCTCAGCAGCAGCTTGCTGTCTGAGGGGTTCAAGGGAGGGGCAGCTCTGCTGCTCCTGGCTCAGATCTGCCCTAGAAGGTCCCCCTGTCCCCAAGAACTCAACCTGTTCAGGTTCAAGTTCCTCTGGGACAGTTCCTTCTTCAGGGCTGAGATCATCCCCCTCAAGGGACTGATCTTCCTCCTGAGCCAAGGGGAAGGCACTGCCTTAACCCTACTACTCCTCCTCTTGGAAGGCACTTGGTCCATTCTTCCAGAATCCAAGGCCTGTTCAGTTTTAGACAGTTTAGCTTGTGACCTGGTCACAGCAAACACATCTGCAGGGATCCCCAGCATTTCTGCATGGGTCCTGAGCTCCACTTCTGCCCAAGCAGAAGTCTCTAAGTCATTGCCAAGCAAGCATTCGACTGGTAGGTTTGCACTTACCACAACCTTCTTAAGGCCAGTTACCCCTCCCCAGGAGAAGTTAACAACTGCCAGAGTATGGTCTGTTCTGACATTGCTAGCATTGGTCACTTGGTACATTTCACCAAGCATAACTTGCCCAGGTAACACAAGGTCTTGTGTCACCATGGTGACACTTGCCCCTGTGTCCCTAAATGCCAAAGCCTCTCGTCCATTGATTAAAGGCTGTTGTCTGTACTTGCCCAGATTACTGGGACTCATAGAGGAGGGCACATCCATGCCTCCATCACAGACTAACACAGCCTGAGTCAGTTCTCTAACTAGGTCAGAGCCCAACTCAGTTCCCAGGGTGAACCCTACTAAACCCTTTGCTGGAGCACTTCCACCAACTGTACTAGGGGGAACAGGTGCCTTAGGGGCATTGGTGGGTGCTGGACTGGAGTCTTTGGACTTGGTGCAATCACTGGTCCAGTGGGTCTTTTGCTTACAGACCTTGCACCACGGTTTTCTTTGGCCTTTACCCTTGGTAGACTGGGAATCCCCACCAGAAGAAGATTTTTGGGGGCCTGATGAAGACTTTTGATCTTTACCCTTCTCCCCACCCTTGTCAGAGTTCTTAGCATCTTGCTTCTTGGTTTCCCCACCTTGGTTCTGTACCTTCTGCTTCACCCTGGTTCTGACCCATTTGTCTGCCTTCTTTCCCAATTCTTGGGGAGAGGTCAGATCAGAGTCAACCAGGTACTGATGCAACAGCTGATTTTGACAGTTATTAAGAATCTGCTCCCTCATTGTCAGATTATACAATCCTGAGAAGTCACACACCTTACTGCCCATCAACCAGCCTTCCAGAGCCTTGGCAGAACAATCCACATAGTCTACCCAGTCTTGAGTCTGTGCTTTTTGGGTGTCTCTGAACTTCAACCTGTACTGTTCAGTGGTTAGGCCAAACCCATCAATAAGAGCACTCTTCAAGACCTTGTAATTGTCAGCATCCTCCTCTCTAACAGTGAGGAGCTTGTCTCTACCTTTGTCAGCAAAGGAGAGCCACAAGATTGCTGCCCACTGCTCCTGAGGGACCTTCTGTACTTTACAGGCCCTCTCTAAAGCAGTTATCCATTTGTGGATATCATCCCCACTCTGGTAGGGAGGGACAATCTTGCTCAGGTTCCTATGGTCATAGGACCTTTCCCTATCTCTAGGGACATGGCTGCCACCATGGGACTCTAGTCCCAACTTTCTTCTCTCTTTAAGGAGATCTAGGGATTCTCTATCTAAAGCCAATTGCTTCTTCCTGATTTCCAGTTGAGTTTCCTCATACTGGACCAGTCTCTTTCTTCTCTCATGAGAGGATTCCCTCCTGTGAGAAGAAACAGAGCTCCCTATGGAGGTGCCAGAGTGGTTAGACTCCTGAGAAGGAGACCTAGACTTTCTGAGCACACTCATAATCCTTCCTGGGGGGACAAAGGTGTGGTTCTCTAGATCCTCATCTTCATCTTCCCCAGAAGGGATTGGGTTCTCCAGGTCAGGGTCATTGTCACCCTCCTGGTCAGTTTCAGAGGGGGCTGGGGGTAGTGGTACCCCTGGCCCCTTCCTCATCTGCTGGCCCACCCTCTGCTCCTACCCCTTCAGTCTCTGAAGACTTACTAAGATCATAAGCCACCAACAACTCCTGGAGGTGTTGGGTGGTGGGACTTTGGCCTGTCCTTAATTTCCTCACGTTACACAAAGCTCTCAGTTCCAAGAATGGGAGTGTGTCATACTTGGAGGGGGAAGCTCAATGGCTTCCTGCAGGGCATCTTTGGATCCTGCTTTTAAAGACATTACTAGTGTGGTGTGGTGTATGCACTACCTACTCTAGTGTGGCCTACTAAACTCTCTTGAGTTGTAGAAAGGGTTGTGCTATCCCTTCACACACAACTCTAAGTTCAGTAGAACTTACTGATATTCTAAGCTTAAATTATATGTACCTTAGGTACCTTTAGTGGTTTTCAGTTGATCAATTCAATTGAGATTATCTGGTAAAACAATAGCAAGCTGGAATCCCACACGCTGCACACCAATGTGAGAAGTTGGCCTGGCATATGCTGTCCACTAATTATAGTGGGCACCGTGCACCAGTCCAAATCGACTCTTATGGTAGGTAGGTTAAAGACAACCTTATTGAAAGCTATCCTAGTGGTAGCTATGGAGAGCAGCCTTCAGGCTAAGTCTTGAAGGAATGTAAAGCAGCTTGTTTTACCAGTCTATAATCTCTTGAGTGACCAAATGAAAGAGCACCACACCAGGTATATATTCAAAATATATGTATTTATTACTAAACACACCCCTCTAGTCTCTTTATGAGGCTAGAGTTCGAAGTACTTAGGTTATAAGATCTTAAATCACAGTAATAGCACAAATACACGTTTGGGCCCTAGGGGCGTACCAAACCATATACCAATAAAGTGGTATGCGAACCACGACTGAACTAGACACTAGGCCTAGAGCCTCTAGAAGTGCTTGGACCACAAGGAACCACCCAAGGTAGTGACACAGGGGACCCACGGGAGACGCGTGCAGTATAAATACACAACCGCGTTACGCCGTTAACTTCTATGGAGAAAGTCGGGATCGGGAAAATAGAGGAAAGGGACACTTAAAAGAGGACTAGGACAAAACCCTTTGAGATCTAGGACTTTGAAGAGTCTCTACCCACGGGAGCACCGGAGTACTCGTGTTACCTCACCCAGGGAAGCCGGGTGCATAGGTGCCTTTCGGGGTCGGGTTTCGTCGTCGGTTCTTATGGCGATCTGCTGCAAAGTGCTGCTGGCGACCAGGAGAAAAGTGTCCGGGTGGATCCAAGAGTGGATCGGAGTTCTGAAGAACCTGAAAGCAGAGGGGACAGAGTCTGGGTCACTAGCCAGTGACCAGGGAGGCGATGGACAGATGCCCACCGATGTCGAGTGCTTCAGGTTCGATGATGGTCGTCTTGACTCTTCAGCCACGAGGTCCGGGAGGCGTTGTCGGCAACAAGGAGCAGGATTCGGGCTGTTGCTCGATGTCTGTCGAGTGCAGAGGTGTCGGCGACCAGATTGGACCCAACAAGCCTTGGCAACGGCAAGTCTCAAGTAAGATGTAGATCGTCGATGATGCAGACCAGCAAGGTCTGGGGAACTCACCCAGCAAGGGTAAGTGAGGGCAGGCCTGGAGCAACCAGACTGCCAAGTAAAGAAAAGATTGGCCTTCGTTAAGGGCTACTAGCCAACGGGCTAGCGACCGCGAAGGAGCCTCATGACGCCGCACGTGGAGCTGGCTTACAGGACACTCGTGGAGTGGGGGCCAGTGATCTTCGATGCAGGTGGTGCTGGAGGCTAGGGCTACTGGGAGCCCAAAGCACGACTTCTTGGGAGACCCAGAAGATGGTGCACTTGCAAATGTGCTCGGTGTCCAGGGGTCACGGTCTCAAGTCACCCACGATAGCCACGGGCCTCAGCTTTGCTGGGGACTCAGGGAAGCCTCGGGGAAGTCTGAGAATCCACCTCTGGTGATGCGATGACTTCGGCGTCCGACGGGAGCTTCAGTGATGCGAACCGGACAGATGCTTCTTTGGTGCCTGCCAAGCAGGGGAGTCACTCCTTGACCTCAAGGGAGATTCTTCAGTCCTCTAATCGTGAGTAGAGCGTCGAAGGTCCAGGATTCTGTTTCAGAGTTTCGTCCAGGTATAATCTAAAGTCCTAGGGACTGGGTTCCTACCTTTATTCTAAAAATAGGGGATGGACTACTCTGTGGCCCCACCTATGGGTGGGTCAGGGCAGAGGGGTGGCTACACCCCTTTCCCTTTGTCCAGTTCACGCCAAAGCAGGGGCTGCAAGCCCCTGATCCGGTTTGAACTGGGGTATGCACAGGGACACCAAATGTGCCCCCAGTGCAGGACTTCAAAGCACCCGAAAGTGCTCCCGCCCAGCCCCAATACACATTGTCCTGTCTGGGGAGGTGGTCACACCTCCCTGGGACAGGAAACCTATTGTCCAGGCCTCCCCTGCCGGAGTTTCGTCCAGCAGCAGGAGGCCAGACTCGTGTCTGTGGCAGCAGCATCCATTTTGTGATGCCAGGGCTCTGGAAAGAAGTTACCGGACTCGTCAGAGTTAACATGCCTTTCCCTCTAGAAGGGTGGAATGCTACCCCCGCCGCCAGGATTGGCGGGGGGTAGTATTCCAAGATGTTTGACACCAAACACGACATGTTTAGGTGCAGCCATTCCATAGTTAGCATTTTACCGCGAGGATATAATGCGTTTAAGAGTATATGGTCAGGCTGCACTACAAACAGCATCAGAGATGGTCTCCGAACGCTGCAGAGGGGCCCTGCTCATGCAGGGGCACCCTCTCACATAGGAACCATGCACTCTGCCTTTAGGATTGATAAGGCCTGCCTTAGGAGTGACTTATAGGTTTATATGTGTGTATGCATTTAGTGATATAGGTAACCTATACCACAGCAAGGGGTGCAGGCACCACCTTACCCAGGCTGCAGTAGCAGACCTGTGGTGTCAGTTTGGATGGCCTACCAGGGATGGCATAATACATGCTGCAGCCCCTGGCAGGCCTCTGAGGTACCTATGCCCTTGGTACATAGTATACCATATACTAGGGACTTACAAGGGCACTCCAGATCCCAATCAGTGATGTGCCTAAGGCACATGGAGACCCTTTTAAAGAGGAAACAGCTAGGCTGGGGTTCTGAATAGCAGGGCCCCAGCCAGACTAATGTCGAAAACCAGTGAAGCATCACCAAAAAGTGGGGGTACCCATGTGAAGCAGATCCTACTCTCCTACAGTGTTCTAGGGTTTAGGGCAGTGCAGTGGTGTTTGGGCAGTGTAGGGGGTAATGCTGGGGGTGGTGTTTTAGGGTTTAGGGCAGTGCAGTGGTGTTTGGGCAGTGTAGGGGGTCGTGCTGGGGGTGGTGTTTCAGGGTTTAGGGCAGTGCAGTGGTGTTCGGGCAGTGTAGGGGGTGGTGTTTCAGGGTTTAGGGCAGTGCAGTGGTGTTCGGGCAGTGTAGAGGGTCGTGCAGGGGGTGGTGTTTCAAGGTTTAGGGCAGTGGTGTTCGGGCAGTGTAGAGGGTCGTGCTGGGGGTGGTGTTTCAGGGTTTGGGGCAGTGCAGTGGTGTTTGAGCAGTAAAGGGGGTCGTGCTGGGGTGGTGTTTCAGGGTTTAGGGCAGTGCAGTGGTGTTCGGGCAGTGTAGGGGGCGTGGCAGGGGGTGGTGTTTCAGGGTTTAGGGCAGTGCAGTGGTGTTCGGGCAGTGTAGGGGGTGGTGCAGGGGGTCGTGTTTCAGGGTTTAGGGCAGTGCAGTTGTGTTCGGGCAGTGTAGGGGGTCATGCAGGGGGTGGTGTTTCAGGGTTTAGGGCAGTGCAGTGGTGTTCGGGCAGTGTAGGGGGTCGTGCTGGGGCTGGTGTTTCAGGGTTTAGGGCAGTACAGTGGTGTTCGGGCAGTGTAGGGGGTCATGCTGGGGCTGGTGTTTCAGGGTTTAGGGCAGTGCAGTGGTGTTCGGGCAGTGTAGGGGGTTGTGCTGGGGCTGGTGTTTCAGGGTTTAGGGCAGTGCAGTGGTGTTCGGGCAGTGTAGGGGGTCGTGCTGGGGCTGGTGTTTCAGGGTTTAGGGCAGTGCAGTGGTGTTCGGGCAGTGTAGGGGGTCTTGCTGGGGCTGGTGTTTCAGAGTCTAGGGCAGTGCAGTGGTGTTCGGGCAGTGTAGGGGGTCTTACTGGGGCTGGTGTTTCAGGGTTTAGGGCAGTGCAGTGGTGTTCGGGCAGTGTAGGGGGTCGTGCTGGGGGTGAAGTTTCAGGGTTTAGGGCAGTGCAGTGGTGTTCGGGCAGTGTAGGGGGTCGTGCTGGGGCTAGTGTTTCAGGATTTAGGGCAGAGCAAAGGTGTTCAGGCAGTGTAGGGGGTTTTGCTGGAGGTGGTGTTTCACGGTTTAGGGCAGTGCAGTGGTGTTCGTGCAGTCTAGGGGGTGGTGTTTCAGGGTTTAGGGCAGTGGTGTTCAAGCAGTGTAGGGGTCTTGCTGGGGTTGATGTTTCAGGGTTTAGGGCAGTGCAGTGGTGTTCGGGCAGTGTAGGGGGTCGTGCTGGGGGTGGTGTTTCAGGGTTTAGGGCAGTGCAGTGGTGTTCCGGCAGTGTAGGAGGTCGTGCAGGGGGTGGTGTTTCAGGGTTTAGGGCAGTGCAGTGGTGTTCGGGCAGTGTAGGGGGTCGTGCTGGAGGTGGTGTTTCAGGGTTTAGGGCAGTGCAGTAGTGTTTGGGCAGTGTAGGGGGTCGTGCAGGGGGTGGTGTTTCAGGGTTTAGGGCAGTGCAGTGGTGTTCGGCCAGTGTAGGGGGTCGTGCAGGGGGTGGTGTTTCAGGGTTTAGGGCAGTGCAGTGGTGTTCGGCCAGTGTAGGTGGTCTTGCTGGGGGTGGTGTTTCAAGCTTTAGTGCAGTGGTGTTCGGGCAGTGTAGGGGGTCTTGCTGGGGCTGGTGTTTCAGGCTTTAGGGCAGTGCAGTGGTGTTCGGGCAGTGTAGGGGGTCGTGCTGGGGCTGGTGTTTGAGGGTTTAGGGTAGTGCAGTGGTGTTTGGGCAGTGTAGGGGGTCGTGCTGGGGCTGGTGTTTCAGGAATTAGGGCAGTGCAGTGGTTTTCGGGCAGTGTACGGGGTCGTGCTGGGGCTGGTGTTTCAGTGTTTAGGGCAGTGCAGTGGTGTTCGGGCAGTGTAGGGGGTCGTGCTGGGGGTGGTGTTTCAGGGTTAAGGGCAGTGCAGTGGTGTTCGGGCATTGTAGGGTGTCGTGCTGGGGCTGGTGTTTCATGGTTTAGGGCTGTGCAGTGGTGTTCGGGCAGTGTAGGGGGTCGTGCTGGGGGTGGTGTTTCAGGGTTTAGGGCAGTGCAGTGGTGTTCGGGCAATGTAGGGGGTCATGCTGGGGGTGGTGTTTCATGGTTTAGGGCAGTGCAGTGGTGTTCGGGCAGTGTAGGGGGTCTTGCTGGGGGTGGTGTTTCAGGGTTTAGGGCAGTGGTGTTTGGGCAGTGTAGGGGGTCTTGCTGGGGGTGATGTTTCAGGGTTTAGGGCAGTGCAGTGGTGTTCAGGCAGTGTAGGGGGTCTTGCTGGGGGTAGTGTTTCGGGGTTTAGGGCAGTGCAGTGGTGTTCGTGCAGTGTAGGGGGTCGTGCTGGGGGTGGTGTTTCAGGGTTTAGGGCAGTGTAGTAGTGTTCGGGCAGTGTAGGGGATCGTGCAGGGGGTGGTGTTTCAGGGTTTAGGGCAGTGCAGTGGTGTTCGGGCAGTGTAGGGGGTCGTGCTGGGGGTGGTGTTTCAGGGTTTAGGGCAGTGCAGTGGTGTTCGGGCAGCATAGGGGGTCGTGCAGGGGGTGGTGTTTCAGGGTTTAGGGCAGTGCAGTGGTGTTCGGGCAGTGTAGGGGTCATGTGGGGCTGGTGTTTCAGGGTTTAGGGCAGTGCAGTGGTGTTCGGGCAGTGTAGGGGGTCTTGCTGGGGGTGGTGTTTCACGGTTTAGGGCAGTGGTGTTCGGGCAGTGTAGGGGGTCTTGCTGGGGGTGATGTTTCAGGGTTTAGGGCAGTGCAGTGGTGTTCGGGCAGTGTAGGGGGTCTTGCTGGGTAAGTGTTTCAGGGTTTAGGGCAGTGCAGTGGTGTTCGTGCAGTGTAGGGGGTCTTGCTGGGGATGGTGTTTCAGGGTTTAGGGCAGTGCAGTAGTGTTCGGGCAATGTAGGGGGTCGTGCAGGGGGTGGTGTTTCAGGGTTTAGGGCAGTGCAGTGGTGTTCGGGCAGTGTAGGGGGTCGTGCTGGGGGTGGTGTTTCAGGGTTTAGGGCAGTGGTGTTCGGGCAGTGTAGGGGGTCTTGCTGGGGGTGATGTTTCAGGGTTTAGGGCAGTGCAGTGGTGTTCGGGCAGTGTAGGAGGTCTTGCTGGGGGTAGTGTTTCAGGGTTTAGGGCAGTGCAGTGGTGTTCGGGCAGTGTATGGGGCGTGCTGGGGGTGGTGTTTCAGGGTTTAGGGTAGTGCAGTGGTGTTCGGGCAGTGTAGGGGGTCGTGAAGGGGGTGGTGTTTCAGGGTTTAGGGCACTGCAGTGGTGTTCGGGCAGTGTAGGGGGTTGTGCTAGGGTTGGTGTTTCAGGGTTTAGGGCAGTGCAGTGGTGTTCGGGCAGTGTAGGGGGTCATGCAGGGGCTGGTGTTTCAGGGTTTAGGGCAGTGCAGTGGTGTTCGGGCAGTGTAGGGGGTCGTGCTGGGGGTAGTGTTTTAGGGTTTAGGGTAGTGCAGTGGTGCTTGTGTAGTGTAGGGGGTCGTTCTGTGGGTAGTGTTTTAGGGTTTAGGGTAGTGCAGTGGTGTTTGTGTAGTATAGGGGGTCATGTTTTAGGGTAGTGCAGTGGTGTTTGGGTAGTGTAGGGTGTAGTGTAGGGGGTAGTGTTTTAGGGTTTAGGGTAGTGCAGTGGTGTTTGGGTAGTGTAGGGGGTCGTGCTGGAAGTAGTATTTTAGGGTTTAATGTAGTGCAGTGGTGTTTGGGTAGTGTAGGGAGTCGTGCTGGGGGTAGTGTTTTAGGGTTTAGGGTAGTGCAGTGGTGCTTGTGTAGTGTAGGGGTCGTGCTGGGGGTAGTGTTTTAGGGTTTAGGGTAGTGTAGTGGTGTTTGTGTAGTGTAGGTGGTCATGCGGGGTAGTGTTTTAGGGTTAGGGCAGTGCAGTGGTGTTTGGGTAGTGTAGGGGGTAGTGCTGTGGGTAGTGTTTTAGGATTTAGGTTAGTGCAGTGGTTTTGGGGTAGTGTTTTAGGGTTTAGGGTAGTGCAGTGGTGTTTGTGTAGTGTAGGGGGTCATGCTGGGGGTAGTGTTTTAGGGTTTAGGATAGTGCAGTGGTGCTTGTGTAGTGTAGGGGGTCGTGCTGGGGGTAGTGTTTTAGAGTTTAGGGTAGTGCAGTGGTGTTTTTGCAGTGTAGGGGAGTCATGTTTTAAGATGCAACGCTCCAATACCTGACCAGTCTGCACTACATAAAACTGCAAAAAAACTAAAAATAAAGTGTTTTGCACACTTTTGTCATTGGGCTATATGTGGGCTACATCTGGGTAATATTTGTGCTACATTTGGGCTCTTTTTTCACTGGTGGCCATCTTGGAAGACTTCTTTGTAATGAAGTTTCCTAATTTCCTCATTTACTGCAGTCTCCTCAGTAGGAAATGCTTTCAGTTTTTTACTTTGATTCCATCAAGAAGGCATTCAGATGTGTCACACATTTGCCATAAATTCAGAATGTTAGCACTCTAGTTGTTCATTAGATCACTGTAGTAAAGCTACTGCTCACCAAGGAGTTAACTGGAAGTCTACTGCTGGTATTGAAAGTGATTGTTTCAGTCTGCATGTCAGAATTTTCTAATGAAATAGAAGAGGATTTGAGATCTCACTTAAAACATGCACTAAATTTTCTTTTTGCAGCACTAACCATAATTTCTATGGCAAAATGAACCCCCTCATTTTGTTCCTTTTTAAATTAAATGTTTTAAGTGTTACCAGTTGATTCCAATCAAGATGGCTTCAGGTGTGCCATACTTTTGTCATAAGTAAGGCTGTTAGCACTCTAGTTGTTCTTTAGAACACTCTGGGAAGCCTCAGTAGAACACAAAGGCATCAACTGACAGGCTGCTCCTGTTGAAATATAACAGGAAGATATTTGAGATCTCACTTAAAACATGTCCTAATTTTTCTTTCTACAGCACTAACCATAATTTCTATGGCAAAATGAACCCCCTCATTTTGTTCCTTTTTAAATTAAATGTTTTAAGTGTTACCAGTTTATTCCAATCAAGATGGCTTCAGGTGTGCCATACTTTTGTCATAAGTAAGACTGTTAGCGCTCTAGTTGTTCTTTAGAACACTCTGGGAAGCTGCAGTAGAACACAAAGGCATCAACTGACAGGCTGCTCCTGTTGAAATATAACAGGAAGATATTTGAGATCACACTTGAAACATGTCCTAATTTTTCTTTCTACAGCACTAACCATAATTTCTATGACAAAATGAATCCCATCATTTTGTTCCTTTTTAAATTAAATGTTTTAAGTGTTACCAGTTTATTCCAATCAAGATGGCTTCAGGTGTGCCATACTTTTGTCATAAGTAAGACTGTTAGCGCTCTAGTTGTTCTTTAGAACACTCTGGGAAGCTGCAGTAGAACACAAAGGCATCAACTGACAGCCTGCTCCTGTTGAAATATAACAGGAAGATATTTGAGATCCCACTTGAAACATGTCCTAATTTTTCTTTCCAGAGCACTAACCATAATTTCTATGACAAGATGAACCCCATCATTTTGTTCCTTTTTAAATTAAATGTTTTAAGTGTTACCAGTTTATTCCAATCAAGATGGCTTCAGGTGTGCCATACTTTTGTCATAAGTAAGGCTGTTAGCACTCTAGTTGTTCTTTAGAACACTCTGGGAAGCTGCAGTAGAACACAAAGGAATCAACTGACAGTCTCTGCCCTTGTTGGATGTACATGTTTTACTGAGAATGTCAGACTTCATTCTCACATGACAGAGAAAGATAATGTGAATTTACAGAAAATATGCTCTCATTTTAGCTTCTGGAGCACCTTCCAAAACTGTATGGGACAAGCATGTGAAAATAGTTTTCTCTCAAACATGATTCATGATATCCCAGCAGAAGGTTTTTCACAGGGTAAAATCACCTTAGAACACACCACAATTCCTGAAATTAGTATGGTACCATCAACAAATGAATTCTAATGTAACTAAAGTCTGTTATCACCCTTTATAGTTCTCCTTTTGGTAACCCTCAAAATCTTCGATTCACTGCAATGCATTTCAATGGGGTACTATCATTTATATTGGTCCCAAGATGGCTGCCAGCAATTCCAGGATGAAGTGCTGACAGCCAATCAGATCTCACGATGACATGTGTGGTTAGGCTCCGCCCAGATATATATGTGTTTTTACTTTTGATTTTCTCAGCAACTACTGAACGGATTTACACCATTTAACAAAAAGGGTTCTTTTTGAACCAAGAACTACCTCTTTGCCAAATTTGGTGTAATTCCGTTCAGCAGTTCGAGCTGTAGCCTTGCATAAAGTTTCCTATGGGAAATTGATTTTTGACTCTTATTTTTTTAATTTCTCCGCAACTATTGAACGGATTTACACCATTTAACAAAAAGGGTTCTTTCTGAACCAAGAACTACCTCTTTGCCAAATTTTGTGTAATTCCGTTCAGCAGTTCGGGCTGTAGCCGTGGCTAAAGTTTCCTATGGGAAAATGAATGGGGAAAACACGTTTTGGGACCCCCCTTTTTCTCGGCCCCCGCTTGACGAATCACCCCGAAACTTTTAGGGTAGGAGCGGACCGGAGCGGGCCATAAAGTTTGAAAATTTCGCGAAGATTCGTCAACCGACGCAAGAGTTATTTCAAATAGAATGTTGCGGATTTCCTATGGAAAATAGGTCCTAACTATAACTATCTACTGGCGACCGCCAGTAGATAATATATATATATATATATATATATATATATATATATATATATATATATATATATATATATATATATATATATATATATATATATATATATATATATATATATATATCATATATATATATATATAATTACAAAATAAGAAGCAGAGATCTCTGGGTAGTTCCCAAATTTAGGTGGAGAGCAGCTCCAATACAGAGTACCCTGCAACACCAGCGACACTCTGAATCGGCTCACCTCAAATATCTGTTTTCCTAGTGACGTTTTTAAGCATAGGATTAGCACGGTGCTATCCACGCTGAGCTAGAAAGGGATTAAGCCTTTTGCCATTGATACAGCAAATTCTTAAGCATAGGATTAGCAAAGTGCTGTCTGTGCCGAGCTGTAAAATGACAAAAGCCTTTTACCACTCCAGGCACAGTATTACAGCTTTGGATTGGTAAAATACCATCCAAGCCAACCTGGAATGCATAAAAGCAACCCCTGACAATGTTTCGCTCTTATTAGAGCTCTTCAGAGAGGTATAGCTTTGTCCAGATGCAAGGGAGCACTCAGTATAAGTCAAAACAATACCCTTTCAGGCTTAGAATGCAGAATCAATTATGAAAAATAGGAAGCAGAGAACTCTTGGTAGTTCCCAAATTTAGGTGGAGAGCAGCTCCTATACAGAGCTCCCTGCAATACCAATGACACTCTGAAACTGCTCACCTCAAATGTCCATTTTTCTATCAAAGTTTTTAGGCATAGGATTAGCACAGTGCCATCCACGCTGAGCTAGAAAGGGACAAAGACTTGTGCCATTTATACAGGATTGCAGGGTGTCCTACCTCCTTTCTCCACCATTCTGCAAATGTGCCTCCTGGCACACTGCTGGTTGAGGGAAGAAGTCCACTTGGATGCTGAGGGTCTTTGGGGGTCAACAAGCCCTCCCGTTACCTTCAGTAAGTTCCAGAGAGTGCGACCGCTGAGAGGACTTCAGAGGCCATGACCCCTTTCTCAACCACTCTGCAAGCACGCCTCCTGGAGCAGTGCTGGTTGGAGAATGAAGTCCCCTTGCCTCCAGAGGGTCCTTGGGGGCCAACAAGCCCTCCTGTTACCTCCAGTAAGTCCCACACAGCAGAATTGCTGAGAGGTGTTCAAAGTCTTTGCCCTCTTTATCCACCACTCTGCAAATGCAACTACTAGTTTTAAAAAAAACATAGAAATTCACTTAAAAACCAAAGGTTACAGGGGTACGATAGTTAGGAAATAGAATTTGAAAAACCTTAGAAATTCACTTTAAAATAAAAGAGTTCCAGGGTCATTATAGTTAGGAAATAGAATTTAAAAAACCTTAGAAATTCACTGAAGGGGACAGGGACGTTATAGTTAGGCTCAGATTTCACTTATACAAAACCAGCTAAATTTAGCAGTTATAGTTACCTGAGTTAAGTTTAAATTACGTCCCTGCAATGCATTGCTTATGACCTCACATATTACATCACTGATGACATTGTCAGTGACATCACTGATGACATCACTTATGGGGGTTTGTGTGACTCCCTCCATTGTTATAAGAAAGTGCAGGGGAGGTGGTGGTCCCTAGGGCAGTGGGGGAGGCCATATGGGTTTCCCTTGCATTTTTTCATAAAGTATCCTGGGGGTAATGGTCCCTGGGTTATCAGTGAGCCTCGGGGAGGGTGTGCACCCCCTCTTTTATTATTTAAATGCCCCAGGGACCTAGCACACCCAGGGGCCGATTATAAAGAAAGCATGGTAGCTGCACTTCTTTTTTTAAAAACATTTGGTGGGATTTGCGGATCTAGTGCGACTCCCGCTGAAAATTCTAAAAATGCTTTTTGGCTCGGCAGGGTCACTGTGGGTCCCCTCCAAGAGGCCTTGGGGTCAGGGTGTTTCTAAGCTGCCCCCTTTTCATTTTTTTACACTTTTTCTGTGACTCAGTTTGAGCCGAGTCACAATATGACTGCCAACACTGCCTTACTTGAAGTGTTGGCAGCCAATCAGATCTCAGCAGGTGATCGGGAGGGGTTGTGGATCCTCTGCATCCCTTTATATACACCTGGAAATTTCTTTAAATAAATCCGCAACTACTGAACGGGTTTACACCATTGAACAAACAGGGCGCTTACTGGACCAACGGCTACCTTTCTGCCATATTTGGAGAAATTCCGCTCATCAGTTTAAGCTATTACGCTCATCAGTTTAAGCTGTAGCTGTGTCCTATGGCAATTAACATGGTGGAAATGAGTATTAGGACCCTCCTTTTTCTCTGCCCCTGCTTGACCGATCACCCTGAAATTTACAAGATAGCAGTTGAAGCAAGTGGCAAACTAGTTTTGGAAATTTCACGAGGATTCATCAAACAACACCAAAGTTATTGGCAAATACAATAAACGCTCACCCTATGGAAACTACATCCTAACTATACCTACCTACTGGAGACCGCCCATAGGTGATATATATGTATATTCACATAGCGGCAAAACAACTGAAAGGATTGTAATGAAATTTCACAGCAAAGTACATTAGACTATGTAGATGATTCTTTTTGCTATTGCAAGTGTTTCTATGAAGTGGTTATGAAGTTATAAGGGCCTACAACTTAGTGATATCTGTGTAGCACAATACTACTGAAGGTAGCAAGGAAGCCCACAAAATAAACTAGACTGCTTATGGAAAGATCCTGAATTTCTACATGAACAACTAGAAGATACATTTATGGGCACATGATTATTTAAATCAATAAACAATTTTTATAATGATTACAATAGGTAAACAGAAAGAAATCAACAGTCAGCATTTCCAGAGATATAAATTCCTCGGATTTTAGCTCCCTAACAACTCTCCAACTTGTTTGACGGATCACCACTAAACTTTCCAGACTTCCAGACTTATAGCTTTTTCTACATTTTGAAATGATGTACATTTTTGTGGTGAACCATTAAGAGGGGGGAAAAATAAAAGGGGGGTCTCAAAATGTGTTTTTTCACATATACACTTTCCATGGACTATTGCATTTGACGTAGCGCAAAAACGGCTGAATGAATTTACATGAACTATGGCAGGATTACACGTTATGATGCACAGATGACGTTTTTTGGGTACTGCAGTAAAGCATTTAAACTTAAGGATACTTGTCATCGGTCTAGTTTCATGGAATTTCACAAAATGTTGTGAAACTACCATGGTACTAAGCCGCAAACATATTCAAAATAATATAAATGCACGGAGGGCGCCAGCATCACAGCACCCAGAAGCGAGTAGGCCGTCAAGCTGGAGTTCCTCATCAAAGCTCCAGGGCTTGGGATCACTTATAGGTGAATATCCCTGTTTACGCCCCCCACACACCCACTGCTCTTATATCTAATCTTGGAGGATTGCCTGGTTAAGAAGCGGATTTTGGTGAAAAACCTTTATTTACGTTTTGGGCTCGCTTGATGCTGACTCCCCTTTCGGAGGACTGACTGTGGGTTAATGGTGGGGATTGACCTGGCAGTTTTATCGTAGCACCCAGTATTTGTGTCGTTGGTTGGAGCAGATCGGAGGGTGCTGCTCGTAGAACCGAGCTAGTGCTCTCTAGAGTCCCACAGGAGGCTTTTGTACAGTCTTTGACGGATGGCGGATCGTCTGGTCGCCTGGGGATTTCCTGGAGTATACCGGTGACTACGCTGAAGCCCTGCCTCCCTGACTGGAACTGCGGGGATCCTGGATGTGTCTATTTTCCGGGTGAGTTCCCGCTCGCTCCTTTCCTCACTCCCGACGCGGGAGGAGGCTGGCCACCACACGCCCTGTACCTGGTGCCTCACTTGTGAGCTGTGGGGGCCCCCATTGATTATTTGCTAATTGCCAGCCTGGAGCTGCATCCTGAGGCCGACCTCTCTCGTTGCGTATTGGGAGTCTGGTAAGCTGCATGCGATGGACGCATTTCCGACCTGCTGCGGGATCCACAAGGAGTATCTATAATCGGTGGGGCCTCTGTCTATTCTCCCGGTTGGTGTTTTGCCTTGATGTCTCCGAAGGGAGTTCCCATCTCAAGATGGCGCCCTTATATGAATTCCAGAGACTCCTCGCCTCATGATTGCTGCCTGTTGTCGTGATGCCCTGTATTCCCTTGGATTCCCCCTTCTCTTTGGCGCTAGTTCCCTGGAAGTACAATACTTGTTAAGACATTCAGTAACTTTACCAAACTTTGGGCTCTTTTCTTCTTTAAAAGAGAGGTAGGACTAGCCTTATTGACCAGTACTAGGAGTTATCAAGGGCACGGAAAGCAAAGTAGGACTGATCTTTGTGCCCTAAACCTTTGCAGTAAAGCTAAAGGTAGGACTTCCTTACATCTTCTTCACATCCCAACAAATCGGACATCTTGGAATGGTCCTTTCCCATAGCGCCCTCTATTAGAATTTATATTTATCCACTTCCACCCAGGTCCACCTGGAGTCTTTCATAGATTTATTTAATTACTTAAATATCGTCATCAGAATTACGCGCACAATGTGTGTGCTGCCTGTTCGACTTTGACTAATGCCTTCCCTCTGATTCAAGTTCCTTCTCACTCCCTTGAACACGGAATTTGGTCCCCCCCTCTTCAATACTCGCCGTTGACCTATCTCAGAATGGAGTTATCTCCTGACCCCACAGGTTCCAATGCCTTCACTATCAACTATCCACCTAACCTCTCCAAAAATGCGGCTAAAAGGTACAAACACCGATTACTCAAATCTAGACCTGAAACTTTAATCTCTGACGTCTACATCTGCGCAAAAAAGGGTATTCTTTCTAATGACATCAGTTTCTACACCAGAAAACGGGCATGCTGGCGGAATGTCCTCTATTCCATGCTTCGAATAAAGGATGCTAGGAAAACCCCTCATGGTCTTAAATTAATAACCTCACCCTCACCTTTCCTCAAAGCTAATGCCACCATCGCTCTCAACAATAATGGTATCATTCTCATACAAGCCTCTAAATCCAATCCAGCCAAGTTGTACTATATCTTCCCTCCCCTCAAGAAAGCAGTGACTCCTAAATCCTCTGATGTTTCTACTCACCCTCCTACTTCATTGGACTTTTCCAGCTCATCTCCCTCCGCCTCAGGGAATACTTCTAGATCTCATAATTCCTCCCACCCTATAGCTGATTTCGGGGAGACTCAATCCCCCACACTAGCCTCACTCGCCAATCGACCATTGACTCAGCTGGTTGGCGGACTTATTGTTCCACCCATCTCGCAGATAGCAAGCCAGATTCTCCTGCGATTCCCTTATCGGGATGCCCTCGCAAGACATACACCCTCTTCTCTCTGCCGATGCTCTTTCATCCTGGGCCTCACTTTCTAAGCCTTCTCTACCGACAAAGCATAAAAGACCGCCCTCAATGATATCTCCTTATCCTAACACACTTAACCTCCCTATGAGCACCTCCATTTCACAACACAATTGGCCCTCCACCAACCTCCCCTCCTCTGCCACTCCTTACATTTGAGCAGGGTTCCCGCAAGATTTTAAGGACGCATCTCTTCCCCCGGACCTTTGCATTCCCACCTCACCTCATCCAGACATCACTCGAGTCCCCCCCTCTCCACCGGATCCCTCCCCTCAGTTCCTATCCCTGAACCAACACTCAGACCTGGTTGCGCGTCTGGACAAGCTATCTCTCCAAGTGAACCTTCTCTCTCACGAATTACATGAACTGATAGCCCTCTCACTTGACCATCTGCCCTTGCTCAGTTCTCTTAGTTCCCTAGGAAAGCTGCCCACAGTCCACGCCAGTGCACCCTTTGACCTTGACCAGCACTCCTCGCACCCTATCTCTAAAACCCTACCCCTCCCTAACGCCCCCTCCCGCCCTGGAAGAATGATGGTTGAACTTGTGACCAGTGATATCGGGGATCTACTCCTCTCTTACTCGATCACTCTAGACACCGACAAGATCCCTATGGCTCAAATTCAAACCATTCTTGGCAACCCACACAAGGAACCCTCTAACAACCGCAGAGTCGTAAATAGCAACAACCTCAAACCTGTGAACATCACTCAGACTCCTACATCACACATGCCTATACACCTGAAATGCGCACTACTCAATTGTAGATCAGCAAGCAAACATGCTTCAGATATCTTCGACCTCAGCCAAAACAATGAGCTAGATATCATCATCCTCATGGAAACATGGCTAAATCCTTTCTTCACCCCCATCTCAGACCTCTTAGTGCCTCCTAGTCATGACATAATCCGTCTAGACAGAACTAAGAAGCAGGGCGGTAGACTAGCCTGTATACACCGGAACACACTATCTGTTTCCCACATGGAGACCGCCACCTCATCTGTAGTGGAATACCTTTGCCTCAACATATCTAGTAATCACCTCCCGGTTTGCAAACTCTATACTTTCTACCACCCTCCTGGCGATAATTTCCTCTTCATTCGACAACTAATGGAAATCATCTCTTCCAATGACGACCCCTCAGTATCCCAAATCTACCTCGGTGATTTCAACCTTCACTAGTCTAATCCTAATGACCAAGCAGTGATCTGCCTTAACTCATTCTTATTTGATCTTGACCTTACCCAATTATGTGACCGGCCAACTCACAACAAAGGAGAAATTCTGGACCTCATCATTTCAAAAGGCAATACCATTACATTGGAGGACATTACCCCTTGTGATTGGTCCGACCATTACAGCATCTTCTTCTTTATTAACAGGGAGGTGATACGGAAAAGGGATCAACCAAAGAAAATTAAACATTATAAAAGAGACCTCAGGAATATTAACACGGAATGTCTAGCAATGGAATGTAAAAATGCGTTGTCTTCCCAAGATGATATGACTGATGTACATGATCTCACTGACTTCTATAACTCCACTATCTCTGATATCATGGATTTAATAGCACCTCTACAACAAAAAAATGCCTCCTCCAAAATCTCCAAACCCTGGTTCAACGACAACCTAAACTCTGAACGCCGCAACTTAAGGGCAGCTGATCGTCTATGGAGAACAAAACCTTCCGTGGATCTTCTAAAAGCCCTTAGATCGGTTAGGAGCTCCTACAATAAAAAAAATCAAGACTACTAAGGCCGATTATTTCAGAGCCCAACTTACTCAAGTCTCAAATCGCCCTAGGAAACTTTTTGAAATTGTCAAACAGCAATCAGCGAAACACCCAACCACCTTGACTCAGGAGACAACTCTGCTTAATGCAACGATCTGGCTGTCTTCTTTATGGAGAAAACTAAACTCATCAGTCTTGACCTCGAGTCTAAGAAGGTCCTTCTTACATCATTTGAGAGTGCGGCTCATCCTGCCCTCTCTGAGAGGCTAAAGCCTCTTAGTATTAGCACCAAGAACAAGTAGACTTGGGGCTCCTTCACTCCCCTCAGTGAAAATGACATCCACAAAACTCTTCTTAGCATCAACCCTTCTAATCACTTCAGCGATCCGTTGCCACCGTCTGTCTTCAAAGAAATCAAGGATGCCTTCATCCACCTTTGGACAAAGATTATCAACGCTTCCTTATCTCAAGGCAAGATCCCCGAATGTCTAAAAGCAGCTCAGGTTTCACCCATTCTCAAAAAATCTTATGCAAACAGAACTGACCTCAACAACTTTCGTCCCATTTCCAACATCCCCACTTTGGCTAAGCTCCTAGAAAAAAGCATGCAATCGCAACTCTGCACACACATTGAGAATTTCAATCTCTTGGATCAACATCAATCTGGTTTTTGGAGCGGTCAGAGCACTGAATCGGTGCTCATTGACATTATGGATGACATCTTAAAAATGTTAGACCATAATGAATCCTGCCTCCTAATCCTCCTTGATCTTTCCTCAGCATTTGACATGGTTAATCATGATAACCTCTTAGTCATTATGGAACACAGGATGGCCCTTTCCGGTCTGGTATTGCAATGGTTCTCGTCCTTCCTTCACAATAGATCCCAAAGAGTCAAGGTGAATCAAACCCTTTCTCAGCCTTCTACAGTCTCCATGGGGGTCCCTCAAGGGTCTTCCCTTTCTCCCATACTCTTTAATAATTTCCTGGAACCGCTAGCGAATGCTCTAAAATCCATGAACATTCTTTTTCATATGTATGCGGATGACACACAACTTTACCTGAAAATCACCTCCTCTGAAGACTTCGCTTCACTCAATTCCACCTTCACGATTACCCAAAACTGGCTAACTGAGAACCACTTCCTGCTTAACACTGCCAAAACAGAATTCCTTCTCACATCTCATCCTAATCACACCCCCAAGATAGACCTCTGGATGAAACACCTCACTGCCTTCAACTGCTCCCCTCATATCATTGACTCAGCCAAATCTCTCGGAATCACCCTGGACTCGCACTTGAACATGAAGAATCATATTAGTAAGATGTGTAAGGGGGCTAACCACCAAATAAGGATTCTTAGAAATCTAAAACCATTCCTTCCTCAAGAGGATTTCAAGCAGGTGGTTCAAGAGCTTGTCCTGCCGAGGCTAGACTATGGTAGCGCGACGCTCTGTGGCCTCCCCAAATATACCTTGGCCCCGCTCAGGGCTTCTTTGAATGCCGCTGCCAGACTGATCACTGATACAAAAAGAAATAAACACATATCCCCACCCTAAGATCCCTAAATTGGTTACCCTACGAAGCAAGAATACAACTAAAGATTGCTTGTTTGACGCACAAAGCCCTCCATTTCAAAACCCCTGGTTATCTGGCTCAAAAACTAGAACTGTCAGGAGGGGGGTAGACCATCAAGAAGTGCAAATTCTCTCCTATT
The DNA here is from genome assembly GCA_963921515.1 of Calotriton arnoldi. Taxonomy (NCBI): domain Eukaryota; kingdom Metazoa; phylum Chordata; class Amphibia; order Caudata; family Salamandridae; genus Calotriton; species Calotriton arnoldi. The sequence continues at coordinate 48,244 of CAWUFW010018952.1, read as the reverse complement.
GAAACCTCAGACCTTTCGCAAAAAGAGATCGAGGCTCAGAGCCTTCTCTGGCTCGGCACTGAAGATCTGGAACCCTCTCCCACTGGAAATCCGCAGAATCCCCCACACGGCTGCTTTCAAACATGAAGTAAAAATAATCCTAATGAACAAGTTCCTGCCTTAAATGGCCATGGTTTGTCTGCTTTCTAATTGTCCTTGACTACACTCTTTGTTGGCCTAATAACTGTAATTCTCAGGGTTATCTGCAATACCCTACTAAGTAATGTTTTTTCTCATCCTTGTACATTGTTATTAGTTCATTATGTTATCCTCTGTTACCCCCTCTGCAATGTCCCCTTTGCTTTGTTCTTCCCTTCCTTTAGGTGAAGCTCTCTGATATCCTTCAGGGTCTTGTTCATGCTATACAAAACTTTTTAAATAAATAAATAAAATAAATAAATAAATACATTTTCCTACCTAATACAACTTTAATAACTTCGCAATATTTATGGTCCTACTACTCACCTATATCTAAGGCCCTAAGAATGAACACAGCCAAATTGTAGGAAAAACAATATGGCTGCCTTTCATTCTCTAAAAACAGCCACTACCAAAATATATACTGGTATACCATGGACAAAAGTATAAATAACTCCTCGATGTACTATTGGATTGCGGCTACCTTGCATCACGCATAGTGTCACATGGGCAATGCAATACTTAATTCAGATTTATAAAGCAACACAAGGCCACCATGTGTGGCCCTGCATTGATTGGAAAATCTGGAGAAACGCAAGGCAGCATGATTCACTGTTTTGCGTTACTCTCAATCAATCAATCAATCAATCAGGGAATTGTAAGTGCGCTACTCACCCGTGAGGGTCTCAAGGCGCTGAGGGGGGGGGGTCCGCAGATCTGTTTAGCCAAAGAGCCAGGTCTTGAGGGTCTTCCTGAAGGTGTTCAGGGAGGGGGCGCGTCTGATGTCTGCCTGTAGCTCGTTCCAGGTCTTGGCTGCAATGTGAGAGAAGGATCTTCTGCCTGCTCTGGCTCTGTGGATGCGCGGGGTTTTGGCCAGTGCGAGGTTGGAAGATCGGAGGTTTCTTTTGGGTACGTGGAAGTTGATTCTGTCGTTGAGGTATTTGGGTCAGTTTTTGTGTAGGCATTTGTAGGCGTGTGAATGAGGATTTTGAAAGTGACTCTTTTCTCCACGGGGAGCCAGTGGAGACTTCGTAGGTGTTGGCTGATGTGTTTGTGTCGGGGGATGCTGAGGACGAGTCTGGCGGTGATGTTCTTTATTGTCTGGAGTTTGCTCCACACAATTGATGCCGGCGTAGAGTGCGTTTCCATAGTCCAGTCTGCTGGTGATGAGTGCGTGGGTGACTGTCTTCCTTGACTCAGGGGGGATCCCCTTGAAGGTCTTGTGGAGGATGCGGAGGGTGTTGAAGCAGCTGGAGGTGACGGCGTTGACCTGTCGGTTCATGGTGAGTGATGAGTCGAGTACGATGCCGAGGTTCTTGGCGTGGTCTGAGGGGGTAGGTGGGCTTCCGAGGGTGGTTGGCCACCAGGTGCTGTCCCATGCAGAAGGGGTGGTACCGAGGACGAGGACTTCTGTCTTCTCGGCGTTGAGCTTCAGGCAGCTGTTGGTCATCCAGACTGCGACGTCTTGCATTCCTTTCTGGAAGTTGAGTTTGGCAGTGGTGGGGTCTTTGGTGAGGGAGAGGATGAGCTGGGTGTCGTCGGCGTAGGATATGATGTTGAGGCCGTGTTGTCGGACGATGGCTACGAGGGGGGCCATGTAGATGTTAAAGAGGGTGGGGCTCAGTGATGAACCCTGTGGGACTCCGCAGGTGATTTTCATGGGGTCGGAGAGGACGGGTGGGAGTCTGATCCTTTGGCTTCTTCCGGTGAGGAATGATCGGATCCAGTCCGGGGCTGTTCCTTGTATGCCTGCGTCGTGTAGTCTGGTGACTAGTGTGCGGTGGGAGACGGTGTCGAAGGCCGCTGATAGGTCGAGTAGGATGAGGGGTGCTGAGTGGCCTTGGTCTAGGAGGGTGCGGATGTCATCTGTGGCAGCGAGTAGGACGGTCTCTGTGCTGTGGTTGCTTCGGAATCAGGATTGGGACGGGTCGAGGACGGCGTTCTCTTCAATAAATCGTGTCAGTTTCCTGTTGACTGTTTTCTCTGCAACTTTGGCTGAGAAGGGGAGGAGCGAGATGGGGCGATAGTTCTTGAAGTCGGTGGGGTCAGCTGTGGGCTTCTTGAGCAGGGGTCTGACTTCTGCACGCTTCCAGTCGTCTGGGAAGGTGCCTGTTTTGAAGGTGGTGTTGATGGTGTGTTGTAGTTCGGGTGCGATGGCGGCCGCGGCTCTGTGGTAGATGTGAGGGGGGCAGGGGTCGGTGGGGGCCCCCGAGTGGTTGCTTTTCATGGTCGAGGCGGTGTCTTCGGCCGTGATCGGTGTCCAGTTGGAGATGGTGGGCTGGCTGGTGTTTCTGGGGGGCGGGGGGCCGTCTGTGGCACGTGGTGGATGGTCGATGAAGTTGTCGTGGAGGTTTTTGATCTTGAGGTGGAAATAGGTTCCAAGCTTGTCGCAGAGGTCTTGGGATGGGTGATGTCTGTGGCTTTGCTGCGTGGGTTGGTGAATTCTTGAATGACACTGAAAAGTTCCTTGGAGTTGGTGGAGTTGGCCAGGATTTTGTTGTGGATAAAGTTCCTCTTGGTGGCTCTGATCTGGTTGTGGTAGTCTGTCATGGCGTCCTTGTAGGTGGTGTGGTTTTCGGTTGTCTTGGTGTTTCTCCAGTTCTTCTCCAGGCGTCTGCAGGTGCGTCTGGCTTCTTGGAGAGTGGTGGTGAACCAGGTAGCTTTCCTGGGGCGTTGTCTGTCGGGGTTGCGTAGCGGGGCGAGCTCATCTGCGCAGTTGGAGATCCAGGTGTGGAGTTCTCTGGCTGCGTCGTTTGCGTCGGGTGCCCAGGTGTGGTTGTCTCGGGTGAGGGTGGAGTTAAGTTGTTTGTCGGTAACCTTGCTCCAGTTCCTTCGAGGTGGGCGTGGGGCTGGTTTGGGTGCCTTGGGTTTGTTGATGGCGAAGTGTACGCAGTGGTGGTCGGTCCATGGCGGCTACGTTGTGTGACTGAATTGGATGCTGTTTCCTGCCGCGAAGATGGGGTCGAGGGTGTGTCCTGCTCTGTGGGTCGGTGTGTTGACGAGTTGTTTAAGTCCGATGCTGGTGAGGTTGTCACGAAGGATAGTAGAGTTGGGGTTGCTAGGGTTGTCGAGGTGGAAGTTCAGGTCTCCAATGAGTATGTAGTTTGTTGAGGCGATGGCGTGGGGTGCAAAGAAGTCGGTAATGCTGGTGGCAAAGGGTGTTCGGGGGCCGGGGGTCTGTAGATGAGAGTTCCTCGGACTGTGGCTTTGGGGGTGGTCTGGATCTGGAAGTGCAGGTGTTCGGCGGAGGGGAAGGTTTCGCTGGAGGTGGTGAGGCTGAGGGTGCTCTTGTGGGCGATGGCGAGGCCCCCTCCTGGGTGGTTGGGGCAGTCTTTCCTCTGGATCTTGTATCCGTCTGGGATGGCAGTGCTGATGTTGGGGGTGGAGGATGCGTTGGTCCAGGTCTCTGTGAAGAAGGCGATGTCGGGCGAGAGAGAGTCGAGTAGGTTCCAGATTTCCATGGCGTGTTTGTGTACAGAGCATACGTTGAGGAGGATGCATTTTAGGGTGTTGCCGGTGCTGGCGTCGGCGGTGTTGGAGGCCGGGGTGGCAGTGAGGGTCTGGTGGCAGTAGAGGCAGGAGAACTGGCAATGGGTCGTGTTTGGTGAGGTCTGTTGGCATTCTCTAAGTCTTCTAGGGTTGAGTGCGAGGAGGGTGGTGGTGTCGTAGCGATGGGTAGTGGGAGGTCCAGGGTTCCTGGCACTGGCCGCGGTCGGGTCGCGGAAGGGCGCAGACAGGCTTGCCTTTGGCGCGCCTCTGGTGTGCCGGCGGCGCGACCGCACAGTGGCTGCCATTAAGTAGGGGAGGTGGGAGGGAGGAGAGGCTGGGAGGCGGGAGCGGGGGAATTCCGGGTGGGGAATTCCAGGGGGGAATTCCGGGGGGAATTCCGGGGGGGAATTCCTGGGGGGAGGGGCCGCAGGGGCAGTAGCGGCGAAAGGAACAGGCAGGCACGAGAAAATAAAAACAGTGGTGGAATTAGAGCAAGATACAGATGGGCACAATAACAGTGGCACAACAGGGAAAATTTAAAAAAAAATAAACGGCTGAGAAAGGTTACGGTGATTGCAGGCAGTCTGGTCCCAGTTGGAGCGGGCAGCAGGTGCAGGAGCGGGCAGCAGCCTCGAACCTCCCAAGGAGGAGGTCGGGGTCTGGAGGCAAGAGACGGCACAGCAAAGCTGCGGGGAGAGAGTGGACCTAGACCGAGGGTCGGAGGTCTTACTCTTACTCTGCACACCATAATCTACATTGCTGCTAAATTCCACATACATCCATAAGCCATGCTACTCTATACCACTCTACTCTACGCCTCTCCACTGTACGTGACTCCACTCTACGCCACTCCACTCTACACTATTTCACCGAACACACCTCCACGCTACGCCACTACATTCTATGCTCTTACACTGTACACACCTCCACTCTATGCCACTCCAGTCTATGTCACGCCAATGTACACAACTCCACTGGACGCTACTCCACTATACGCTATTGCACTATACCCTATTCCACTGTGTCCACTCCACCCTGCGCTATTCCATAGTATGCGCCTCCACTTCACAACACTCCACTGTATCCTATTCCAGTGTATGCACTGAATCATCTTAGCTGCCACAGAGGAGATCATATCCATCATAGATAAGGGACATAGATCGATATTGTTCCTGTTGGAACTATCATCTGCATTTGATACGGTGGATCATGCCACGCTCATCAAGTGCTCGGACAGAATCGGTATAAGAGGTTTAGCCTTGAAACTAGTCAGCTCATTCCTAACAGACAGAGAGCAGGTAGTGTCATTAGAAGGGTTTACTTCCACGCCTTTTTATCTACCCTGTGGGGTTCCTCAGGGGTCATCCCTGAGCCCAACCCTTTTTAATGTGTACATCACTCCTCTCATCCATTTGATAAGTTCTTATGGGCTCTTAGTATGCTCATATGCGGATGACACCTAACTGGTAGTGTGGTAGTGTCAGTCTCTGCAGACCATAACAAGGTAGCATCTTAGTTCAGTGCATGCATTCTGACATCGCTAAATGGATGGCCCAGAATTTTTTTAAGCTTAATTCTGACAAAACAGAGGTACTACAGTTTAGTAACAGCAATTCTTTATGGAACAGTTCTTGGTGGCCGCAAAGTCTGGGACCTCTGCCAACTCAGGTTCAGAAAGCTAGAAATCGTGGTATGGTGTTCAACAACAAACTGACTTTTACTGACCACTTCAATCAGGTAGCATCCTATTGCTTTCTAATGCTAAATATTCTAAAATAAGTCTTGCTATATCTCCCTCTCGATCTCAGGAAAACAGTGATTTTGACACTGGGCACCTCAAAGATTGATTATTGTAATGCCCTCCTGGTGGGAGCCCAATCTCGAGTATTGAAGAAACTACAGACTCTCCAAAATACAGCCGCCAGAGATTTACTAAACCTCCCTAAATTCTGTCCAGTTTCAAAATCCGTTAGAGAACTCCATTGGGTCCTTGTCAGGGCACGAGTTCAATTCAAAGCTTTATGCTGGATCCATAAGGGACTCCATCAAAATAGTCCAGGTTTTCTCCAAGATTCATTCAAATTTTGCCAACCTAAAAGAACTTCTCGGTCAAGAACAGCTAACTAAGTGCAAGTACTGAGAATAAAGAAAGAAAACTGGGCGGGGGGCGAAATTCTCCTTCACAGCGTCTAAATTGAATTACATGACCCTCTTAGGTCTCAGCCTAACCCTCTGAGATTCAGAAAGGAATTGAAAACCTGGCTTTTTAACATAGGCCAGTCCCCATAGGAAATCGATTCTCCACCAATTGACTGTTGTTCAGGTTTTTAAGATACTAGTGCCAAGATGCCAATTTGCATTAGCGCAATCTATAAGTTGTTATCACATAACATAACATATGCCACTCCATTCTATGCTACTCCACTCTACTCCACTCCAGTATATGACACTCCATTCTTCGCCACTTTATTCTATGCTATTCCATTGGATGCCACTCCAATGTAGGCCACTCCACTGTTTGAGATTACACTCTACCCCACTCTAGTTTATGCCACTCCACTCCACTATATGCTACTCCACAGTACACTATTACACTATTACACTCTACACAACTCCAATGTACAACACTCCACTCTATGTCACTCCACTCTAGACTATTACACAGTACACAACTCCACTCTACACCAGTCCATTCTACACTATTACAATGTATGCAACTCCACTTTAGACCACTTCAGTATATGCCACATTGTCCACCACTCTAGTATATGCTATTCCACTCTACAAAATTCCACTGTATGCCACTGTATGTCACTTCACTCTATGCTAATCACTGTATGCCACTGCACTGTACAACACTCCACTGTATACTATTTCACTGTATGCCACTACATTGTATGATACTACACTCTACACCACTCCAGTGTATTCCACTCCGCTTTACGCCACTCCATTATATGCTATTCCATTGGACACCACTCCACTGTTTGCAACTCTACTGTATGCTATTACACTCTACCCAACTCCAGTGTATGCCACTCCATTGTACAAGACTTCACAGTATGCCACTGCACTGCATACTACTCCACTATATGCTATTCCACTGTATGCCACTCCCTGTTACCACTCCCTCTATGCTATTCCACTGTATGACACATATCACCAGTGGGAACATTGTCCAACACCACCGAAAGGTAGTTCAAAAACATTTACACAGAAATTTCCATATTTTTCAGGGTTTAATATGTCTGACCCAGCCTCATACTATTATAAGGTTGTACCAACATCAGCACAGAAAAATATGTTGGCAACACCAAACAGATTTACTCTGCTTCCTTTATTGCCCAGTTGTCCGAACAAGGTTTTGAGTTGTGGAGAGACACCATAGACCTAAAATCAGTCTGGGGTACTAGGGAATGGCAGGTACAGGGGACAGAAGCTTTGTTTAGAGCATGCCTCATCCCTCAACAAATCATGTTTTTGAACAAGACAGTGCAACAGACGTCTTGCCTTGGACTAGCCAAGAACAAAGACTTGAACACACCTCGGTTGCCGACTCCATCACACACTGAGGGCAACAAAACATCACAGGAAGACATTACAGTAGATGACATTATACAATACAACAGATGAGACCCCGATTGGAGAAAATGGTTGATTTGGCCCACAGACACTAATAGTTGTCAAGCAAGATTCATGGGTAGAACCGAAGGGTTTAGTATCCATAGGCCAGATTCACGTTATGTACAAAGACAACATCCAGGGGTAGTGACAACCTACAGTGTTGGGAAGTTGTGCCTTGATTGGCTAAAAACCTCAACACTCACATAGGTGAAACAACACTTATCCTTACTGTCACAGGATGTGGATCTTAGGGATTTTCTAATGGGTCCCAGGAAGCCACGTCAGAAACGTTTCTATTATGCTGTCTACAATGAAATTTGGAAAATATCCCAACAAGAGGCCGCAGAGAGACTACGGGAAATAGACTGTATAAATCTAGAAAAATCTCTAGCAGTGGTAGACAATGGGTTAACTACATTGACCTCCAGGATATACTCCTTAGGCAACATTGTATCTTCTGCGATAGACATACTAGAACAATATTTGGCCATATTATAACACGGGCAATCGCAGTTACGTTCTATTATGTTGTTAAGCTAGACGCAGCAATCTTTGCATGCAGGCTACGTGCCTTGGCGTTAGATCAACAGTACGTCTCTGTTTTCTGAATACAATCTAACAGATAAACAGATAGAAATGGCACAAAGGGGAGCAAAATATACAATGCTGCGTATCAAAAAACTGGATGGATTACCGTTCACAGTGGCAGAATCGCCATCCACAGAATGGCTAATCCATGGCCACATAACTCTACCGGTCACTACTTTTCAGTTTTAATAACGCCTTGAACAAAAGCAGGCAGGCAGATATGAAGAAATGGGTAAGGAATACATCAAGGAATCATGGGTATTACCATACAGATTTCGATGCCGGAGTGGGGATCGAGAAGTGTTTCTGAGCGGTACAAACTGCGAGAATGCTTTAAGTAGATCACTCATATGCCAGGATATAATGTTGCACGGAGCTTGTAATGGTTCTGTAGCGAACCTGTCCTGTCATTTGAAGGGTGCCCCAGCTGCAGTGATTACTCCAGCATTCAGGCTACTTTCAAATGGGAGTTACTTGATGCTGAACCGTCAAGGCTGCTGTGGCATGCTCCCAGGCATCGCATATCTGGTAACTGTGAGCTCCAGGGTTACTTGTTGTATGCAAGTATTGTTTCCACCGACACATACAGTCAGGGAGGCGCCGTTATGGCCTTCACTGAATGTTTCCTTAATACAGTTTGATACTCTAAGCAGAATGAAAGCCATGCTTCTACAGAAGTCTGTGCCCTTAACCTCCGCTCGAGAGACTTTTGATCTTCAACTTGCAAGGTCTTCAGCAGAGATACAGGCGCTCATTCATACTAACTGCCCTTTCCATTTTGCAGGAATGGTGAATCGTATCTTTAACATGTCTGATACGACAGGCATTGTCCACCTATTTAAGACCATAGGTTCTGGACTTCTAAGCACCTTTCAGACGGTACTTGGAGTTATACCAAACTTCATACACTCCGTATTCGGAAGCATCTTTGGAGGACTTCCGCTGATCCTGTTTCTAATAGCAGGTATCCTGATTGTTTTCTATTTGCTACGCAATGGACGTCCCAGTCACCAAGGCAATGGAAAGAACACTCCTGGAGCGTAAATACCGTGACCGCATGGTACAACTTCTAGGCATGTCTCGCCTAAGAGAACTAAGTGAATCTTGGTTCTTGTCATTTCGACCCGTCTGGATGTACTGCATCTTACCTGTCCTCCGATGCCTGTTTTGCAGAGAAGAATGCGTGTTAGACCTTTGTTTAACACTACCATCATGTGCGCAACCGGACTTGTATGCGTTACTGGACATGATAACGGCCCATGTTCTGCAGTGTCCTCAGCGTATTCCAATGTTGATGGCGACATTCCTTGAGCCCCCAAGGGTAGTAACAGCACCTGTTGGTATAAACACCAGCTCCCACTCTGACACCCACGCTTTGGACGGTGCACAAGCTGCCCCAGCACCGGCTGTGGACAGCGTGGAACATCTGTGCTCAATTGATGTACTCTGCAAGGTGCTACAGTGGCCGTCTACTGCGGAAGCAAGCAACGAAAATGTTGCGTCTACCAGTCAGGACACATAAACATTTGAACTCATTTGGCTCGTCGTGTGCTGGGGAAAATTCGCCCTTTTTTAAACAAAGCTCAAATTTGGAACTATGGAACTAAATTTACATTCATTTCATTTTTTGGGCATACATGGCTTTATAATGCTTATAGTGATCCAGACTTTATCAACTGACATTTTAGAGCTAGGGCTTGCTAACTTTTTTAAAAACGTTTTAAGTTTTTTAGAACATTTTTGGAAGTTTTTAAACATTTTAGTTTAAGAGATGTTTTTATAAACTTTATGCGTACCACTATCTAGTAATGTTAGTAGTATAGTAATAGGTTACAAATGTCATCCATTCGGAAGAGGAGTGGGTGTTATATTCCATATAGGTACCCTATATAGGCGCAGGTAACATCGCAACCTTTCACCTACATGCTTCCCTACATTACATACATAACAGTTCTTAGGCACTGACCTTTTACCTAGATATGACACTGCATCCAGAACGTGGGTTTTTCCCTGGTTCGATTCTCATACATTATGCATGAGGCTTCTTGGAAGCACAGCAGGACTAACAGTAGGATTACCATCTCCTGTATAATATCTCTGTATACAGTTCAGGCCCGATGTCATCCTTTAGGCGGACACAGTAACACAGCAAGGTAGGACCCCTGGGGAGACCTATGGGTATATATACAAACATCTTGCGTAGGAAGATAGAGGAGACCGTGACTTCCCGGCTGACACACTGACCAGAGTCGCTGAGGTTCCTGCATGCAGACGCTCCAGCTAGCAGTGGTCTAACATCCCTCGCGGGGTGTCCAACTCGAGACCAAGACGGGGGGTCCCATATTCTCTAAACTCTCAGGTAATGGGGTGGACTAGATCCTAGAGGGATTCTTGGCATATCACCTACATAGATGCTAGGTACATTTAGGTACATCTAGTTAGGGAGACATCGTAGGAGTACACACTTTTTATCATGTGTTTTATGTACATGTATATATTCATGATTTCTGCAAGATGGTAGAGCTATACCATCCCTTTACTTTCATAGTATTGCTAATCATATATCTCTGCTACTGTCTAATGGTTGTTGCAGCTCATCTATTCTACACTAGAATAACAACTGTTCAAAAATACTTATTGAAATGCCCAGCCTGTTTATTCTGTGTAACTCTCTGAGACAAACTAAGTAAGCACGAGTGACTGAGCGAAAGGTAGTATATTGTTTCCACGATTCAGAGGGATCAGGGTTGTCATGTTCTGAGGTTGCCAGAATCTATTCTCTCCGTGTAGGAGAGTAGGATCTGCTTCTTATGGTTACCCCAACTTTTTGCTGATGTTTCACTGTTTTTCGACTTTAGTCTGGCTGGGGCCCAGCTATCCAGGACCCCAGCCTAGCTGCTTCCTCTCTAAATTGATTCCCTGTACCTTAGGTACACCACAGATTGGATTCTGGGGTGCCCTTATCAGTCCCTAGTATATGGTATACTATGTACCCATGGCATAGGTACCCCAGAGGCCTACCAGGGGCTGAAGCATGTATTATGCCACCCCTGGGCAGCCTTCCAAAATGACACCACAGGACTGCTACAGCAGCCTGAGTAAGGTGGTGCATGCACCCCTTACTGAGATATACAGTCACCCCTATGGCAGGCCTTATCAATCCTGAAGGCAGGGTGCTTGGTTCTGTGTGAGAGGGTGCCCATGCATGAGCAGAGCCCCTCTGCAGCCTTCAGAATCTATCCCCTGGGGTTGTCTGTGAGGCAGCCTGACCATATACTCTTAAGTGCATTATAACCAACCGGTAAATGCTAACTTTGGGATGGCTGCACGGAAACATGTCGTGTTTGGTGTCAAACACCTTGGAATCATACCCCCACACCAGTAACTGGTGTGGGAGTATGATCCCACCCTTCTAGAGGGAGAGACATGACAGCACTGGTACCAGCTAACAGAGCCCTGGCATCACAAAATGGATGCTGCAGCCACAGACACGAGTCTGGCCTCCTGCTGCTGACCGAAACTCCGGCAGGGGAGGCCTGGAAAATAGGTTTCCTGTCACAGGGAGGTGTTACCACCTCCCAGACAGGCTTTAGTGTATTGGGGCTGGGTGGGTGCACTCTCAGAGTGCTTTGAAGTCCTGCACTGGGGGCACATTTGGTGTCCCTTTGCATAGTCCAGTTCAAACCGGTTGCAGGGGCTACCAGCCCCTGCTCTGGCGCGAAACTGGACAAAGGAAATGGGTGTAGCCACCCCTCTTTCCAAACCCTCCCATAGGTGGGTCCCCAGAGTATGTCCAACCCCTTCCTTGGGTATAAGATAGGAACCCCTGGCAACAGGACTTTAGATATCCCTGGACGAAACTCTGAAACTGAATCCTGGACCTTCGATGATCTGTTTAATGCCAGATGACTGAAGAATCTCCTTGGAGTAAAGGAGTTACTCCCCTGCTTGGCAGGCACCAAAGATGCTTCTGTCCGGTCTGCATCTCCGAAGCTCCTGCTGGATGCTGAAGACTTTGCAACCCAGGAGCTAGGTTTCCAGACTTCCCAGAGGCTGACCCAAGTCCCCAGCAAAGCTGAGACCCGTAGCCCTCGTGGGTACTGTAGAACCAGAACCCCTGGACACCATGCACATTTGCCACTGCATATGCTTCTCATCAATCCTTGAAGCTGTGCTTTGGGTTACTCGTAGCCCTGATCCCGAGCAGTGAATCCACTGAAGATTGCTGGCCTACCCACTCCGAGTGACCCGTGGGCCACTATTTTGTGATTCCTCTCAAGGTCCCTTTGCGATCCGTTGTCTGTTGACTTGTGGGTCCCTGAGAAGGGTAACCTTACTTTAATTGGGATTTCCTGGTTGCTCCAGACATGCCCTGACTCTCCATCACTTGGGGAGTCCCCAGGACCTTGCTGGTCCGCCACGAAGCATCTTTCCTCTTCCTGCATGGGTTGCTGTTGCCAAGGCTTGTTGTGTCCAATCCTGGTACCAATGCTGCAGCACTCGACATCCTTTGTGGGACAGCTCGAATCCAGCTCCTGGTTGTCGTCGACACCTCCTGATCCTCGTGGCTGAAGAGTCAAGCTTCACCTCCTTCACCTGAAACACCCAACATCGGTGGGCATTCGTCTATCGTGCCCCTGGTCATTGGCTAGTGACCCAGACTCTGTCCCCTCTGCTTTCAGGTTCTTCACATCTCCGATCTAGGCTTGGATCTCTTCGGACACTTCGCATCTTCCCGGCAGCAGCACTTCTCTGCAAGCGGCCATTGAAAACGACGACGCGACCCGACACCATTTGACACCTATGCACCCGGCTTCCCTGGGTGAGGTAACTCGAGTACTCCGGTGCTCCCGTGGGTGTTGACCCTAGAACTGTCTAAGTCCAAGAGGGTTTGGTCCTAGTCCATGTCTAAGTGTCCTTAAACTTTAAACCTCTAACCGCGACTTTCCCCATAGAAGCTAACAGAGCTCGCGGCTGTGTTCAAACACTGCACACGTCCCCCGTGGGTCCCCTGTGTCACTACCTTGGGTGGTTCCTTGGGTTCCCTGCGATTCTACAGGCTCTAGGCCTTGTGTCTAGTCAAGTTGTGGTTCTTATACCACTTTCTTAATATATGGTTTGGTTCGCCCCTAGTGACTATCGTATATTGTGCTAATTTACTGTGATATTTGAAGTGTAACATATGTGCTTTGACCTCTAGCCTCATAAAGAGACTAGTAGGGTGTGTTTAGAAATAAATACATATATTTTATATATATACCTGGTGTGGTCTCCTTTCATTTAGCCATTCAAGAGATTATAGACTGGTAAAACAAACAGCTTTACACTCCTTCAAGACTTAGCCTGAAGGCTGCTCTCCATAGCTACCACTAGGATAGCTTTCAATAAAGGTTGTCTTAAACCTATCATCAATAAGGGGTTGTTTGGACTGGTGCAAGGTGCCCACTATAACTAGTGGACAGCATATACCAGGCCAACTTCTCACATTGGTGTGCAGCGGTTGGATTCAAGCTTGCCTTTGTTTTACCAGATAATCTCAAGGGAGTGACTAACTGAAAACCACTAAAAGGTACCTGAGGTACATATAATTCAAGCTTAAAATTACAGTAAGTTCTACTGAACTTAAAGTTGTGTGTCAAGGGCTTAGCACACCCTTTCTACAACTCAAGAGAGTTTAGTAGGCCACACTAGAGTAGGTAGTGCATACACCACACCTCACTAGTGATGTGTTCAAGGCCAGGAACCAGTGGGTCCCTGCCAGAAGCCAATGGGCTTCTACCATCCAAGTATGACAACCTCCCATTCTTGGAATTGAGAGCATTGTGTAGTACTAGGAAATTGAAGACAGGAAAAAGTGCAAACACCCAACGCCTCATAGAGGTACTGCTGTTGGATGATCTCAGAAGGCCCACAGGGTCTGAAGGGGTAGGCAGAGAGGGTGGGGCAGCAGATGAGGAACGGCCAAGGGGTGAAGATACCCATGACCTGACCTCTGAAGCTGACCAGGAAGATGACACTGATCTTAACCTGGGAAATACAGCTCCTCCTGCAGATGAGAAGGATGGCCAGAATGGCCTCCTCTTTATTCCACCAGGGAGAGTTGAGAGTGTGCCTAGAAGGTCAAGAGCTCCTTCTCAGGAGTCTAACCATTCTGACACCTCAATAGGGACCTCTATTTCCTCTCATAGGAGGGAATCCTCTCATGAAAGGAAAGAGAGACTGCTCAAGTATGAAGAAGCTCAGCTTAGAATCAGAAGAGAGCAGTTGGCTTTAGATAGGGAGTCCCTAGAGCTTCAGAAAACTAGAAGAAAGTTGGGACTAGAGTCCCATGGTGGCAGCAACTTCCCTAGTGTTAGGGAAAGGTCTCATGACCATAGAAACCTAAGCAAGAATGTCCCTCCCTACCAGAGTGGGGATGACATCCACAAATGGGTTACTGCACTGGAAAGGGCATGTAAAGTTCAGAGGGTCCCCCAGGAGCAGTGGGCAGCACTCTTGTGGCTCTCCTTTGCAGACAAAGGTAGAGATAAGCTCCTTACTGTAAGAGAAGAGGATGCTGATGATTACCAAATCTTGAAAAGTGCACTGATTGAGGGGTTTGGCCTAACCACTGAACAGTATAGGATAAAGTTCAGAGATACCCAAAAGGCACAGAATCAAGACTGGGTGGACTTTGTAGATTGTGCTACTAAGGCTCTGGAGGGTTGGTTACTTGGCAGTAAGTTGTGTGATTTCAAAGGATTGTACAACTTAATTATGAGGGAGCAGATCCTTAATAATTGTCAAAATCAGCTGTTGTATCAGTACCTGGTGGACTCTGATCTGACCTCTCCTCAAGAATTGGGAAAGAAGGCAGACAAATGGGTCAGAGCCAGGGTGAGGCAGAAGGTTCAGAACCAAGGTGGTGACCTAAAGAAGCAAGATACTAAGAACTCTGACAAGGGTGGGGAAAAGGGTAAAGACCAGAAGTCTTCTCAAGGTCCCCAAAAATCTTCATCTGGGGGGAATCCCAATCTAACAAAAGTAAAGGCCAAAAGAAACCATGGTGTAAAATCTGTAAGCAGAAAACCCATTGGACAAGTGATTGTACAAAGTCCAAAGACTCAACTCCAGCCACCATTGCCCCTAAGGCAACTGTTCCGCCTAGTGCAGCTACAATTGGTGGTACTCAGAATAAGGGTGTAGTAGGGTTAACCCTGGGTTCTGAGATGGGCTCTGGCCTAGTCAGAGTTCCAACTCAGGCTGTCCTGGTCTGTGATGGAGGCATGGACATGTCCTCCTTTGTGAGTCCCAGTAAGTTGGGCAAATACAGACAGCAGCCTTTGATAAATGGAAAAGAGGCTTTGGCATTCAGGGACACAGGAGCAAGTGTCACAATGGTGACAAAAGATCTTGTGGCTCCTGGGCAGATTATACTTGGTGAAATGTACCAAGTGACCAATATTAGCAATGTCAGGACAGACCATTCCTTGGCAGTTGTTAATTTCTCCTGGGGAGGGGTAACTGGCCTCAAGAAAGTTGTGGTAAGTGCAGACCTCCCTGTTGAATGCTTGCTTGGCAATGATCTAGAAACTTCAGCTTGGGCAGAAATGGAGCTCAGGACACATGCAGAAATGCTAGGGATCCCTGCACGTGTATTTGCTGTGACCAGGTCACAGGCCAAAAAGTCTAACACTGAACAGGCCCTGGATTCTGGAAGAATGAACCAGGTGCCTCCCAAGAGGAGGAACAGTAGGGTTAAGGCAGTGCCTTCCCCCCTGACTCAGAATACAGATCAGCCTCCTAAGGGATATGATCTTAGTCCTGAAGAAGGAACTGTCCCAGAGGAGCTTGAACCTGATCAGGTTGAGTTCTTGGGGACAGGGGGCCCTTCCAGGGCAGATCTGAGCCAGGAGCAGCAAAGCTGCCCCTCTCTTGAAACCCTCAGAAAGCAAGCTGCTGATGAGGCTGCTGGGAATGCTAGTGGCACCCATAAAATATATTGGGATGATGGACTCCTATATTCAGAGAGTAGAGACCCCAAGCCTGGTACTTCCAGGAGGTTGGTAATACCTCTGAAATTTAGGGGCTTCCTATTGACACTAGCCCATGATATTCCCCTAGCAGGTCACCTGGGACAAAACAAGACTTGGGACAGAATTGTTCCTCACTTTCATTGGCCCCACATGTCTGAAGACACCAAGGAGTTTAGTTGCTCCTGTGTCACCTGTCAAGCCAGTGGGAAGGCAGGTGGAACCACAAAGGCCCCCCTGATACCACTACCTGTGGTGGGGGTTCCCTTTGAGAGGGTGGGGATTGATATAGTTGGTCCCATGGATCCTCAGACAGCCTCTGGGCACAGGTTTATCCTGGTGGTGGTGGACCATGCCACTAGGTACCCAGAAGCAATTCCACTTAGCACCACCACAGCACCTGTGGTGGCAAGGGCCCTCTTGGGAGTTTTCTCAAGAGTGGGTTTTCCTAAGGAGGTAGTATCAGACAGGGGTACAAACTTCATGTCTAGTTACTTGACTGCAATGTGGAAGGAGTGTGGAGTGAATTATAAGTTCACCACACCCTATCACCCACAATGCAATGGTTTAGTTGAAAGGTTCAACAAAACCTTAAAGGGCATGATCAAAGGTCTCCCAGAAAAGCTTAGGCGCAGATGGGACATCCTTTTGCCCTGCCTTTTATTTGCCTTCAGGGAGGTGCCTCAAAAGGGGGTTGGTTACAGCCCATTTGAACTTTTGTTTGGCCATCCTGTTAGGGGTTTTTTGTGTCTGGTGAAGGAGGGATGGGAGTTGCCTCTCAAACTCCCTAAACAGGACATAGTGGACTATGTACTTGGTCTCCGCTCCAGGATGGCAGAGTATATGAAAAAGGCAACTAAAAACCTTGAGGCTAGCCAGGAATTACAAAAGGCCTGGCATGACCAAAGGCTGTGCTGACTGTGTACCAGCCAGGACAGAAAGTGTGGGTGTTGGAGCCTGTGGCCCCAGCAGCCCTCCAAGATAAGTGGAGTGGCCCCCATACAATTATTGAACAGAAGGGAGAGGTTACCTACTTGGTAGACCTTGTAACTCCCAGGAGTCCCCATAGGGTACTTCATGTCAACAGACTGAAACCATATGTCGACAGGGCAGACATGGGCTTGCTCATGGCTACTGATGAGGGACAGGAGCAAGAGAGTGATCCACTCCCTGACCTGCTCTCTCAGAACCCTGCTGATGGATCAGTAGAGGGTGTAGCCTTGGCAGGCAGCCTCACTGTCCAGCAACAAACTGACTGCAGAAAAGTTCTCAGCCAGTTCAGGCATATGTTCTCCCTGACACCTAGTCATACTACCTGGTGCACTCATGAAGTGGACACTGGGGACAGTCTTCCTGTCAAGAATAAAATCTACAGGCAGCCTGATCATGTCAGGGATTGTATCAGGACCGAGGTCCAAAAGATGTTGGATTTGGGAGTCATTGAACCCTCAGATAGCCCTTGGGCTAGTCCAGTAGTCCTTGTGCCTAAACCTCACACCAAAGATGGCAAGAGAGAACTGAGGTTTTGTGTGGACTACAGGGGTCTCAATGCAGTCACTAGGACTGATGCCCATCCCATCCCAAGGGCAGATGAGCTTATAGATACTTTGGCCTCAGCCAAGTTTCTGAGCACATTTGGCTTGACAGCTGGCTACTGGCAGATCAGACTAGCTGATGATGCAAAGCCAAAGACAGCATTTTCTACCCCTGGTGGTCATTATCAATTTGTGGTGATGCCCTTTGGTTTGAAAAATGCACCTGCCACTTTCCAAAGGTTGGTGAATACAGTCCTTACAGGCCTGGAAGACTATAGTGCAGCATATCTAGATGATATTGCTGTATTTAGCTCCACCTGGGAGGATCACCTGGTCCACCTAAGGAATGTTTTGGAGGCCCTGCAAAAAGCAGGCCTAACTATCAAGGCTACTAAGTGCCAGATAGGGCAGAGTCAGGTTGTGTACCTGGGCCACCTTGTAGGCGGAGGCCAGGTTCAACCATTGCAGAGCAAAATCCAGATCATAATGGACTGGGTTGCTCCCACTACCCAGACTCAGGTGAGAGCCTTCTTGGGCCTGACTGGGTACTACAGAAGATTTGTAAAAGGTTATGGATCCATAGTGACCCCATTGAATGACCTTACCTCTAAGAAAATGCCCAAAAAAATTCAGTGGACAGTTAACTGTCAAAAGGCATTTGATGACCTGAAGCAGGCCATGTGCACTGCTCCCATTCTGCAGAGTCCTGATTACTCCAAAAAGTTCATTGTACAAACAGATGCATCTGAGTTGGGGGTAGGGGCTGTATTGTCACAGTTGAATGATGAAGGTCAGGATCAGCCAGTAGCTTTTATTAGTAGAAGGCTGACCCCCAGAGAGAAACGTTGGTCAGCCATAGAGAGGGAGGCCTTTGCTGTGGTTTGGGCTCTGAAGAAGTTGAGGCCATACTTGTTTGGCACTCACTTCATTGTTCAGACCGACCATAAGCCCCTCTTATGGCTAAAACAGATGAAGGGTGAAATCCCCAAACTTTTGAGGTGGTCCATTTCCCTACAGGGGATGGACTATACAGTGGAACATAGACCTGGGAGTAGCCATGCCAATGCAGATGGACTCTCCAGATATTTCCACTTAGAACATGAAGACTCAACTGGTCAAGGTTAGTGTAATGTCCCTGCGTTTGTGGGGGGTTGTGTAGGAGAGTAGGATCTGCTTCTTATGGTTACCCCCACTTTTTGCTGATTTTTCACTGTTTTTCGACTTTAGTCTGGCTGGGGCCCTGCTATCCAGGACCCCAGCCTAGCTGATTCCTCTCTAAATTGATTCCCTGTACCTTAGGTACACCACAGATTGGATTCTGGGGTGCCCTTATCAGTCCCTAGTATATGGTATACTATGTACCCAGGGCATAGGTACCCCAGAGGCCTACCAGGGGCTGAAGCATTTATTATGCCACCCCTGGGCAGCCTTCCAAAATGACACCACAGGACTGCTACAGCAGCCTGAGTAAGGTGGTGCATGCACCCCTTACTGAGATATAGGTTCACTATATCTCACCCTATCACTGCACATATAAACCTATCAGTCACCCCTATGGCAGGCCTTATCAATCCTGAAGGCAGGGTGCTTGGTTTTGTGTGAGAGGGTGCCCATGCATGAGCAGAGCCCCTCTGCAGCCTTCGGAATCTATCCTCCGGGGTTGTCTGTGAAGCAGCCTGACCATATACTCTTAAGTGCATTATAACCAAACGGTAAATGCTAACTTTGGGATGGCTGCACGGAAACATGTCGTGTTTGGTGTCAAACACCTTGGAATCATACCCCCACACCAGTAACTGGTGTAGGAGTATGATCCCACCCTTCTAGAGGGAGAGACATGTCAGCACCGGTATACCCGGTACCAGCTAACAGAGCCCTGGCATCACAAAATGGATGCTGCAGCCACAGACACAAGTCTGGCCTCCTGCTGCTGACTGAAACTCCAGCAGGGGAGGCCTGTACAATAGGTTTCCTGTCACAGGGCGCTGTTACCACCTCCCAGACAGGCTTTAGTGTATTGGGGCTGGGTGGGTGCACTCTCAGAGTGCTTTGAAGTCCTGCACTGTGGGCCCATTTGGTGTCCCTGTGCATAGTCCAGTTCAAACCGGTTGCAGGGGCTTCCAGCCCCTGCTCTGGCGTGAAACTGGACAAAGTAAATGGGTGTAGCCACCCCTCTTTCCAAACCCTCCCATCGGTGGGTCCCCAGAGTATGTCCACTGAAACTGAATCCTGGACCTTCGACAATCTGTTCAATGCCAGATGACTGAAGAATCTCCCTTGGAGTAAAGGAGTTACTCCCCTGCTTGGCAGGCACCAAAGACCCATCTGTCTGGTCTGCATCTCCGAAGCTCCCGCCGGACGCCGAAGACTTTGCAACCCAGGAGGTGGGTTTCCGAACTTCCCAGAGGTTGACCCGAGTCCCCAGCAAAGCTGAGACCCGTAGCCCTTGTGGGTACTGTGGAACTGGAACCCCTGGACACCGTGCACATTTGCAAGTGCATATGCTTCTCGTCAATCCTTGAAGCTGTGCTTTGGTTTACTTGTAGCCCTGGCCCCAAGCAGTGAATCCACTAAAGATTGCTGGCCTACCCACTCCGAGTGAGCCGTGGGCCACCATTTTGTGATTCCTCTTGAGGTCCCTTTGTGATCCCTTGTCTGTCGACTTGTGGGTCCCTGAGAAGGGTAACCTTACTTTAATTGGGCTTTCCTGGTTGCTCCAGACGTGCCCTGACTCTCCATTGCTTGGGGAGTCCCCAGGACCTTGCTGGTGTGCCACAAAGCATCTTTCTTCTTCCTGCGTGGGTTGCTGTTGCCAAGGCTGGTTGTGTCCAATCTGGGCACCGATGCTACAGCACTCGACATCCTTTGTGGGACAGTTTGAATCCAGCTCCTGGTCATCGTCGACGCCTCCTGGTCCTCGTGGCTGAAGAGTCAAGCTTCACCTCCTTCACCTGAAACACCCAACATCGGTGGGCAATCGTCTATCGTGCCCCTGGTCACTGGCTAGTGACCCAGACTCTGTCCCCTCCTCTTTCAGGTTCTTCACATCTCTGATCCAGGCTTGGATCTCTTCAGACACTTCGCATCTTCCCGGCAGCAGCACTTCTCTGCAAGCGGCCATTGAAAACGACAACGCGACCCGACACCATTTGACACCTATGCAACCGGCTTCCCTGGGTGAGGTAACTCGAGTACTCCAGTGCTCCCGTGGGTGTTGACCCTAGAACTGTCTAAGCCCAAGAGAGTTTGGTCCTAGTCCATGTCTAAGTGTCCTTAAACTTTAAAACTCTAACCGCGACTTTCCCCATAGAAGCTAACGGAGCTCGCGGCTGTGTTCAAACACTGCACACGTCCCCCGTGGGTCCCCTGTGTCACTACCTTGGGTGGTTCCTTGGGGTCCCTGCGATTCTTCAGGCTCTAGGCCTTGTGTCTAGTCAAGTCGTGGTTCTTATACCACTTTCTTAATATATGGTTTGGTTCTCCCCTAGGGCCTATCGTATATTGTGCTAATTTACTGTGATATTTGAAGTGTAACATATGTGCTTTGACCTCTAGCCTCATAAAGAGACTAGTAGGGTGTGTTTATAAATAAATACATATATTTTATATATATACCTGGTGTGGTCTCCTTTCATTTAGCCATTCAAGAGATTATAGACTGGTAAAACAAACAGCTTTACACTCCTTCAAGACTTAGCCTGAAGGCTGCTCTCCATAGCTACCACTAGGATAGCTTTCAATAAAGGTTGTCTTAAACCTATCATCAATAAGGGGTTGTTTGGACTGGTGCAAGGTGCCCACTATAACTAGTGGACAGCATATACCAGGCCAACTTCTCACACTCCGTGATAAGAGGAGATTATAGTGGCACTGTGAGCTAGCTAATACAGACAGGCTAACGTATCCGGTGGGGGTGCACGGAATCAGTCCGCCACCAAACCCACAGTTTATGTTATCCATAAAGCACAGATCCTGCATAGGTAATATAGGAACTACACAGCAACCCCACTCCAGTGTATGCCACTCCGTTGTACAAGACTTCACAGTATGCCACGACAGTGCATACTACTCCACTATATGCTATTCCACTGTATGCCACTCCCTTGTTACCACTCCCTCTATGCTATTCCACTGTATCCCATACCCTCTATGCTATTCCACTGTATGACACTCCACCGTATACTACTCCACTTTACGCCACTCCAGTTTACACCACTCCTCTCAATGCCACTCCATTCTACGCTAGTACTTTGGATGCCACTCCTCTATATGCAATGCCACTCTACTCTACTACACTGTATGCCACACCAGTCTGCACCACTCCAATCTACGCCACTCCACTGTATGCTATTCCAGTCTATGCTACTCCAGTGTACGCTGCTCCAGTGTATGCTACTCCACTATATGCTATTCCACTCTATGCCACTTCACTCTACGCTTTCCACTTTATGTCACTCTACTCTATGCCTCTCCAGTGTACTCACCTCCACTCTATACAACTCCACTCTCCAAAACTCTACTACGCTCTTTGCCTCTCTACTAGACTCTACTCCACTCTATCCCTGTACCCTCCGCTGTCCAAATTTGTGCTCAATCTATGCCCGTACACTCTGTTGTACAACACTCCACTCTATGACAGTCTCCTACACTTTACGATACAACACTCCACTCTACCATATGTGAGGCCACTCCAATTTTTAACAGTTTCTTTGACTCTTCACTATGCCACTTCAATGTGCGCCACCCCAACTCTACGCCACTCCACTGTACACCACTACACTCCACCCTATTCCACAGTATTCAACTGTACGCTAAGCCACTGATTGCCAATCTCCTCCACTCCATATAGCTCCATTCTATAAAAGACTACTACACTTTATGGCACTCTAGGATATTCTACTCCACTCTGTCCCCGTACACTCCACAGTCCAACTCTATACTCCACTTTATGCACATACACTCCGTTGTACAACACTCTACTCGACTATTCAACACTTTTCTATAAAACACAGTACTCCACTGTACTGTACGAGTCCCTACTCCAATTTATAACAGTTTACTACCTATGCTATGCCACTTCCCCCACTCCATGCCACTCTACTCTATGACACACCAGCCTACTATTGCACTTTACTCCACTCGACCCTACTCCAGTGTGCAAGGCTTTACTTGGCTCTGTGCTACTATTCGGCCATTCACTCTATGCAGCTTCATTGTTTGACACACTACTGTATTCTGTGCAACTCCACTCTACAACACTCTACTACAATGTATGCCACTCTCTGATAGTTTACTCCTGTCTATACCCTTAGACTCCACTTCCTGTCTATACCCTTAGACTCCACTGTACAACACTATACTATACTGAATGCCGCTGTACAACATTCTGCTTCACTCTATGATACTCTAGTCTACTACACAAAAATGTATGAAACTCTTTGTATGCCACTGCACCCTACTTTACTCCACTCTACTCTATTACACAGTACTTCACTCTACTCCATGGTACGCCACTCCACTCCACTCTACACCATTGTACTCTACAGCACTGTATGCCAATCAGCTTTACCATACTCTATAACTCTGTACTGTACTGTACTGCATACCACTCCACTCTACAAGGCAAAGCTAGACTGCATGGTAGTCCACTCTACTATAGTCTACATACATTCCAATACTGTACAACTCACCACTGCACTCTACTGTACAACATGGTACTCCAATTTATGACACTTTACTTAACTATATGCTACGCCACTCCACTCTACTGCATTCCACGCCAATGTAATCTACAACACTCCACTCTATGACACTTTACTCCACTCTACACTTCCCCAATGCACTATACTCCACTCTAGGGGGGGTGGAGCTCGCGGAGCTCTACTCCCTGGAATTCCGTGGAGTTATCCAAATACTCAGTGAAATTCCACAGAGTTCCACATGCAGCGGAATGCCTGTGCCTGGCCCTAATGTTAATGCTCAGTGGTGCACTAGATACAACATTGATGTGGATGAGATCATTATAGCCTTTGTGTCAGTGCTCATGGACTCTTGTGGATGTTCCTTAATTATTATAACAGGCTCTAGTGAGTACCACATCCAAGCACACCCCTGGGACTCAGCAAATGTTCTGCTCAGCAAAATGCTCACAGCAAGAGCTTTTTTCAAGGGCATCACAAAGGCACTTGAGACGCACATTATACATGAATGCATACACTGGGTAAAACTCGACAGAAGGGTGCATGTCATTCTGACACCATCCAGCATCACAACAACCACCTAAAGGCAGTGAAATAATATAGGAGAAACTCACACGCTATGCTGTGCTTACCTCCGTGGGGTGGCAAGCAGCTCCTCGTCATCCTCACTGTCACTCTCACATGGGCACTGTCACTCCTGGCCTAATCCAGGGGTGTGGGCCATCTGTGGAGTGCACACTTGCATGAAGGCGACTGATGGAAGGGCCTGGCTTTGTGTGTTTCCCTACCGGCACTGTGAGAGGGTGACTTGGGTTACAGCTCCTCTGCGCATCACTCACAGTGTGTACAAGTGACTCTGGGTTTCTGGCACTCTCCCTTTCAGGATACTTATGTAATTACAGTCACATGAAACTTTGTGCATCGTACAGCAGTCATTGTTGACCTGGGAATAAATAATATGTATGGGCCTGACTCCTTCACAAAACCTAAAGTCAGGCACCTGAAATGTCCATGGTGAGTCAGCTGACAACTCTTAACTAGGGGTGGGCGGAGTGCACAGAGTTGAACTACACGGAATTCTGCGGAGTTGCATAAAAACTCTGTGGAATTCTATGGTGTTCAATGAGCAGGCAAAGGTGCTCCACTCACCCACCCCTAGACTGGCAGGCTGTATAATTTGCTCCACGTTTTGAATATCACCTTTGTATGTTATAGTGGGCATGCCTGCGGTTCTGTACTGGTAAAACTGTAACTTAAAGCGGTCTCTAGCATGCCCACCCCCATCACCTTCCAGTCTCTTAATGCACCAGTTAATGAGTTGAGCTGGTGGTAAAGCACAGAAAGTAGTTTCACAGCTAATGACTTCCTCCAAAGGCCCCTTGCATGTGCTCGTTTTGAGAGGTGCGCAGGTAGGCTGTGCCTGAGGAGTGCAGGGGAGGAACAGAAACGTGCCATGAAAATGAGCTGTGCTCAGCACCCACCACTGGAAAAATGCAGGTGCCAGGCCAACTGATTCACTCCTACAAGCCACCAGCTACCATCAGTGTCTGGTGAGTAACATCCTCTTGCGTGCCCGCATGCAAAAATGATGCCTATTTCCTGTTGGCTCTTAATGGAAACATCATCGGTATAGCAACAACGGACCAAAGAGCGTTACGTATTTTTACCCTTCTTGCTAATGCTCCATTTAAAATGTAGAAGTTATGAGATTTATTTCTGTAGCCACAAAGTATTATTAAGTTTCCTGCTGATGAAAATGTTACCTCTCAGTAGGAAATTAAAAGCTGTCCGATGCCCTCTACTTACTTCCCCGAGTTATCCCTTTTCAGTACTCAAACTTTGGCCAAAAAGGGGCGATTTTCCTTAATGAGGCTCATGTAGAAAAATTCAACATCTTTGTTCGAGCTGCACTTAAAGATACTGAAGGCCTTTTCTGAAGAGCTCGCGGGTTCTCAGAACAGCCCTCGTCACCGCCTGACTCTAAGTCCCAGTTTTTCATCCTTTCTCGAAAGACTGCCTCACACAAACACCCATTCTGTCCATCATTGAACAAGCACCTCAAACATGCAGCATACAAGCCACATTACCACTGACTGTCTTGTTTGCTTTCAATTCTGCCTTGATCTCTAAAGAGCATAAGCAAAATGTTACAGTCTGTGGTTTCACCCTTTAAACACACCAAACACAAAGAACTTCACTCATCACTTAAAGGTGACACTTTCCTCTACTCAGGAACATACATACCCATTCATTTTACTGATGGCAAATTCTTGACTCTACCAGACTTTAACATAAGAAAGCGTGGAGACGCATTTGAAAAACTGGAACTGACAAGCTGTAGAAGGGTAGTGGAATGGGCTGTTCTGTCCACAAAAACACTTCCAATGGACTGTAAAAAAAAACATTGAACTAGTTTCAAAAAGCACCGCCTACCCGAGTGACACTACAAGGAAGAACCTCAGAAAGCAGACTCCTGCCGCCCTGAAAATGATTACCCAGCCTCTTATGGTCCATGATTTTGCTGCTCTCACTGAATTGAGTAAACTATGCTTTGTGGCAGCAGTAGTGGTGGGTGCTGCCGTGCCAGTAAACTCTGCTACGCTGCTTAGGCAGAGTTTTTGCCAAACTCTGCCCTCCAAGAAGAGTGCGGAGTGACAAAAACTCAGTGAACTCCGCTGGCAGAGCAGAGTTTATCACCCACCCCTACTCTTAGCAGCCAATGGGAGGCCAAAATGTCACCAGAGAGCCAATAGGAGGGCAACTAGTTAGCCAGTAATGGTTACTCTAAAAGAAAGCCTAATAAGTGGTTAATGGGGCTTACCCCTTCACTAAAACCTAAAGCCAAGCAGGGGAAACATCCATGGTAAGTCAGCTGACAACTTTTAATAGCCAATGGGAGGACAAAATGTCATCAGCGAGAGCAAATAGGAGGGCAACGAGTAAGCCTGTAATGGTTACTAGAAAATCACTGCCGGAGTGAGTGGCACTGATCACCAGTAAACTCCTCCACGTGGTGTAGGCGGAGTTTTTGCTGAACTCCATGCTTCAAGCGGAGCATGGAGTAGGCAAAACTCTGTGAACTCTACGCGCGGAGCAGAGTTTACCACCCAGGTCTGCTTCACTCCACTATAATCTACTATAGTACATTTTATCCTACTCTACACCACTGCAACATACTCCGCTCTACGCTGCTCCACTGTCTGGCACTCTTCTCCGCTGTATGCAACTTCATTCTACAACACTGTACTACACTCTATGCCACTCTGTGACACTCTACTCCAAACTATGCCCATCCACTCTAAGCCACTGTACTACACTGCATGTCACTCAACTGCATGCCACACAACTCATCTCTATGATACACCACTCCAATATCTGACATGACACACCACTCTGCGACACTCTCCTCCTCTGTATTCTACTACAGTCCACTTGAAAATACTCCACTCCACAATACTCTACTTCACCCTACTCACTCTAAAACAGTCTACTCTACTCTATGACAGTCTATGACACCCAGCTCTACTGTTTGACACACTGTACAACTCACTGCTGAAGTCTATGATACTTGACTCTGCTATGTGAGACACCATGCCATTATATAACACTTTGCCACAATGTACAATATGCCACTACACTGTACTATACTCCACTCAATTCCAATGTACAATACTCTAATATGTGACATTAGACTTTACAACACTCTCCTCTACTGTACTGTACTACACTCCACATAACTACTCTCCACTCGCGTCACTGGACTTTACAATTTGAAAACACATTTTTATTAGAAATTTTTAAAAACCATTGAAATTCAATGAAAAAACCAAAGGTTAAGTCTTAGTTATAGTTAGGAAACCTATTTTCCGTATACAAACCAAGCTTAATCTACAAAAACTTAAAAACTCTAAAGTTATAGTTCTGACTTTCACTTACAATTTATCCACCATCTTCAAATTATCATAATTAGAGCACCTTGCTACACACACTTTTCAGCTCACTAACCAGACAACACTAACTAAAACTCGCAACTCTACCATGCACTGTGTTCTCCCAAATAATGATATGCCACTGTACAACACTACAGTATACAAGACTCTCCCCAACTCAGCTTACACGACACTGCACTCGAAAGCACTGTTTGACACTCTACTACACTGAACTCCACTCTATGCCACTACATTCTATAAGACTCTGCTACACTCTATCGCACTGTACAACACTCTGCTCGATGACACTCCACTCCCCCACCCTCCAGTTCACGACACGCCAGTCGGCGACACTTCACTGAACAATTACTCAGCTATACTGTTAAACACTCACCACACTGTACAACAGACCGCTCCATTCTATGATACTCCACTCCATGATATGACATGCCATGCCACTCCACTGTATAATGCTTTACTCCTCTGTATGCTACATCACTACACTCTACTCAACACCACTCCAGTCCTCTCTACAATACTCCACTCTACTATACTAGACTCTATGATGCTCTCCTTCACTGTACTGTACTACACTCCAGTTTATGACTCTCCAATGAATGACACTAAACACTGCGATTTGAAACACATTTTTATTAAAATTTAAACAACATACAATGAAACAAACAAAGATTAAAGATAATTTATAGTTAGAAATACCTTATGTATTTTTTCTATACAAACCCAACTAAAAGGACACAAACATTAAAAATTGTAAACTTATAATTATAACTTCAATTTATAATTCATGCATAGCCTTCAAATTACTATAAGTTGTGCTCCTCCAAACACATTCTTGTCAACTCACTTGCCTTAAGGGGCTTGGTGAGGAGGGCCGTGTGGCCCCTCTTCCCTTTTCTAAAATATTGCCCCAGGGATGGGGACCCTTGGGCATCATAGGCTCAGCAAGGGGGGGGGGGTCACATGGCCCCTCATATATTATATAATATTGGTCCCAGGGTTTGGGGTCCCTGGGGACTCAACAAGCCTCGGGGAGGGGGACCCCATGGCCCACTCCCCTTATTTAAAATATTGGGGATGGGGTTCTTGGGGCCTCATTGAGACTCAGGGAGGGAGGCCACATGCCCCCTCCCCTTTTTAAAACATTGGACCCTGGGGCTGGACCCACTGGGGTTTTAAGACGATGGAGTCTTCACGGCGTCATTGAAGCTTAGGGAGGGGGGTCATGTGCCCCCTCCCCTTTTAATGACAAAAATTATTTTCAGCCATGTGTGCTTGTGGGAGGTGGGGTGCCAGGCCCCATGCCCAACCCACTGCTACACACAATCCAAGCACAGCAAGGCATTAGGTGCAGGCCCTGGCCTG
Organism: Calotriton arnoldi; assembly: GCA_963921515.1. Classification (NCBI taxonomy): domain Eukaryota; kingdom Metazoa; phylum Chordata; class Amphibia; order Caudata; family Salamandridae; genus Calotriton; species Calotriton arnoldi. The sequence goes on along the minus strand of CAWUFW010018952.1, from coordinate 19,808 downwards.
CTGCCAATCCTACCCTGCATATAGCCGAAGGCTGTGCATGGCGTTAGCTGCCTGCTGAGAGTTGGACATAGGGCCAATCCCATACTGCACACAGCCTTGTAATATATGGAGGTGGAATTACATATGGTAATAAAATATTACTGTACACTAAAAAAAAACACTAGAAATTCAGTGAAAAAAACATAGGTTAAAGTGGCGTTATAGTTAGGTGAAAATGTCAGTCACAGCGTAAATTTTTTAACTCAAACAACCACAGAAATTCACCAGTTATAGCTATCAGAGCTAACTATATCTTAAGTCACTGTCATGCACAATTTATGACCTCACACATTACATCACTCATGACATGTTCTATGAAATCATTGATGACATTACTTAACATTATTCCACTCTGCACCACTCCACAGTGTATGCTACTCTACTATATGTCACTCCACTCAACGCTACCCTTCTCTAGGCATCTACACTCTATGCTATTCCACTGCATGCCACTCCACTAAACCACATTTCACTTTACTCCTCTCCACTCTACTGTACTCTAAGACACTACACTGTACGACATTACACTTTACAACACTCTACAACACTTTACTGTACCACACTGTACTTAATGATCATCCACTCGATGACAGTAAACTGCACGATCTAAAAAAACAATTTTTTAAAAAAAACTTTGAAATTCAATGGAAAAAAAGGTTAAGGATAAGTTATAGTTTGGAAAAGTTTATTTCTTCTTTCTCGACAAACCCAACTTAAACTACACAAACATTAGACAGTATAAAGTTATAGTTACAACTTAAATCTATATTTGCCACCTTCCCCACAACCTTCACATTGCTATACCTCATAGTTATAACTTACATTTATAATTTACACACCACCTTCAAATTACTATAAGCTACGCACCTCCAGACACAGTCTGGTTACCTCACTCGCCACACTCCATTAACTATAACTCGCCCCTTCTCCATTCACTGGTTATACCCTTGCAAATAACATAACTTATAGCATGTGAAATCATAGCATTCATAATAACTCTTATGACAATTGTAATGACATGATTTGTGAGAACACAGTGCATGATACAGTGGTGAGTTATAGTTAATTTTGTGTGGTGAGTGAGGTGACCAGACTTTAAAATTTGTAATGTTTCTGTTGTTTAAGTTTAGTTTGTATAGAAAGACTAAATACAGTTTTCCTAACTATAACTAGGGTGTAGCCTTTGTTTGTTTCATTGTCTTTTAATGTTTATTTTAATAAAAAAATTCAAATTGTAGAGTCCAGTGTCTTCAAGTGGAGTGCTGTTAAGGTGAGTGTTGTATAGAGTGGAGGAGAGTGTCGTACAGTGTAGTATTGCAGAGTGTCGTACATTGTGATACAGTGAAAGACAGTAGTAGAGTCTTGTAGTTGTATAGTGGTGGACAGAAGTAGAATTTGGTGGACTGGAGCGGTGTCATACAGTGACATGGAGTATTGTAAAGTGTAGTGCAGTTTTGTAGAGTGGAGTCCAGTGGAGTAGCGTAGCGTAGAGTTATGTGGCATATTGTAGATTAGAGTCTATCTACCTCCTCTGATATTATAGGGCATACCCTGGGCCGGTGGTGGTCCCCAGGGCCGATAATGGCCCAGGAGGAGGGCCACGTGGCCCACCTCCAATTCACATTCTGGCCAAGCCCAGGGGAGATGGTGGTGCCAGGGGCCATAAATGGCCCTGGAGGGGGGGTCCGTGTGGCCCCCTTCCATTAATTTATATATTTGAGGCTTGCCCCAGGGAAGTGGCGGTACCTGGGGCTGTAAATGGACTGGGGATGGGGTCCGCACGGCCCCCTTCCTCCATTTCACTATACTGGCCTGGCCCCCTTCTCCATTTAACTATATTGGCCTGTCCCTGGGGCCGATATTGTCCATTGGGAGGGGGGCCTTGTGCGCCCCATCCCCAATATATATATTATAATATTCCCTCTGGACCTGGCCCACCCGGGGTCTGAAAGAGAAACAAGCATGGGAGACTCTGCTTTTTTTTATTTTACCGCAAATCCATTGCAATTTTAGCCACAAAAATGTAAAGCACCAGGCACAGGGAGTCAGGGTATTCCTACCTGCCCCCTTCTCTTCTTTTTTACATTTTTGTTTGGGGCTCAGCTGAATCCGAGCCGCAAAATGGCTGCCACCACTTCTTGGTTAAATTGTTGCCAGGCAATCAGATCTCTGCACGAGATTGGGAGGATTTGCAGAGTTTGTGCCTCTAGATATAGAAATTTGGTTTTCCTTTAATATCTTCAAAACTACTTAACGGATTTGCACCAAATCACAAAAAGGGCTCTTTCTGGACCAAGAACTAACTTTCTGTCAAATATGGTGCAATTCCATTCAGCAGTTCAGGCTGTAGTCGTATTCAAAACCCCTCTGGGAATTAACATTGGAAACATACTTTTTTTGGTGCTCCCTTTTTCTCTGCCCTCACTTGACGGATCTTCCCAAAAATTTCCATACACAACAAAATACAGCAAAACACTTTGTATGGAAAAATCATTGAAGATTCGTCAAAACGCTTTTCCTATAAAAACTGGGTCCTAACTTTAACTACCTACTGGTGTCTGCCAGAGAGAGAGAGAGAGAGAGAGAGAGAGAGAGAGATGTCTGTGTCACTTATAAAACCAAAGGTTTCAGGAATGTTATAGTTAGGAAATAGATTTTGAGAAACCTTAGAAATCCACTTAAAAAACAAAAGTTACAGGGTCATTGTAGTTAGCAAATAGAATTAAAAAAAACTTAGAAATTAACTGAAAAAACCAAAGGTTACAGGGATGTTACAGTAAGGCTCAGATTTCACTCTGACCCTGACAATTTTCTCTGACCCTGCTTGACGGATCACCCTGAAACTTTCAACACAGCAGCTGACCCACAAAGGGGAAGTTTGTTGAAATTTCATAAAGATTTGTCAAGCGGCACCAAAATTATTGGCAAAACAAAATGTGCTTTTCCTATGGAAACTTTGATCCTAACTATAATTACCAGCTGGCTATCGCCAGTAGGTAATATATATATATATAGGAAAGAGGATTAACCCAAGATAAATACAGTAAGTGGAGAAGTGCAAGGGAGCGAGAGGGGTATTTCACCTTCTCTTGCCGGTTCAGGACATTTACGCTGCAAGAGACATTGCAAGAACTGTGTGGCGGCACTTCGTACATTTTCAGCACAATGCACGGAAATACAATGAACTCTATGAGACTGCTGTGCTCTTTGAAGATTTATACAGTGATTTAACATTTCGCACTGCAGCCTGGATGTGTATTTCACTTTGAACTACGAGGTGCATTGTGGTAAATGGAATACCGATGTACTAACAAATTCTCGAGCAGTCCGCCCATTGGGGCATGAAGTCACATGACAAAGTATAAATTGTTCACCTGTGACAAAGGCTTCAGGGAAAGCCGAAACGCGTCAGGATGGAGAGTGTTGCTGCCGCTTTGAAATGTTGACTAAAGCGCAAGTTTGTCCTGAAACAAGAGGCATCAGCTTCTTTTTTCTTTTGATATATATATATATATATATATATATTAAAAAAATATATATATATTTGGGATGGCATTGATGACAAAATATTTCAAGCAACTGAGATCGTTGTTATGTACAGCTTTGAAATGGCGTGCTACTGGATATGAGTCATCGTTATTTACTATGGCTCATATATACTTATATATATATATGTGTATATTACTTACTGGCGGTCGCCAGTAGGTAGTTACAGTTAGGACCTAGTATCCTTAGCAAAAGCGTTTTTTGATTTGCCAATATCTTTGGCGCCGTTTGACGAATCTTCGCGAAACTTTCAAAACTAATGAGGCGCTCCGTTCAGCTCCCGTCTTGAAAGTTTCGGGATGATTCGTCAACCAGGGGCTGAGAAAAAAGGGGGTTCCCAAAATGCATTTTCTCCATGTTTATTTTCATAGGAAACTTTAGACAAAGCTTCAGCCCGAACTGCTAAACGGAATTACACCAAATTAGGCAAAAATGTAGCTCTTGGTTCAGAAAGCGTTCTTTTTTTTAAATGGTGCAAATCCGTTCCGTAGTTCTTGAGAAATTCAACAATAAAAAAATATCAATATCTGGTGACCGTGGTGGATCCGCGAACCCTCCCGATCATGAGCTTTATTCTGATTGGCTGCCAAAACTCCAAACCAAAGAGTGTTGGCAGCCATCTTGTAACTCGGTTGAACCGAGTCACAAGAAAAAAGGGTAAAAAAACAAGATAAGGGGCAGGGTAGAATTTTTTTTATTTTCGGCGGGATTCGCGTACGGTACGTGAATCCGGCCGAAAATGTAAAAAAAAAATGAAGAGTGGGCCCCGTGCTGTGTTTGTTTTAAGCCCCTGGGTGGGCCAGGTCCCAGGGGCAATCCATAATTGTGTAGCGACGGCCCACGGGGGCCCCTGCAGCCCTAGGGACAGACACCTCCCCGGGGCTTTGCAAATAAAGCGCAGGGGCATGCGGCCCCCCCGCAGCCCCGGGGACCGCCACCTCCCTAGGGCTTCTTGAAAAAAATGTGTGGGGGCCTCCTTCTCTCCCCACACTGCCCTGGGAACTGCCACCTCCCCAGGGCTTGAATTTATTATGGGTGGGGGAGCCTTGCGGGCCCCCCACACTGCCCCAGGGACCACCACCTCCCCAGAGCACACTTCATTTAAATATGGTTGTCCATTGCGGACCCCCGGTCCCGGGGACCACCACTTCCCCGGGGCTTCAAATCAATTGGATGGGGGGGCCACAGAGCCCCCCTCCTGGAGCCCTCCATGACCCTGGGGCCCACCCCCCAGGGCCGGCTCCAGCAATGTCCCAGGGTGCCCACCCCTGGGACATTGCACTTTGCAATGGCAGGGCGGGAGCACTGCTCCCGCCCTGCCATTGCAAACTTCTGCTTAGCTTCATGGAAGCGAGTGCAGAAAAACTGCTCTCGCTTCCATGAAGCGAAGTGGATTTGCTTTTGGGCAAAGGGAGCTGCATGTTTGCAGCTCCCCTTGTACAAAAGTAATGCCGGCTCCTGCAGGAGGCAGGAGGCAGGGAGCCGGCAGGGACCGCAGGGGCATTGAGGCTCCACCACGGTCCCCAACGTGAGGCCAGGCCCCGGGGGATGGGGTCCCCGGGGCCAAAAGTGGCCAAGGGAAGGGGACCACGTGGCCCCCTCTCAAAAAGTTTAAAAATAAAATAAAAAAAGAGGCAAAGCCCCAGGGGATGGGGCCCCGGGGCTGGAAAAGGCCTCAGGAGGGGGGGCACGCAGCCCCTCCTTTAAATGTAGTTTATTTTTGTATTAAAAAAAGTGGCCATGCCCAGGGGGATGGGGTCCCCAGGGCCGAAATCGGCCTCAGGAGGGGGGCCGCACAGCCCCTTTCCCATTTAAAAATAAAAATGCATCAGGCCATGGGGGATGGGGTCCCCAGGGCCCAAAAAATATTAACAGAAGGGGGGCCACACAGCCCCCGTTCTAAAAAAAAAAGAAAAGAGAAGCCGGCATCTCACCGGAGGCCCCGCCCCCTCCCTTCACCACTCTGCAAATGCGCCTCCTGGTGCATTCTGGGTTGGGGGATTAAGTCCCCTTGAATCCTAAGGGTCCTTAAGGGCCAACTAGCCCACCAGGTACCTCCAGTAAGCACCACACAGTGGGATTGCTGAGAGGTGGTCCAAGGCTACGCCCCTTTTTACACCACTCTGCAAACGTGCCTCTTGGCTCACTGCTGGTGGGGCGACTTCATCACCCGAGCAGCAGTGCGCCAGGAGGCGCATTTACAGAGTGCTCTAAAAACGGGGCGTGGCCTTGGACCATTCTTAGCATCCAGCTGTGTGGGGCTTACTAGAGATGAAAAAACAGAAAGAGTCCACTCTGAGTTACAAAATGTAGTGCTAACCTTCCAAAAAGTGACTAAACCCAAGCGAACCGTCAGGTTTCTAGCATGGGAGAAACTATAAGTTTTCTAAAATAACCCTCACCCACCAAAAGGTCCCTTGGTGGCATGCTTCATCATACTGACCAGTTGATAGAATCAGGTGTTAATCTGCTGCACCCTACATCAACAATATATGTACAGGTCATGACCATCCTTCAACATTACACCTTCACCACACGGTGCACCTACTATCTTGTGTATATACCTCACTGTGTTACGAATAACCAAGGCACTCTATGACAATTTACAAATGTATCAAGGCACCTGAGTATAGTTGTGAACCATACCATACATTATCCATGTATACACTCATGAATCATCACATAATATGCCATCTCTAGGTTATAGGTGAGAGAACCAGTGAACCACACTTTAAGGGAGCAGATGGCAAATCACCACCTATTTGACCTAACACAACTTTTACGAATTTTTCCATTTGCGAGGGATTAATAGTATATTATTGTGGTTAACCACGAGAATAATTCTTTTTCATAAACGTAGTCACCAGGAGATATTTTTCATTGAAATTTAATAAAAACAAATAGATCGGGTAGCAGCCTCAAACACATGGTCGAGCAGCTTTTCCAACCAGGAAATTGTGCCATACGGGCGGCCATTTTGGGTTTTTATCTCTCTAGAGTTTCTGTTGAGCTGACTGCATCTGTACAGCTGCTTCATGGTTCCAGCTGCTGTAGGCAGTAAACCTCTCTTTGGAATCTATTTTTCAACAAGAATTATTCAAAAACACAAGGAATAATGAGACCGTTTTTAGGACGAGATAATAATAATTTTGTGTTGATAGCAGCCTCGAACACACGGTCGAGCGTTTTCCAACCAGGAAATTGTGCCAACCAGGGTCGGCCATTTGGGGTTTTTACCTCTCTAGTCTTTCTCCTGAACACACAGCTTTTCCACAGCTGTTCAGCATGCCGAGTCATTAAAGGCAGTTCATACCGGATACAAATACCGGCACTCTGGCAGCATTCAGTGTTTGACGGAGCCACGGGCAGGCAGCATTTCCTAGGGTGAGCGAGATGCTTTGACGAAGTAAGTACGGCATAGCCGATACCCTGAGACACCTCACTAGTGGGATTAATGACAAAACCAGCAGCATTTTAACCATTGCTCTATACTAAATCTTGCTTTTAATGGAACTCTCTCATTTGATCCACAGTGTGTGACTATAAGCGCTCCTCCCCTCCCGAAGCTCATGGGGTCCGATTAGGCAACCTAATAAGTACATTTCTTATGTGTCACTCTGTGTTTTACATACTAAGAAGTTGGCATACCTTTCCAACTCAAGGGCACTATGAGAAGGCACTAATCTCTGCTAAACAACGATTAATGCTATATGAGAGTGTGATTATTTAATTGTTACATGTATTGTTTTGTCTTGTATGTCATTTTAAAACAGAGGGTAGCATGAAGTACATGTATTATTTCAGATACGATATCGTGCATAAAGTGAGAAATATATCACTAGAAAATATATCACCAAAGAATATATCACTAATTTTTCCTCACACAACTGCAGGTGAAGGAGTGTTATACGAATATCGAGGCACACAAGAACCATTAATTTCTTTTTTCTATCCTTCCAGATTGTTAATTAAGAAACTCAAATTCATTCTGTTAAGAAAAATTACCAAGTAGGTAAAGAATTAATGTATTGCACAGTGTTTACATATTATTTCAGAACACCTAATGGGCTGAAAGGCACTAGGCTACAGTCAGAGTGGTAATGGGGATCAACATAATAGGTCCTGAAGAGAAGCTTAGGGGTAGGCTCCGAAACATGTCGACCAGTGAGGGTACTGCTCAATAAAAGCACTTTTCCTCCTTATTCCCCACTTTTATTAATACCAGCTAGAGGGAGCATTAAAGTTTAGTTTCTCCACTTAGCCAGGTATTTTTTAATTCACTCACTTCTGACCCTTCCACTCTTGCACCAAACACATAACGTCACTTCACTTGAAAGTGCTCCCATGTATTCGTCGGTCGTAGCACGCCCCGTCCCACAGCGGGGCGGGAAGAACCCGATGATGAAGCATGACACCAAGGGACCTTTTGGTGGGTGAGGGTTATTTTAGAAAACTTATCGTTTCTCCCATGCTAGAAACCTAACGGTTTGCTTGGGTTTAGTCACTTTTTGGAAGGTTAGCACTACATTTTGTAACTCAGAGTGGACTCTTTCTGTTTTTTCATAGTTCATAGAGGAGGTTGAGTCCTTGCCTGATCATACCTCTTCACTCCACCTTTATGTTTTCTGGCTTACTAGATATAACAGGAGGGCTAGTTGGCCCACAGGGACCCTCAGGAGGCAAGGGGACTTCATCCCCCAACCAAGAGCGCCCCAGGAGGTGCGTTCGCAGAATGGTGGAGAAAGGGGGCATGACCTGTGTCCACCTCTCAGCAATCCCACTATCTGGGGCTTACTGGAGGTATCAGGTGGGCTTATTGGCCCCTAAGGACCCTCAGGAGGCAAGGGGACTTCAATCCCCATCCAAGAGCATGCCAGGGAGCGCGATTGCAGACTGGTGGGCAAAGGGGGCGTGGCCTGCTATGAGAACTTACCAATGCTGCTTTGTGGGACTTACTGGAGGTAATAGAAGGGGTTGTTGGCCAACTACCCCTCCTGTTACCTCCAGTAAGTCCCACACAGTGGGATTGCTAAGAGGTCTTCGGAAGCCACACCCCCCTTTCTCCACCACTCTGCAAACACACCTCTTGGCACACTATGTGTTGGAGGATGAAGTTCACTTTACTCCTGAGGGACTTTGGGGGCCAAGAAGCCCTCCTAGTACCTCCTGTAAGTCCTACGCAGCAGAATTCCTGAGCGCTGGTCGGAGGCCCAGACCCCTTTCTCCACCACTCTGCAAATGCGACTACTAGTTAAAGAAGCATTTGCAATGTAATAGTTCTCGCATTTGCGAGAGTTAGAGCTATTGGCATTGTAAATGTAAAAGTTTTTTACTAATGTATTTTGGAGTGGAGTGGATGTATGTTGTGTGTAGTGAAATTATGTGGTATGTTGTGCAGTGAAATTATGTGGATATTTAGTGCATAGGAATTATGTAGAGTGGGATTGTGTTATAGAGAGCAATTATGTGGTATGGTAGTCTGTGTTGTGGAGTGGTAAACTCAGGTTTGGTCTTCCTCATTTCCATAGAAGCTAAACTATAAACTGAATGAGACAAAAAAGAAGGAACCAATGAGGAGCACTTCTGGACCTAGTCAGAGGTATGAGCAGGGCCAATGGAATTATGCGACTGTTTGGCTGCACCAACTTTTGCACTATTATACATTTTCCACATATGCCACATAATCCATCATCTGCTGCATTGTCTGCAGATTTGAACAAAAAAACCTTGTTTCTAGCTCAAACGGCTCAAACTCAAACGTTACCAAAATGCAGTGACAAGTGTTATAGCGTGGTGGAAGAGCCTTTGCAAACCTAGAATGGTCACCTCTTACTTATTGCTAAATGTGGGTATTAAATTGGTACTAATGGTGTGCAAACCACTCTTGCTTGTTTCTGCACCTCTCTTGCCTCTTTCTGCATTTCTCTTGCTTCTTTCTGCACCTTTCTTCCTTTTTCTGCACTTCTCTTGCCTCTTTCTGGACATCTCTTCCACTTTCTGCACCTCCCTTCTTTCTGCATCTCTCTTGCTACTTTCTGTACTTCTGTTGCTTCTTCCTGCACTTCTCTTGCCTCTCTCTGCACCCTCTTCCCTCTTTCTGCACCTCTCTTGCCTCTTTCTACACCTCTCTTGCCTCTTTGTGCACTTTTCTTGCCTCTTTGTGCACCCCTCTTGCCTCTATCTGCACCTCTGTTGCTTATTTATGCACTTCTCTTGTCTCTTTCTGCACCCTATAGCCTCTTTCTGCACCTCTGTTGCTTCTTTCTGCACTTCTCTTGCTTCTTTCTCCACCTCTCTTGCAAATTTCTGTACCCCTTGTGCCTCTTTGTGCACCTCTCTTGCCTCTTTCTGCTCCTCTCTTACCTCTTTCTACACCCCTCTTGCCTCTTTGTGCACCTCTTTTGCTTTTTTCTGCACCTCTGTTGGTTCTTTCTGCACTGCTCTTGCTTCCGTCTGCTACTCTCTTGCACATTTCTGCACCGCTCTTGCCTCTTTCTGCACCTTTGTTGGTTCTTTCTGCACCTCTCTTGCCTCTGTCTGCACCCCTGTTCCCCCTTTCTGTACCTCTTTTGCCTGTTTCTGCAACTCTCTTGCCTCTTTCTGCACCCTTCTTCCCTCTTTGTGCACCTCTCTTTCCTCTTTCTGCACCCCTCTTGCCTCTTTCTGCACCTCTTTTGCTTGTTTATGCACTTCTTTTTGCCTCTTTCTGTACCCCTCTTGCCTCCTTCTGCACCTCTTTTGTTTCTTTTTGCACTGCTCTTGCTTCTTTCTGCACCTCTCTTGCAAATGTCTGCACCCCTCTTGCCTCTTTCTGCACCGCTCTTGCCTCCTTCTGCATCTCTGTTGGTTCTTTCTGCTCTGCTCTTGCTTCTTTCTGCACCACTTTTGCCTGTTTCTGCAACTCTCTTGCCTCTTTCTGCACTTCTCTTGCCTCTTTTTGCCCCTCTTGCCTCTTTCTGCACCTCTGTTGCTTCTTTCGGTACGTCATTTGCTTCTTTCTGCACTTCTGTTGCTTCTTTCTGCACCCCTCTTGCCTCTTTCTGCACCCCTCTTGCCTCTTTCTGCACCCTTCTTCCCTCTTTCTGCGCCTCTCTTGCCTCTTTCTGCACCCCTGTTCCCTTTTTCTGTGCCTCTCTTACCTGTTTCTGCAACTCTCTTTCCTCTTTCTGCTGTTCTCTTGCCTCCATCTGCACCTCTGTTGCTTCTTTCTGCACTTCTCTTGCCTCTTTCTGCACTTCTCTTGCCTCTTTCTGCATCCCTCTTGTCTGTTTTTGCACCTCTTTTGGTTCTTTCTGCACTGCTCTTGCTTCTTTCTGGACCTCTCTTGCAAATTTTGGCACCCCTCTTGCCTCTTTCAGCACCCCTCTTGCCTCCTTCTGTACCTCTGTTGGTTCTGTCTGCACTGCTCTTGCTTCTTTCTGCACCTCTTTTGCCTGTTTCTGCAATCGCTTGACTCTTTCTGCACTTCTCTTGCCTCCTTCTGTACCTCTGTTGCTTCTTTCTGCACTTCTCTTGCCTTTTTCTGCACCCCTCTTGCCTCTTTCTGCACCTCTGTTGCTTCTTTCTGTACCTCTCATGCTTCTTTCTGCACCCTTCTTCCCTCTTTCTACACCCTTCTTCCCTCTTTCTGCACCTCTCTTGCCTCTTTCTGCACCCCTGTTCCCTTTTTTTGCACCTCTCTTGCCTGTTATTGCAACTCTCTTGCCTCTTTCTGCAGTTCTCTTGTCTCCTTCTGCACCTCTGTTGCTTCTTTCTGCACGTCTCTTGTCTCTTTCTGCACCCCTCTTGCCTGTTGCTGTACCTCTGTTCGTTCTTTCTGCACTGCTCTTGCTTCTTTCTGCACCTCTCTTGCCACTTTCTGTACTTCTGTTGCTTCTTCCTGCACTTCTCTTGCCTCTTTCTGTACCCTCTTCCCTCTTTCTGCACCTCTCTTGCCTCTTTCTACACTTCTCTTGCCTCTTTGTGCACTTTTCTTGCCTCTTTCTGCACCCCTCTTGCCTCTATCTGCACCTCTGTTGCTTATTTCTGCACTTCTCTTGTCTCTTTCTGCACCCTCTAGCCTCTTTCTGCACCTCTCTTGCCTCTTTCTGCTCCTCTCTTACCTCTTTCTACACCCCTCTTGCCTCTTTCTGCACCTCTTTTACTTTTTTCTGCACCTCTGTTGGTTCTTTCTGCACTGCTGTTGCTTCAGTCTGCTACTCTCTTACATATTTCTGCACCCCTCTTGCCACTTTCTACACCTTTGTTGGTTCTTTCTGCACCTCTCTTGCCTCTGTCTGCACCCCTGTTCCCTCTCTCTGCACCTCTTTTGCCTGTTTCTGCAACTCTCTTGCCTCTTTCTGCACCCTTCTTCCCTCTCTCTGTACCTCTCTTACCTCTTTCTGCACCCCTCGTGCCTCTTTCTGCACCTCTTTTGCTTGTTTATGCACTTCTTTTTGCCTCTTTCTGTACCCTTCTTGCCTCCTTCTGCACCTCTGTTGTTTCTTTTTGCACTGCTCTTGCTTCTTTCTGCACCTCTCCTGCAAATGTCTGCACCCCTCTTGCCTCTTTCTGCACCCCTCTTGCCTCCTTCTGCATCTCTGTTGGTTCTTTCTGCACTGCTCTTGCTTCTTTCTGCACCACTTTTGCCTGTTTCTGCAACTCTCTTGCCTCTTTCTGCACTTCTAATGCCTCCTTCTGCACCTCTGTTGCTTCTTTCTGCACTTCTCTTGCCTCTTTTTGCCCCTCTTGCCCTTTTCTGCACCTCTGTTGCTTCTTTCGGTACTTCATTTCCTTCTTTCTGCACTTCTTTTGCTTCTTTCTGCACCCCTCTTGCCTCTTTCTGCACCCTTCTTCCCTCTTTCTGCACCTCTCTTGCCTCTTTCTGCACCCCTGCTCCCTTTCTCTGCACCTCTCTTGCCTGTTTCTGCAACTCTTTTTCCTATTTCTGCAGTTCTCTTGCCTTCTTCTGCACCTCTGTTGCTTCTTTCTGCACTTCTCTTGCCTCTTTCTGTACTTCTGTTGCTTCTTTCTGCACTTTTACTGCCTCTTTCTGCACCCCTCTTGTCTCTTTATGCGCCTCTGTTGCTTCTTTCTGCACTTCTCTTGCTTCTTTCTGCACCTCTCTTGCCTCTTTCTGTACCCCTGTTGCTTCTTTCTGCACTTCTCGTGCCTCTTTCTGTACCCCTCTTGCCTCTTTCTGCACCTCTGTTGGTTCTTTCTGCACTGCTCTTGCTTATTTCTGCACCTCTTTTGCCTGTTTCTGCAATCTTTTGCCTCTTTCTGCACTTCTCTTGCCTCCTTCTGCACCTCTGTTGCCTCTTTCTGCACTTCTCTTGCCTTTTTCTGCACCCCTCTTGCCTCTTTCTGCACCTCTGTTGCTTCTTTCTGCACCTCTCATGCTTCTTTCTGCACCCTTCTTCCCTCTTTCTGCACCCTTATTCCCTCTTTCTGCACCTCTCTTGCCTCTTTCTGCACCGCTGTTCCCTTTTTTTGCACCTCTCTTGCCTGTTATTGCAACTCTCTTGCCTCTTTCTGCAGTTCTCTTGTCTCCTTCTGCACCTCTGTTGCTTCTTTCTGCACGTCTCTTGTCTCTTTCTGCACCCCTCTTGCCTGTTGCTGTATCTCTGTTCGTTCTTTCTGCACTGCTCTTGCTTCTTTCTGCACCTCTCTTGCAAATTTCTGCACCCCTATTGCCTCCTTCTGCACCTCTGTTGGCTCTTTCTGCACTGCTCTTGCTTCTTTCTGCACCTCTTTTGTCAGTTTCTGCAACTCTCGTGCCTCTTTCTGCACTTCTCTTGCTTCTTTCTGCACCTCTCTTGCTAATTTCTGTACCCCTCTTGCCAATTTCTGCACCCATCTTCCCTCTTTCTGCACCTCTCTTGCCTCTTTCTGCACCCTGTTACCTTTTTCTGCACCTCTCTTGCCTGTTTCTGCAACTCTCTTGCCTCTTTCTGTACTTCTCTTGCCTCTTTCTGCACCCCTTTTGCCTCTTTCTGCACCTCTGTTGGTTCTTTCTAAACTGCTGTTGCTTCTTTCTGCACCTCTCTTGTAAATTCTTGCACCCCTCTTGCCTCTATCTGCACCCCCTTCCCTCTTTCTGCACCTCTCTTGCCTCTGTTTGCAGCCCTCTTGCCTCTTTCTTCACCTCTTTTGTTTTTTTCTGCACTTCTCTTGTACCTTTCTGCCCCCCACTTGCCTCTCTCTGCACCTCTGTCGGTTCTTTCTGCACTGCTCTTGGTTCTTTCTGCCCCTCTCTTGCAAATTTCTGCACCCCTCTTGCCTCTTTCTGTACCCCTCTTCCCTCTTTCTGCACAGCTCTTGCCTCTGTCTGCACCCCTGTTCCCTCTTTCTGCACCACTTTTGCCTGTTTCTGCAACTCTCTTTCTTCTTTCTGAACTTCTCTCGCCTCTTTCTGTACTCAAATGGGAAGTGCAAGCTGTCAAGTTTAAAGGTCTGCGTGCTCTCGTGACTGAGGTATATGTCTACTTGTACATGTATTCTTACATGTGGTATGCATCTGAAGAAGGTAGGTTAAAAAGTGGGTAACTTCTCCTATAGGTGGTCAATCTTCTCAGTTCTGCTCTGTCATTCGGTTGCACAGGCAGACATATCTTATGTATAAATGTGTTATAGAGCCCCTCAAACATATTATTGAATACCCATGTGCCCTGTATTGTGAGCAGAAAGAAATGCATACACCTTTTTGTACACAAATTTACAGAGTATGCTGTTTGAAACACAGGTATTCAAGTATTGGTATGTTTAGTTTCATTTAACATGTCACTAGGTAAAAGCATAAACACGCATGCATACCTTCACAAACTTGGTCAGACTTACAACAGTGATATGCTTAGGATTGCTGTTTTATATTTGGTAGGCCTAACATTCTGAGCAGTCAATTAATAGTGAACCTTCAAGAGAAAAGTGAGGTTTAAGACATCTTGGGAGAAGGATTAGTGATTAGGCTACTTTGTATGAGTCTGTTGTGAGGTACAGTCAAAGTAGGCCTCTTTCTGCACCTCTGTTGGTTCTTTCTGCACATCTCTTGCTTCTTTCTGCATCTTTTTTCCTCTTTCTGCACCTCTTTTGCCTCTTTCTGCAATTCTCTTGCTTCTTTCTGCGCCTTTCTTCCTCTTTCTGCACAGGTCCTACCTATGTAGGCATAGTTAGAAATTAGCATTTAAAAAACTTTAGAAATTCACTGAAAAAAACAGAGGTTTGAGGGATGTTATAGTTAGGAATTAGCATTTTAAAAGCCTTAGAAACTCACTGAAAAAAACAGAGGTTTCAGGGACGTTATAGTTAGGAATTAACATTTAAAAAACCTTAGAAATTCACTGAAAAAACCAATGGTTTCAGGGACATTAAGTTAGGCTGACATTTCACTCATACAAAACCAGAGAAAATTGGCTGTTATAGTTAGCTGAGCTAACTATAACTCGCGCCCCCGCATTGCACTGCTAATGATGTCACATATTACATCACTCATGACATGGTCAGTGACATCACTGATGACATCACTGATGACATCTCAAATGACATTACTGATGACATCACTGATGGCATCATCCAGTGACTGTGTGTTTCTAAAAGGTTTAAGTATGTTATATATATACACACCCTGGTGTATTGAAGAATGAGTCGGTGTATGAGTGTCTGAATAGATGATTTAGTGGGTGCGTGACTGACTGTATAAGTGAGTGATTAAACGTGTCTTAGTGAATGCATGGGTGAATGACTAATCTGTGTGAATGTCTGTATCAGTCTGTTAGTTGGTGTGTAAGTGGCAGCATGCATTGGTGAGTAGCTACATGAGTGTCTATAAGGGTTAATGATTGGTTGTCTGAGTACCTGTATGGGTGCCTGAGTGTCTGTGTGGGTGGGTGTGGGAATGTGACTCCCTGCATGGGAGTTTTTAGTTGAAACTTCTGGAAAACATGTTATTTTATGCATAGACATTTCAATCAATCACATAAGTGCTCTGGATTAGAAGGAATTAGAAATAGGAAGGTGCTCTGAGAAGGTGCACATGAAAGCATAAAGAAGAGAGGAATTGGAGGGTTCCTGATCCTTTTCTTAATTATTTTTCTTCATCTACAAACCTGTCAAAGGCATAAGTATGGCAGTATGTCCATCACATAGAGGGCACAGTTGATTGATAACTATTGCCAACATGCGGATAGTAAATGTTCATCCAGGCTTAGTTTTTCAGAGGCGTCGATGTTTCGACCCAACACAATGGAGGGGACCACTGAATGCCTCAAACGCGGGACTTCATCAGGACTAGAGAAAAGAGTGGTGAGAAGAGCGACCTGGATGTAGACGTGAACCAAGTCTGACAACAAATGCCGAAAATACGAGGTGAAACAGACCACCAGGTAACTATAACCGCTAAATTTCTACATTTAAAAAAAACTATTTCCTAACTATAACAATCCCTGTAACTTTTAGTTTTTTTAAAATACATTTTTATGGGTTTTTAACTACTAGGCACATTTGCAGAGTGGTGGAGAAAGGGAACGGGGTCTCCGACCAGCTTTCAGCAATCCTACTGTGTGGGACTTACTGTTGGTAACAGGAGGGTTTCTTGACCCTCAAGGACCCTTAGCATCGAAAGGGACTTCATCTCCTGACAAATAGCGCGCCAGGAGACACGTTTGCAGAGTGGTGAAGAAAGGCGTTGGGGCCTCCAACGAGATCCAACAAGATCTCAGCAATTCCCCTGTTTTGGACGTACTGGAGGTAACAGGAGGGGTTCTTGGCCCCAAGGACCCTCATCATCCAAGTGGACTTCATTCCCCAACCAATAGTGTGCTAGGAGGTGCATTTTCAGAGTGTTCTTTTTAAAAACAATTCTGCAAGAGTCGCGGCTCCAGCGTAGGTTCTGCCCCCAAAAAAAATTTAAATCACTTTTTTGCCCTGGCAGGTTCCCTCTGGGTATCCCCACATTAGACCTAGGGGGTCAAGCTATTCCCACCCTGCCCTCTTCTCTTTTTTTTTTGTATTTTATTTTGGGACTCAGCTGAAGCCAAGTCCCAAGATGGCGCCCAACACTTCCTGGTTTGAAGTGGTGGCAACATACCTATATATACAAATTTGGATTTTCCTTAATATTTCCCAAACTACTAAACGTATTTATGCCAAGTCAGAAAAAGGCACTTCTCCGGGCCAATATCTCAGTTTCTGGCAAATTTGGTGTAATTCTGTTCATCGGTTTGGGCTATAGTCGTTTCTAAAACTCCTATGGGAATTAGCATGGGAAACACAAGTTTTTTTACACCCCCTTTATCTCAGCTTCAGCTTGATTGATCACCCCAAAACTTTCCATGTGTACAAGAATCACTGGGGCACTGTCAAGTTTCCTACTTACATTTCCGAAGGAACACCATGCAAAGATGAAAGGTCCCAACCTCTCCTGGTCACGTATTGCACTCAACTATGTCAAAGTGTCAACAGTGACCAGGGGAAGAAGAGAAAATAGAGAAATAAGAAATGTCCCACAACGTACCCCACTCTAGGATAGAACCAAACAGCCTGGGGAAATATCTTTCGAACAAAAGACAGAAAGTGTAAGTATACAGGGAAATAATAATCCTATATCGGAAAATATGTGGAATTCTAACTACCTGGATAGTTCCCTTCTTCCACTAATACTGATAAGTTGTTTGAGTGGGATAGAAAAGAGAAAAGAAAGAGCGTGAATAAAGAATTCAGAGAATAGAAATGAGAAATGAGAAAACAAAATAGAAAAATAGCACACTGAAACCCACCTATGGGCTCACGATAACTGTGTTTGTAATTCCAGAACCAATATTCGAATGTAAAGTCAACATAGGGTAGATGTGGTAAAAATGATATAACATAAAGTCCACCTTAGCGTCAGGTAGATCTAATAGAAATTCCTTTGCTTTCAGGATCATTCTTGGAATAATCAAAGGCAGGAAAACAAAACAGATCTCCAAGGACACAGGTTCCACATCAGATAAGTATTAAAGAAAAATAAAAAATAATTTGGATACTCCGTGCTAAAAGCGCTGTTACTGTAAAGGAGTAATGCAGCTTTCTTGTTGCTTTTCCCTTTTTAGGAGTTTCATCTGAGATACATTCACATGGGAGGCGGGGTCAAACCATGGAGTAATGTGAGGAGCGACCCTGGAAGGAGCCAGGAGAGCCAAGAAGGAAAGCAGGACGCCTCGAGCAGAAAAAGCGGCCAGGAGACCCAGGAAGATGAGCAGGATGCCGATAGCTGAGACTCAACGAAAGGAAGCAGGATGCTGGAGCTGGAGACGCGACGAAGAAGGAAGCAGGACGCAGGAGCAACCGACAAGGGATCCGGCGAACAGGAGGCCCGGAAGTTCAGGTAATGAACCGGAAAGGAATGATCTGAATCCCGAAGCTAGTATGCGAATCATCTCAGCTCGGGGTCGGAGAGGCTTTAAGCCCTGTGGCTGTTTCGAGCGCATGTGTGGTAGCGGGACCGGACATTATGGTAGTTCACCGGTGGCCCGCAGCTATATGCACCGGGAAGTGAGACCGGCAAGCGTGACAGGCACTTCTTTTTGAAAATTTCGTAAAGATTCATCAACCGGCGTCAAAGATATAAGCAAGTCAAAAAACACTTTTCCTATGGAAACATGGTTGTAACTATAACTACCTACTGGCGAATGCCAGTAGGTAATGAATATACATGTGTGTATGTCTATATATGTGTATGTATACATATATATATATATATATATATATTATCTACTGGCGGTCGCCAGTAGATAGTTATAGTTAGGACCTATTTTCCATAGGAAATTCACAACATTCTATTTCCAATACCTGTGGCGCCGGTTGACGAATCTTCGCGAAATTTTCAAAACTCGTGGGGCGCTCCGGTCTGCTCCTATCCTGAAAGTTTCGGGGTGATTCGGCAAGCGGGGGCCGAGAAAAAAGGGGGGTCCCAAAACGTGTTTTCCCCATGCAATTTTCCATAGGAACCTTTAGTCACAGCTACAGCCCGAACTGCTGAACGGAATTACACCAAATTTGGGAAAAAGGTAGCCCTTGGTTCAGAGTCGTGACTTTTGGTTAAATGGTGTAAATCCGTTCAGTAGTTCTTGAGAAAATCAAAAGTAAAATCACATATAAATCTGGGCGGAGCCTAACCACACATGTTATCGTGAGATCTGATTGGCTGTCAGCACTTCATCCTGGAATTGCTGGCAGCAATCTTGGGACCAATATAAATGATAGTACCCCATTGAAATGCATTGTAGTGAATCAAAGATTTTGAGGGTTACCAAAAGGAGAACTATGAAGGGTGATAACAGACTTTGGTTACATTAGAATTCATTTGTTGATGGTACCATACAAAATTTCAGGAATTGTGGTGTGTTCTAAGGTGATTTTACCCTGTGAAAAACCTTCTGCTGGGATATCATGAATCATGTTTGAGAGAAAACTATTTTCACAAGCTTGTCCCATAGAGTTTTGGAAGGTACTCCAGAAGCTAAAATGAGAGCATATTTTCTGTAAATTCTCATTATCTTTCTCAGTCATGTGAGAATGAAGTCTGACATTCTCAGTAAAACATGTACATCCAACAAGGGCAGAGACTGTCAGTTGATTCCTTTGTGTTCTACTGCAGCTTCCCAGAGTGTTCTAAAGAACAACTAGAGTGCTAACAGCCTTACTTATGACAAAAGTATGGCACACCTGAAGCCATCTTGATTGGAATAAACTGGTAACACTTAAAACATTTAATTTAAAAAGGAACAAAATGATGGGGTTCATTTTGTCATAGAAATTATGGTTAGTGCTGTAGAAGGAAAAATTAGGACATGCTTCAAGTGTGATCTCAAATATCCTCCTGTTATATTTCAACAGGAGCAGCCTGCCAGTTGATGCCTTTGTGTTCTACTGCAGCTTCCCAGAGTGTTCTAAAGAACAACGAGAGCGCTAACAGCCTTACTTATGACAAAAGTATGGCACACCTGAAGCCATCTTGATTAGAAAAAACCGGTAACACTTAAAACATTTAATTTAAAAAGGAACAAAATGAGGGTGTTCTTTTTGAAATAGAAATTATGGTTAGTGCTGCAGAAAAAAAATTAGGGCATGTGTTAAGTGAGATCTCAAATCCTCTTCTATTTCATTAGAAAATTCTGACATGCAGACTGAAACAATCACTTTCAATACCAGCAGCAGGCTTCCAGTTAACTCCCTGGTGAGCAGTAGCTTTACTAAAGTGATCTAAT
>CAWUFW010018951.1:0-203076 GCA_963921515.1 Calotriton arnoldi | reverse complement strand
ACCACTACTACCACCCTTAGCCAGGGGGGCAGGATGCCTACCACTACTACCACCCTCACCCAGGGGGGCAGGATGCCCACCACTACTACCACCCCTTAGCCAGGGGGCAGGAAGCCTACCACTACTACCACCCTTAGCCAGGGGGGCAGGATGCCCACCACTACTACCACCCTCACCCAGGGGGGCAGGATGCCCACCACTACTACCACCCTCACCCAGGGGGAGCAGGATGCCCACCACTACTACCACCCTTAGCCAGGGGGCAGGATGCCCACCACTACTACCACCCTCACCCAGGGGGGCAGGATGCCCTACCACTACTACCACCCTTAGCCAGGGGGGCAGGATGCCCACCACTACTACCACCCTTAGCCAGGGGGCAGGATGCCCACCACTGCTACCACCCTCACCCAGGGGGCAGGATGCCCACCACTACTACCACCCTCACCCAGGGGGGCAGGATGCCCACCACTACTACCACCCTCAGCCAGGGGGGCAGGATGCCCACCACTACTACCACCCTCACCCAGGGGGGCAGGATGCCCACCACTACTACCACCCTCACCCAGGGGGGCAGGATGCCCACCACTACTACCACCCTTAGCCAGGGGGCAGGATGCCCACCACTACTACCACCCTCACCCAGGGGGGCAGGATGCCCACCACTACTACCACCCTTAGCCAGGGGGCAGGATGCCCACCACTACTACCACCCTTAGCCAGGGGGCAGGATGCCCACCACTACTACCACCCTCACCCAGGGGGGCAGGATGCCCACCACTACTACCACCCTTAGCCAGGGGGCTGGATGCCTACCACTACTACCACCCTTAGCCAGGGGGCAGGATGCCTACCACTACTACCACCCTTAGCCAGGGGGGCTGGATGCCTACCACTACTACCACCCTTAGCCAGGGGGGCTGGATGCCTACCACTACTACCACCCTTAGCCAGGGGGGCTGGATGCCTACCACTACTACCACCCTTAGCCAGGGGGGCAGGATGCCTACCACTACTACCACCCTCACCCAGGGGGGGCAGGATGCCCACCACTACTACCACCCTTAGCCAGGGGGGCAGGAAGCCTACCACTACTCCTTAGCCAGGGGGGCTGGATGCCTACCACTACTACCACCCTTAGCCAGGGGGGCAGGATGCCTACCACTACTACCACCCCCACTCATAGGATGGACAATGCATGACACAACAAGCACACCACAACCTAGGGAATGCAAGATTAAGACATCCCCCCACCACCATGACAAGCGTGTGAGCAGGCTGTGTCAAATGCCTACAACACCGAACATGACATTGAACATACAATGTGACCCCCTAGCACATGTGCCACACATATATGTGTGTGGCACCCACAATGCAAGCAGCCCATGACCATTGTGGCAATGGGGCCTAAACCCCCATCATCACAGTGACCAAAAGGCAAGTGTGGGGTCCATAGCTGAAGCACATTTTGACCATTGTGGCAATGGGGTCTAAACCCCCATCATCACAGTGACCAAAAGGCAAGTGTGGGGTCCATAGCTGAAGCACATTTTGACCATTGTGGCAATGGGGTCTAAACCCCCATCATCACAGTGACCAAAAGGCAAGTGTGGGGTCCATAGCTGAAGCACATTTTGACCATTGTGGCAATGGGGTCTAAACCCCCATCATCACAGTGACCAAAAGGTAAGTGTGGGGTCCATAGCTGAAGCACATTTTGACCATTGTGGCAATGGGGTCTACACCCTCATCATCACAGTGACCAAAAGGTAATTGTTAACAAAGAAAGAGCTGCAACTGCCAAACTGCATGGATCATTCCTGGTCACAGAACCAAAAACTCATCTGTGGCAAAGTAGTGTATGTGTCCCATTGCAACATAAATTGGGGGAGCCAAATACTGCAGTGCAAATGAAACATTCCTTTGGCCATGTGCAGACAAACAACACCCATGGGGGCTGAGACCGTCAACAGTCATCAATGACACAATGACAGAAGTGACCATCAGAATGCAGAACCACATATTTGCACCAATGGGCACACAAATGCAGATACCCTGTGGAGACAGCAGATGTGAGGTGAACAGATACCATACCATGGCAGCAATGGGACACACAAACCATGATCACTGTGCTGACCGATGACCTAGGAGTCCCAGGGACAGCAGGGGAAACACACCAAACAACATACAGCCAATGGCACACCCAAGATATGCCAATGCAGTGGTGCAGATGCACAAACACAAACAGGCAGACCAACACTGTCATCATACACAGCAGGTGAGGGGTGGGGGTGCCAGTGTCCCCAGGCAACAACACAACACATGAGGAGAGCTGAATACCAATCATACAGATGTGCATACACTGCCACACTAAGCTAACTCATGGATCCAAATCCCCTATGTGGGCAAGCAGGCATTGACAGGTGAGAGGGAGCACAAAACACACATGTCACACAGGCACGTAGGAACAACAACTGACACAGCAAGTCACAGACACACCACAGCACCACCCCCAGGGCCCCCACAATGTGGTGACCCTGGGCTGAAGAAAAATACCACTGTGATGACAAAGCTAAATGTCGTTCACACTGTGAACCACAGTCAGGTGTCCTGAGCAACTAACTACCATCACACCTACACAAGCACAAATCAATCAGCATGGCCAGTAAGCCAAGGCCAACATGGAGGCAGGGGACTAGCCGGGCAACAACTCTCATCTGCACACACTCAACACCACACCCCTCGACCTCCAACAATGTGCAGCAGTGAAGTACACATGCACTGGTGACATTGCACATGCACCCATGACTATTCCAGGGTGGTGGGTGGGAACCAAGGTGTAGAAACACATCACACATGGACACTCAACAAGACTCCTGAATGTCTGACACACTGCACACTACTCTGTACATGGACATGACGGCAATACCACACCGACCAATGGGATCCCAGCCACAGTCACACACCAATGAAGAAGCCAAGGTCACCCACAAAGAACACACATAGACAACAACCAACATTGCAGCCCGGACCCTAAGGAGTGCCAGCAGTCACACACACAACGTGTCACAATCACTGAAAGATAACACAAACTGGAAATCACATGACAGGGGCAAACAACAAGTGCCAAAGGGAAACCTGACTGTGACCCATCTGCGTCAGCACACAAACTCTGCCCTGACAGCAAACACACCTATGGGTGACACCCTGATGACCAGTAATGTGCCATGCACCCACATCACAGAGAACACAGGGAGAAGACTTTGGGGGAACATAGCTCAAGTCAGCAAGCATCACAAACAGGTACAACACTAGGGATCACAGCATGCGCAGATGAATGGAAGTGAACACACAGACATGCACATACAACACACACCTTGGGCGCAGGCAATGTCACACGTGTACACACTGCCATGAGGGGACTCCACTCCTGTGTGAGGAAAGCTGTGCCATATGTTGCCTCAGTAGGGCCCCATCATGTCAGCTGAGCACTTGGTCACACAATCAACAATTAGCACCAAATGAGGGCTCCCATCACATCAGCCTGGTCATGGATGTGCCAACGGAATCATCAGCACAGATCCAACACACTTGTATAGCAATGTTGCACTGACTACACGGATGAGTCCCTCCCCATTGATGCCCAAACCTGCATGTCCACTGGAGATGGCAACACGGTCAGGGAAGTAGACAAATGCAACGATGGCAGGCACAACAGATGTGCAGGGGTGGAAGCCACAGATATGAAATTGCCAATGTAAGTAGGAAACCCATTGCCAAATACTGAACACATGACACCCTCAGATGCTGCTATTGATGACATGGATACACCACATGATAGGACACATTCCCCCTGGACCACATGGGTTCCTGCACAGTAACACTTCATAATCATGAGACCAGATATCACCATCACTGCAGCAAGGGCATGGTTAGCTGCACCAACAACATGTACATCTGAAGCATGAGCACTAGAGAAAAGAAAGTTGCTTTATTCAGCATATGTGTTGAGGCCAAACGAAGTCCTGAAAAAAGAGCAAAGGCCAATGGCCAGTCCATTGTCAAAGTTCAAACAGGGTGACACTGGCAGATGTCACCCTACGCATGCCTGCACAATACCAGGGACAATCCACTAGGAGGGGCAACCGGGGGGCAGGCCAGGCACCGCAGGGACAGGATCAGGGCTCACCAGGGGGAGTCAGGGAAGGGGTGGTGGGTGCAGGAGAGCCACTGACAACTGCAGTGGAGGTGTCTGACATGGTGTGTGCCGGCACAACTGGGGGGCATGACACAGATGTCGTGGGTGCCGGCACAACTGCAGTGGACCCTGCAGATGGGGTGGACAGGTCCGCCACTGCAGTGCCCAAGTCAGACAGGGCGGTAGTGGACTCCACTGCAGTGCCTACCTCCAGGGGAGGAGAATGGGGAACAGGCAAGGTGGGTTGGACAGAGGGGGGGACACCCTCACCACATCAGTGGCACAGACAAGCGCAGCGGGGGGTGTGGTGCTGGGAGAGCAAGTGGCAGGGGAGAAGGCCGGAGCATCTTGGGGATGGTATATCTGTGGGTGGGGGAACCTGGGGCAGGGTGTGGTGGGGGCACCTGTGCAGTGGGGGCCTGAGGGATGGAGGACGGAGACCTTGTGCCTGAGCTGCAGGGTGGTGGCGGGGTCTTGCTCTTAGCACTCCGGGGGGACTTGCGGGTGGGGGCCTCAGTCCGTCTGCGCCTGGGGGAGGGGTGTCCGGGGGCGAGGGGCACTCTGCTCCGTGTGGGTGGGCTTCCTCTTCCCCCGGGATGCTGGAGCAGCTTCATCGGTGGGGAAGAGGCCGAGGTCACAGAGGAAGAGCTGCTGTGACTTTGGGGTTGCAGGTGAGGCAAGGGAGGGTGCTTTGGAGGGAGAGGGAACTGAGGACTGCGCAGTGCATGTGGATGCGTGTGTGTGTTCCAGGGCCCCATCCCCTGTGAGTCTGGCTTCAGTCCCCTGAATGTGCGTGCGTGTGCGTTTTGTCATTGGCGTGTGTGTCAGTGTGCTGGATGTGTGTGTGCTGGTGTGTGCCTGTGCCAGTGTGTGTGTGCCTGGGATGGGTAAGGTGCTGGGGAGTGTGGATGGAGCAGAGGCAGGAGGGGTGAGGGACCGTTTGAGGAGGGACACTGCTGCCGTCAGGGAGGAGTCCATGGACCTATTGCCCCTCTGTAGGTCAGACATGCCCGATGAGATGCCCTCCATGAACGACACCAGCTGAGTCAACAGCGCGGTGTGCGCATGGAGGACACTCAGCATGGCTGTCTGCCCTACATGGAGCTGGCGAAGGAGGTACACAGACTCCTCACTCAGGGCAGCAGGGGACACAGGGGCAGGGGGTGCGGTGCCTGGCCCAAAGGAGACACGCTCCCGGACATGGGAGCCTCCACGGACCTGGGGAATGGGAGCCGATGGGAGGGCGGTGGTGGTGCTGGTGGTGGCGGGGACAGCAACACTAGCTGGGGTGTGGTGGCTGCTGACACCCGCCTCCACAAGGGAGTCATCCTCCGAGTTGCTCTGGTCCTCAGCTGAGGTGGATGCTGCTGAGGACTCCTCGGTGTGGCTCCCCTCGCCCTCCGTGCCACTGGGTCCCTCCGACCACTCCTCGGCTGCTGACCCAGTCTGGCTCTCCGGCTCCTCCTGGTCCGTGGAGCTGTCCCCTTCCGTGGCCGTGGATGTATCTGCAAACAATGGGGAAACAGACAGACATCAGTCACCTGCACCAAACGCACACACCACTGTGAGCACAGCACATTACAGAGCAAGCCCTGGCATCATTAGTTGTACATTGCTAAAAGTGCCCTAATTGAACAGGAGAAGTCAATTGTCAGTCTGATGCCAAGCATGGCACTCACATCCCACATGGCCTTGCACCCATCTGTCTGGTGTCTGTTGGATTGCAACACCCCAGTGTTGACACATGCACCAAGTACACAGTAGTTGGACAGTGCAGAGGACACGGTGTGGACACATCACAGCTCTTGCCACTGAGTCAGTACAGGTTTACGGATGTAAGGGATGCCCAGAGTCAAATAGGAAATGCATGTGATGCATACCAGCGACAGACACCATGATGCACCCATGTCCTGATAGCCAGCGCCACTATGGTGTGCATGTAGCACATGTCACTCCCCTGCAGGATCACCAATCAGTAGACACATGCCATGGCGGAGGCATGACTGCAAAGTCATACATCACTGTCTCAGTGATGTATGACTTTGCAGCCAGACAACAACACTCTGCACTGTGTCACAATAGTAGGTCATGGGGAATGCAAGTCCTGGAGCTGCACAAGTGCACATGTACATCCCCCACAACACATCCTCTTAACCCTCATCTGTCCAGGTCATACCTATTGGACATATGGGAGACCTGTGACACTACCCTCTGAACCTGAGCCCCTCACACTCTGCTGTGCATGGGGAACAGCTGCCTGAACTTCACATTTACATGCCCCAGTCTGCATGGGCAGCTGATCAGACACCTATGTGTCACACAAGTATCGTCTCCTATGGTCACATCTCCAGTGGCATGCTGAGCCCCTACCAAGAAACTCCACAGCAGTCCTGGCGACTAATCCACAGCACACTGACACAGAGGCAGACACCTGAGGGGTCAAATCACTGTGCACAATGTGTCCTCTGATACACGGGAGTGGGAGTACAGAGTGTATTGTATGGCCTGGAGTAGGCATGACTGTCCAGCCCCACATGAATGAGGGATGAGCCCTGGACTGTAGGCAGCTGGCTAAGTATGTGTGACACACGTCATATACATACTCCTGGGGCCCAAACATTGTTCCCACCCGCAGCATGGGTGTGTGCCAGGTACCCCAGCCACATGTGGTGGATCAGCTCAGCAATTGGACCACAGATCAAAGTAACACGCTGAATACATGTCAGAATACAGGCATTGTGTAAGCAATGGACCCACCCATGATGCCCACCACAGAGTCAGGGAAACAGATGCTGTCTCCCACCTTGAGTCAAGCAAACTGCAAGGACACAGTCCTAAGTGACAGAATTCCCTGCATGTAAGGGCCACACCTGGGTATCAGATGAGGAGTGGGCAGTGCACAATAGAGGGACATGGCTCCTGGACAACATGACTGCTGTACTGTGGCAGTTCAACCTGGCCCGAGGAGGGCACATAACATGTTAGACAGAGTACACAGTGCAGTCTTTGACTCACCCCCTCCTTGCTGCTCTCTGGCCTTCAGCTGCCCATCCAGGTCTGGAAAGACCACCGCCAGGATCCTGAGCATGTGGGGGGTCAGGGTCCGTGTTCCGCCCCTCCTGCGAGGAGGCGACAGCTTCAGCTGGACCCGTGCAATCCTCCGGGTCCAGCCCCGAAGGTCCTGCCACCTCTTTTGGCAGTTGCGGATCCGGCGCTTGTAGACCCCCACGGACCGGACAGCCCGGACGATGTCCTTCCAGATCTCATGCTTCCGATGGGCAGAAGCCTGTCAGGATGACAAAGTGATAAGGCCATTACTACACATGCAACATATCCGTGCATGACACAGTTGCATATACATGTCGCAATCACAGGGGCACATGGTGTACCCAGGCAGTGCACGGCTGCCCATGGACAGTTTTCCAGAAGTCACTACATGGTATCATAGCATGGGGAGTAAAACCCTGTTCAGAAGCACTGTCACTGCACCATACCTGTCCAGTGCAAGTCACTACACACTATGGGGGGTGACAACTACTCAGTGAGCCTGCTAGCCAGTGGTGTGCTGACTCTCAGCCTTGCTAGTCAGACAAAATGCACATTCAGAAAGGCAGTGCACAGAACACTCACCTGCTCCCCTGGTGTCCCATACAGCTTGCTGTACTGTGGAAGTAGGCTGTCCAGCAGGGCCTGGTTCTCTTCAAGGCTGAAGGCTGGGGCTCTCTCCACAGTACGTGCCATTGCAGGGTCCAGAGGGGCAGAGACAGCAGCAGTGCAGTGGCAGATGTCGTCCTGGAGCATGTAGTGCAGGCAAGTGGGCTCTCAGGGGAACATGCAGCAATATATATGTGCTGGAGAGGCAGATACTGTCCCTTGTGTCCAAAGTGATAGGTCCAAGTCGTTTGCATCTTCTGAATCTGGCCAATCCATGGAATAGCAGCACCAAAACACGCCCACAGCATCCTTCAAAATTTCAACTTCATGACATACATGATTTTGCAACATTGTTGTGGGTGACCAACTGATTTTCCAGCAACCGACTCGTTCGAATATTCGAAAACGCGTCCGTTGCCAGGCAAGCCCATTGTCAATGGGTGCGCACCGATCGGTCCATTGAGGTACAACGCGCACAGGGGTACAACGCGTACCCGCACACATTGAATGCAATGGGCCGGCCGGAGGCACCGATCGGTCCATTGCAGTACAACGCGCACAGGGGTACAACGCGTACCCGCACACATTGAATGCAATGGGCCGGCCGGAGGCACCGATCGGTCCATTGCTGTTCAACGCGCACAGGGGTACAACGCGTACCCGCACACATTGAATGCAATGGGCCGGCCGGAGGCACCGATCGGTCCATTGCAGTACAACGCGCACAGGGGTACAACGCGTACCCGCACACATTGAATGCAATGGGCCGGCCGGAGGCACCGATCGGTCCATTGCAGTACAACTGCGCACAGGGGTACAACGCGTACCCGCACACATTGAATGCAATGGGCCGGCCGGAGGCACCGATCGGTCCATTGCAGTACAACGCGCACAGGGGTACAACGCGTACCCGCACACATTGAATGCAATGGGCCGGCCGGAGGCACCGATCGGTCCATTGCAGTACAACGCGCACAGGGGTACAACGCGTACCCGCACACATTGAAAGCAATGGGCCGGCCGGAGGCACCGATCGGTCCATTGCTGTTCAACGCATCACTGTACATGTGACTGGCATATGTCAGCATGCCTGTCTCAGATGGACATATGCCAGCCACAGATAGCTCCCAGGGAGTGAGGGGCACACCTACATCACGACAGCCTGTCCAAACCTTATCATAAGGCATGTAAGGCTGCATTTCCTATTGTGTGTATGTTGGTGTACATTTTGTCCTGTGGGTGTCACCTGTGGGCAGCCACCCCCAGGCTGTGCACGTGTTAATGGGGACAGGATCCTGGGTGTTACGTGTACGTGACCACTGTGATGTGCAACTGTTCATATCTGTGCATGTGCCATGGTCACATTTCACAGTGGTGTTTGTGTATGTCATGTCACATACCCCGTGAGTCCCATGTGGGACGGTATGTTTGAGCCAGGGTGTCCCAGTGGCACAATAGTGATGGCCCTCCACAGTCTTTGTGCATGTAGTGTTTACAATGTCTCTGATTTCATGTGCACAATGGGAGACAGTCTCCACATCCACGTTGTGTGTGCATGGACTCTGATGTTGTGCGTGTGTGTCACAGACGTCCATGGCTCTCCTGCCATGGCAAGTGTGGCCACTACCTGTGGGGGTCATGTTTGTTTTGTTGTGGTGTACACATGATACTCCAGGTGATGCCAGTGTCCATGTGGCATTACAGGGTCCCTGGGAATGTGCCTGTCGTTGAGCTGTGGTGCCTGGGGCACATCTGTCCTCACATGTCACTGGGGGGTGACTGTGACACAGCATCATGATATCCAATGGGCCAACCTGGGACAAATTGATGCCACCTGTAGGACCGTGTTGACAGATGTTGGCCATGTATGTACCATACATGTCGTTCCGGTACTGCACACTTCATGTAGTTGTGCCTCATGATGATGTATGTTGGGATCTTGAGTGTGTTCAATGCCGCATATGTGGGGTGACTGACGATCTTGCTTACTTCTCCTCTGCACTGCAGGGCTCCTGCTGTCCATCGGCCATTCCCAGACCTGGCAACGATGGTGGAACGGGACAGCATCCGACGGTACCGCTTCACCAGGCAGCTGATTGAGGATTTGGCAGTGCAGTTGTCCCCACATTTGCAGCCTGGCCGGCCGTATCCTACAGCGCTGACCCCCAAGGTGAAGGTGATGGCAGCCCTACACTTCTTTGCCACCGGTACCTTCCAACATACTGTGGCGTCTGCTGGTGGGATGTCACAGACCATGTTCAGCCGTGTGCTCCGCGATGTTTTGGCGGCAATGTTGCTCTTCCTGAACCGGTACATCTATTTCCCTAGACTGCGACGACTCACTGACGTGAAGAGTGACTTTTATGCCCTGGGGAGGATGCCGCATGTCATTGGCTCCATTGATGGGACACATGTGGCTTTGGTACCACCACAGGCCCAGGAGCAGGCCTACAGGAACCGCAAGCACTACCACTCGGTCAATGCACTGGTGGTGTGTCTTGCAGACATGACCATCACACACGTGTGTGCCCGTTTCCCTGGTTCAGCACACGATGCCTTTGTGATGAGGAGTAGTCGCATCCCCAGGTTGATGGCACAGATGCAGAACCAGCGTGCCTGGCTTGTCGGTGTGTACTGACTTTGTGCCATTGTGTGTGATCTGATCTGTAGTATTCCGCCCACTTTTCCAAGTCAGCTGATGTGCACTTGTCTGTCCGTAGGTGACTCGGGATACCCCAACATGCCGTGGTTGCTGACACCCCTCAGGAACCCTGTGACACCTGCCCAGATGCGCTACAATGAGGCACATGGTCGGACCAGGAGAGTGATTGAGCGGACCTTTGGTCTCCTGAAGAGCCGCTTCCGCTGCCTGGACAAGACCGGAGGGTCCCTCCCATATGCCCCTGCGAAAGTGTGCAAGATTATCATCGTCTGCTGCATGCTCCACAACCTGGCAGTGCGGAAGGAGTTGCCTCTCATCCAGGATGACGATGACCAACATCCGCCACCTGTGGAGGATCCTGGCCTGGAACACGATGCCAGTGACGATGATGATGATGATGGTGATGGTGATGTCCGCACACAGCTCATCACCAACTTCTTTAGCTGAATGTGAGTATCCTGAGGTGTCATGTCAATGATGTGAGTTGGCATGATGTGTGGGTGGTGCTCTGGTGCTGTTGGAGTGTGTCCATGGGCTACTTGACTGGATGTGTGTTGCGATGTGTGCTTACAGGTGGGCTGTACTCCCCAACAGTGTTCACATGCTAACTTGGTTCTGGGTGGGTATCTTGTAACATGTATTGTGCATGAGTTTTGCTGTTCTGTCCTGTACTCCATTGCTTTTGACTGTGTGTCATTTCTGTCCTTCACAGGGTACTTTCAGATTCGTTTGGTCAACTGTGTCCACCGACAACGTGATTGCACATCCAGGCTGGTAGCTGTTGTGTCCCTACAGGTGATGTGCGCCACACCCATGGACTTCCTTCTGTCTACAGTTGTTGACTGTGTGCCCGCTACCAGGTGGGGTTACCTTGCATCTGTAGTGGTTACGGCATGTTGCTACTGTGTAATAAACCTGTGCTTCACTTAGTGATGTGCGTTGTCTGTGGTCACACATTTGACTGCCATTTGCTTACTGCACCTGTGGGCTACTTGACTACAACTGGGAATGGGTGTGGTGTCTGTGCATTGCACCGTCTTCCCTGGCAACATCAGTGTAGGCAATGAGTCAGATGGCCTAGGTGTGTATGTGTTGTGTAGCCCTGGTGGTGTGTCTCCCTCATATGTGTCACGTTGCCTGTACTCACATGCCTGTGTTGTCCTTGCTGTTGCAGTTCGCATACACAGTGTAATTTTGTTGTTCATCATCCCCATAACAGCACCCACGTTGGAATCACGACAGAGGCAAGTATGGTGTATTATTGTGTTTATTGTGATACATCTGTGATAATAGTGCATAGGATGGATTGTGCTGTACATGAATCTTGCAATCCCAAGTTCCTAGATGAATAGAAAGTCCAGGTAGACAGGATCCCCAGTATCGGGGCCACAGTTGTCTGACACATTGTTCCAACTTGTACTCCCCATGCAATGTGTGGGAGTAGTGTTGCCATCAACAGGGTGAACAGTCTGTGCACAAAGGCGAAAATCCAGAACAGGTTCAGGCTTCCTGGGAGTTGCGCTTGGCCATCAGCCTCTCACTTTCCCCTCCTCGGACGACCCCTCTTCTTGGGGGGGGGCCCTCAAGTGCAGGCTGCTGCGGTGCAGGGGACTCTCCGCCAGAGTCCTCCTCCCTCCCTGTGGCAGTTGCAGTTTGTTCGGTACCAGATGTTGTTGGCACACAGGGAGGTGTGGACTGGTTGCTGTTCATCTGGCGGAGGCATTGTAAAATGTCCCTGTGCACCGCCGTCATCTCATGTAGTACATCCCACTTGGACTCCACGCGGGTCATGTGGGAGTCCACACGTGACATGTGGGAGTCCACACGTGACATGTGTGACTCCACATGGGACATGTGGGAGTCCAAGCGGGCATGATGGGCAGCCTGCTGCTGTTTGATGTCTCTGAGGAGCCCCACTACCTGGCTGAGCTCTCCGGTGCTGGACTGGTACGCATCAGCTATGCGTACCAGTTGTGGGTCTTCATGCACACCAGCAACGTCTGCAAGCAGCGACCTCTGTCTCCCACCCCTCCCACCACCCCTGCTGACATGTGCAGTGTGTGCAGTTGCACGCACAGATAACCCTGGTCCACCTCGGGGGTTGGTGGTGGTGGTGGTGTCCATGGCCCCAGGTTGGTCCAGGGTCACTGCGCTGGTGTTGTTCCTTATTCTGTCCATGTCGGCAGGGATGGTATTCGTGGTGACAGTCGTTGGAGGGGTGGGTGCAGGGGTGCAGCTGGTGGACCTGCTGGTGCTGCAGCTGGTGGTCCTGCTGGTGCAGCATGTTGACTTGCACCGGATGTGCCAGGTTGTTCTTCATCGTCCGAGGAGGACAGAGGCTGTACGACGCCAGTGAGCTCGGCATCCTCTTGAGCCTGGGACTGGGACTCCTCAGCGTCTGCTGCTGTGTCCCTATCATCACCTGTTTTTGGGAGACACAAACAATGTATGTCATGTTTCTGCAGGCATCAGTGGTTGACACACCTGACAGTTGTGACTGTGCCTCGGGGTGCGGGCCTGTACATTGTATTGTCCTAAGTCGTCACAGTCAGGGGTTGATATTGGTGTGGCACATTGTCCTGCATTATTTGGGCATTTCTATGTATTCTCTGGGGTGTGAACATGGTCTGCATTGATTGTGTTTGGTTGACAGCCAGACCTCCTTCCCACCCACCCACCCACCCAGTCAGTTATCCCACCATGGAACGTGCTTGCATTGCAGGGAGTGTAAGTTGTCTCTCAGGATGTCAGTCAGAGGTGTCCTGCTGTTTGTTGGTGCACAGTTGGCAGCAGGGCCTTGTGCTCCCCACAGCAGTAGCCAGTGTCAGCCATCTTGTGAGTCCTTCTCCACTCCCTGTGATGTGAGCATGGTTCAGGGTGGTGTTGATGGGACAGTTGTGAGGCTGAGCAATGTCTGTGACTACCACTCCCATCATGCTATTGCCTCCACCCCCTTCCCAGCATGCCCATGCTTCCTTCCTTTTGACTCTGCTTCCCTGTGGGGTGGGCTGGCTGTGCTGACAGGATGGCTGGGAGTGTTGTCCTGGCAGTTGTTTGGCTAAGAGTCCCAAGAGTGTCCCTGTGCTTCACACAACATAACCCAGGGTGGTGGTGCTTTGTGGGATCTTGTGTTAGGATGGAGGGCATTGCATTCTACCAGGTGGGTACTGTGGAGTTTGTGTTGGGGGGGGGTGTGAGGGGAGGTGCTGGTGACTATGGTCAGTGCTGCAAGTCCCCCTTCCCACCCAGCCAGCCGGATATCCCACCATGGAACGTGCTTGCATTGCAGGGAGTGTAAGTTGTCTCTCAGGATGTCAGTCAGTGGTGTCCTGCTGTTTGTTGGTGCACAGTTCCCAGCAGGGCCTTGTGCTCCCCGCAGCAGTAGCCAGTGTCAGCCATTTTGTGAGTCCTTCTCCACTCCCTGTGATGTGAGCATGGTTCAGGGTGGTGTTGATGGGCCAGTTGTGAGGCTGAGCAATGTCTGTGACTACCACTCCCATCATGCTATTGCCTCCACCCCCTTCCCAGCATGCCCATGCTTCCTTCCTTTTGACTCTGCTTCCCTGTGGGGTGGGCTGGCTGTGCTGACAGGATGGCTGGGAGTGTTGTCCTGGCAGTTGTTTGGCTAAGAGTCCCAAGAGTGTCCCTGTGCTTCACACAACATAACCCAGGGTGGTGGTGCTTTGTGGGATCTTGTGTTAGGATGGAGGGCATTGCATTCTACCAGGTGGGTACTGTGGAGTTTGTGTTGGGGGGGGTGTGAGGGGAGGTGCTGGTGACTATGGTCAGTGCTGCAAGTCCCCCTTCCCACCCAGCCAGCCGGATATCCCACCATGGAACGTGCTTGCATTGCAGGGAGTGTAAGTTGTCTCTCAGGATGTCAGTCAGTGGTGTCCTGCTGTTTGTTGGTGCACAGTTCCCAGCAGGGCCTTGTGCTCCCCGCAGCAGTAGCCAGTGTCAGCCATTTTGTGAGTCCTTCTCCACTCCCTGTGATGTGAGCATGGTTCAGGGTGGTGTTGATGGGCCAGTTGTGAGGCTGAGCAATGTCTGTGACTACCACTCCCATCATGCTATTGCCTCCACCCCCTTCCCAGCATGCCCATGCTTCCTTCCTTTTGACTCTGCTTCCCTGTGGGGTGGGCTGGCTGTGCTGACAGGATGGCTGGGAGTGTTGTCCTGGCAGTTGTTTGGCTAAGAGTCCCAAGAGTGTCCCTGTGCTTCACACAACATAACCCAGGGTGGTGGTGCTTTGTGGGATCTTGTGTTAGGATGGAGGGCATTGCATTCTACCAGGTGGGTACTGTGGAGTTTGTGTTGGGGGGGGGGGTGTGAGGGGAGGTGCTGGTGACTATGGTCAGTGCTGCAAGTCCCCCTTCCCACCCAGCCAGCCGGATATCCCACCATGGAACGTGCTTGCATTGCAGGGAGTGTAAGTTGTCTCTCAGGATGTCAGTCAGTGGTGTCCTGCTGTTTGTTGGTGCACAGTTGGCAGCAGGGCCTTGTGCTCCCCACAGCAGTAGCCAGTGTCAGCCATCTTGTGAGTCCTTCTCCACTCCCTGTGATGTGAGCATGGTTCAGGGTGGTGTTGATGGGCCAGTTGTGAGGCTGAGCAATGTCTGTGACTACGACTCCCATCATGCTATTGCCTCCACCCCCTTCCCAGCATGCCCATGCTTCCTTCCTTTTGACTCTGCTTCCCTGTGGGGTGGGCTGGCTGTGCTGACAGGATGGCTGGGAGTGTTGTCCTGGCAGTTGTTTGGCTAAGAGTCCCAAGAGTGTCCCTGTGCTTCACACAACATAACCCAGGGTGGTGGTGCTTTGTGGGATCTTGTGTTAGGATGGAGGGCATTGCATTCTACCAGGTGGGTACTGTGGAGTTTGTGTTGGGGGGGGGTGTGAGGGGAGGTGCTGGTGACTATGGTCAGTGCTGCAAGTCTCCCTTCCCACCCAGCCAGCCAGCCAGATATCCCACCATGGAACGTGCTTGCATTGCAGGGAGTGTAAGTTGTCTCTCAGGATGTCAGTCAGTGGTGTCCTGCTGTTTGTTGGTGCACAGTTGGCAGCAGGGCCTTGTGCTCCCCACAGCAGTAGCCAGTGTCAGCCATCTTGTGAGTCCTTCTCCACTCCCTGTGATGTGAGCATGGTTCAGGGTGGTGTTGATGGGACAGTTGTGGGGGGGGCAATATGTGTGACTGCGACTCCCATGATGCTATTGGCTACACTGACTTGGCCAGCATACACAGAATTCCTTCCTTTGAGTGGTCTTCACTGTGTGTTGGTGTTGTTGTGGTGGCTACATGTGTGGATGTGTGTGTTAGTTCTATTTGTGCCACTGCCTAGCTGTAGTTGTGGTTGTGTTTGTACATGTGTTGGCACAGTTGGATGTGACTTTTTTGATGGCATGTGTTGTGTTTATCTGACTGACATACACATTTTGGGATGATTCTGTTCTAGTTGCTGTGTAATTGCTATGAGTGCATGGTTTGACTCTCCCCTTGACAGTGATGTGTGTGTTTTGTGGCAGTTTATTGTGTACATTTGTTGTGTACTCACCAGGCTCTGGGATGTCCTCTAGTCCATATACGCTCACTGGCGGAAGGATGGCCCGCACCTTCTCCTCCCAGGGCCTGAGGTATACTGGCTTGGCAGGAGGGCCACTGCCGGTGTATTGGCTCAGGTGGTAGTCTTTCTTGAGCAGCTCCCGGACCCTCCTGCGCACGTCATACCACCTGTTCTGGATGTCCGTCTTTGTGCGCCGACATGGTGATTGGGCGTTCACCCTGTTGATGATCCTCTCCCACATCTTGGTTTTCTGCGACATGGGGGTCTGTTGGACCAATGTGCCAAACAGCTGTGGCTCCACCCTGAGGATCTCGTCTACCAGGACTTCCAATTCACAATCTAGAAACTTGGGATTCTTCTTGGGGGGCATGGTGATGGTTGGTGATGGTGGGTGATGTGTGTGTTGGTGTGCAGGTGAGGGTGTGTGGGTGTGTGTTGTGCTGGGTGTATGTGAGGTAGGTATTTGTTGGTGTGCTGCTGGTGTGTGGCTTGTGTGAGGGATGAGCTGTGGGTGTGTGGTTGCTTTCTCTTGGGTGCTGGCAGTGGAATGGCATTTGCAAAGGCTCATGGTAGTGATTTGTGTCCTTTATATAGGTGGAGTTGTTGGTGTGTCTTTGTTCTCTGTCCCCACCCCCCCAGTATTTATTGGCTTGGTAATTGCTTGTTTGGCCTTTTTTTGGTTGATTTTTCCTTTGTGCTGTTTGTGTATGTTGGAAACGTTCTTGTGACCGAGTCGGACCCTGCATTGGTCTCGTACGGTGTTTTCCGTTTCGTTCACGCTGTGTTTGTGCAGTTTTGTATGCTGCGTACGCGTCGGTCGCGGTGTATTGTGTTGCTTCGGCTCGGTTTTGTATGCGTGTCGGTCGTACGGCTTGTCCTCCGTCCGACTCGGTCGTGTTTTCGCGCCTTGCATCGTACTTTGCAGGTTGGAGTTGGCGGGTACGATTCGGTCGGATTTGTTCCGGGTGCGTGTCGGTCGGTTGGATTCGCGTGTTTTTCCGGCCGGATTGCTATTTTCCGAGCGGCTCGGTCGGTCGGCTTGGTTTCCTGACGTGTCGGTCGGATTTATCGCGGCTTGCATCGTACTTGGCGTGTCGGGCGCCACTGGTACGTGTCGGTCGGTATTTTTTCCGGATCCGAGTCGGTCGGTGCTTTTTCCGGCCCGAATCGGAATCGACCCCTTAGTGTCTTGATCAAAAGATATTTTGCGCACTTGTCTATTTATCTCTTTTTTCCAAGCATTCAGTGGGATTTCCGATGACTGTAGACTTGCTTCCTCTATCTTCAGTATATTGATGGCTTTGCCAAGGCCGGTGTGCCATGCCGAGCCTGTGTCCTCAAAAATGGATCTCAATTGGTGTCTTAAGGAGTCGGCTGGAGCCCTTAAAATCCTTAGATGTAACTTTATGAGCTCCCCCTGACACGTCAGGTCTGGCCTCGCGAGTCCTAGCTCCAATCTCAGCCTTGATTTCCTGGCTGATCTCGGGATGAGGAGCACTGATTTACATGCTTTGGCTTGGGCTGAGTTTAAGAAGGCGTCCAGTGACCCTGGGAATGCCAGGTGGCCTTAGCTGATGGCTGGGAGCAATTTCGCTTTTAGGAAAGTCAGTATTGGTCTGGCAGAAGGGCTTATCAGGTGTTGGCTCAGTTGTTTTAACAAGTGCGTAACATTGTTGGCCTTGGAGGTCTGATGTTTCTGATGGACGTTCGCCTTCACCCGTTCTGAGAGCCAAACCCCCAGGTAGTTATATGAAGCCACTGTGCTGATTTGCAAGTCTCCCAGTAGCCACTGTGCTTTCCTTTTAAGATGGTAGCTCCCAAAGATGATTACCGTGGTCTTCCCCTGGTTGACTGTCAGGAAGTTGTCGTTATTGAAATGATTCAGCGCCTCACACTTCCTAGCCTAGGTGCTACTAAATCCCCCAGATCTGCGGTATACAGGTTAAAAAGGATGAGGGCCAGCACACAACCCTGTTTGAGCCCATTATTCGTTGCCATTTTGGGAGACACTGTGCCAGCACTTGTTTTAACCCGCACCCAAGTGTCTTCATATGAGGATCTAATTGCCTTCAGGAGTTTGGATGGAATGCCCCAGTTAATTAATTTCCACCATAGCCTTCTGCGGTCGACTTTATCGAAGGCTGTGCTGTAATCGATGAAGCAGCAAAAAAGTGGGGGGGGTTTCTTCTTTGCTGCCTGGGATGATAGATGAGCTAACGCTAGCACATTGTCCAGGGTCGGCGACTGTGACCTGAAACCTGTCTGATAGAAAGGAATAATACCGATTTTCTTCAGCCCAAGACTCTAGATCCTTCAGTAGGAGGCGAGCATAGGCCTTAGCTTCGAGATCAAGAAGGGCGATGAGCCTGTAGTTTGATGGCTTTGAACGATCGCCCTTTTTAAAAATGGGGACCAATAAAGAGCCCCTCCAGGAATCTGGGCTCTTGGCTGTCGAGAGGTTGTGGTTGTAAAGGGGAGTTAAAATTGCTGCCCAAAAATCTGGGGCAGTTTTAAAAACAGGTGCAGGTATCCCGTTAGGCCCGGGGGCCCCATCGTTCCTCATACTCTTGAGGGTCTTGATGACCATTTGAGGATTTATCAGGCCTGACGGGATGTGCTGCTCCTCTACCCACGCGCTCTGTCCCGTGGGGGAGTTGCCAGGGATGGGAGTCACTTCTCCTGACTTTGTATTATTTTGCTGGTTTTGTCCCTCCTCACAGATGGTTTTTTCTGAGCAGCCTTTATTTAAAGGTGCGTTTTTTTTTTTTTTTTAAATATCTTTATTAGGTTTTTTCAACCAACACAATTTTTCGCCCCCCCAGCTCCCACCCCCCCCCACCCTCCCTGGTCAGACAGGTATAACATTTAATACATTACACACTTGCATTATATCTTTCAAAAAGCCGTAGATTCGATGAAACAGTCAGTTATATTGGTAAAACAAAAAAAAAAAAGGTCAGAAAAAAAAAAAGAAAAAAAAAGAAGGAATGCACAGACCTGATGCAAATAAATCTTTACAAACAATTACACACGGCCTTGAGCTTGGCACCATTCTAATAAAGGAGTCCAGATCTTCATCCCTCTTTTACGCAGTTTCCTACCCTTCCGTTTATAGATGGCCACCTCCATATTGGAAATTGCTAACATCCTAGCTAGCCACTGTTGGAAAGACGGAGCGATAGGATCCAGCCAAGCTGAAGCGATACACAATCTTAAAACTGCCATTGCAATAAAAACTAGTTCATGGCCTGGTCTTGCATGACAAGGGTCCGTTGCCCCTAATAATATTACATCACTAGACAGTACAATATCACATTGAAGTACAGCAGTCAGAAATGTCACTATCTCATGCTTCAATGATGTTAGACCAATACAAGTAGAGAAAATGTGTACACTGTCAGCTTCATTTGGCTTAGATCTAGGGCAACATGTCCCCTTGCCACTCCCCCACTTGGCAATTTTGTCTGGCGTATAGTATAAGAAAAAACAAGTTTTAAAGAACTGAGCTTGGAGTTTTGTAGACATAAGAATTGTTCGTGACAATAGATACGCATAGTTGAATTCATCGATGGATAGGCCAATTTTTTCCTGCCATTTCTGTGAGGTTTTTTCCAGATCATCTGGAAACCGTTCATTGATAATGGAGTATATTTCCCCAATGGTGCTGGCTTTATTGCCATTTAATTTTTCAACTAAAGCAATTTTACCAAGGGAAACCCTTCCCCCCACTTTCCGTGACAAAAAATCTCTAACTTGGAGGTACTTAAAGAAATCTCTCCAATCCAGATGAAAATCCTTTTTAAGTGCCTCAAAAGATTGAATGCCGGAAGGGGCAAGGAGACAACCCACTTGGACAATTCCGGCTTGGTTCCATTTCTGTATATATCCATCGCTAAAAATTTCGGGAAGGCTAGGATTATCCCTCAAAGGTGTGTAGAACGAGATTCGCCCAATTCCTAGTAATCGCCTCACAGCTTTCCATACCTTGAACCCACTATAAAGCGTTTTAAATTTAACTTTTTTATGATAACTATCATGCAGGTGTCGCCACAAGTATCCTTTACTCTTATTTCCAAGAAGTAGTTGAAAGGTAGATGGTGTATTGTTACCAGGGTCCGCCACCTCCCCAAGGTTCCATAATAATTCTCTACTGTATAATAGCACAGAGGCCCAGTAGTATGCTTTTAGGTTGGGGAGCGCTAACCCCCACGATCCTTGGAGAGGGTAAGGAGTTTATAGGCCCGCCGAGGTTGGGCATAAGCCCAGATAAAACTAGAAAATACACGTTCAATTGATTTAAGCCTATAAGTTGAAAATTCGAGACAGATTGCTCTAAATAAATACAGGAGTTTGGGAAAAAACATAATTTTCACCACATTAATTCTGCCAATGATGAAAAGATGTAAATTATCTAATCGACGTAAATCTTTCTGTATTAAAGCCATCATGGGTTTGAGATTTAGATCAACCACATCGTCTAGTTGAGATGATATACAAACTCCTAGGTAAGTAGCGCTGCCTGTAACCCGGGGATCATCCATCTTGCAGTTTTTATTCAGTACTAGCTGGGTTTTCCCACGATTCAGGGCATATCCGGATACAAATCCGAAGTGATTAGCTTCTTTTTCAATTACTCTCATAGCTGTGTTGGGATCCGCGGTTAAAATGGCAATGTCATCCGCATATGCCAGGGATTTGGTAAAAAACTCCTGTGACCAGATAGGTTTAATTTCATGGTTACAGTCTAAGTTACGGATAAAGGGATCAATATTTATTGCAAAAAGCAAAGGTGAGCAAGGGCAACCCTGCCGCGTTCCCCGGGATATTATTAACTCCTTGGTTAGGCTGCCATTCACCATCACTACAGCCCTAGGGTTAACATATAATTTTTGGACCGCTTGAATGTACCCCTCCGGTACTCCGACCCTGGACATCGAGGCCCACAGAAATTGCCAGGAGACCCTATCAAAGGCCTTCTCGGCATCGAGAAGCACCAATGCCATAGGGTCTCCTGCCAGCTCCATACTGTCGAATAACGTGAGCACACGCTGGATGTGGTTAATTGTGGATCTCCCTGGGACAAAGCCGTGTTGGCATTTAGCGACAACTTTGTGAATAATAGGAGCAATTCTATTAGCTAGAACTTTCGAGTAAACCTTTGAGTCTACATTAATTAGAGTGATAGGTCGGTAAGAACCTAATAGTGCAGGAGATTTGTTTTTTTTGGGAAAGATGACTATCTTGGCTCTAGACCAAGAGCTAGGGGTTTGGCCACCTTTAAAAATATAAATGATAAGGTCACTTAGAATAATTTTAATTTGATCAAGGAAAGTAATGTAAAATTCCGAGGGAATACAGTCCAATCCAGTTGCCTTCCCTTTTGGCAGGCTTTTAATTATAGTTAAAATTTCTTCTGGATTGGGAATCTCTTCAAGGATGGCCTGATCAACCTCATCAAAATGATCATAGTTTACCTTATCTAAGTAGCTTGTGATTTTCTCTGAATCCCCCCCCACCCCCTCCGTGTATAGTTCCTGATAGAACCGCCAGAAGGCGTCTCTTATATGTTCAGGGTCAGTAAGTTGGCCTAGCACCGGATCAGAAATCTCACGAATCAGATTTAATGACGACTGCTGCCTTGTGCGAACGGCAAGCTGATGCCCTATTTGTTCGTTCATCTCATAAATCATCTCTTTTTGTGATAGCGCCTTTTTAACAGCTTTATCGGTGAAGATATTCGTGATTGCAGCTTTAGCAATTGCCACCTGACTTTGCGCGTTTGTTACTGCTTCTGTACCGGGGTTCCCTATTGTTACCTTTATTAGCTCTTCTTCTGCTTGCCTTAAGGTTTCATAAAGTGCCTTCATGGATTCCCTGGCTAGTTTATTGGCGTGTAGCGAATATTGCAGTGTTTCTCCACGGATCCCTGCTTTGAGCGCATCCCAAACAACTTCAATAGAGGTACTTCCAAGATTGTCTAATAAGAAGTTTGGGATCCACTGCCTCATATGAGCACAATATTCGTCATCTAGAAGCAGGGCTTTCTCAAAGGTC
This sequence comes from Calotriton arnoldi, assembly GCA_963921515.1. NCBI lineage: Eukaryota > Metazoa > Chordata > Amphibia > Caudata > Salamandridae > Calotriton > Calotriton arnoldi. The sequence goes on along the minus strand of CAWUFW010018951.1, from coordinate 180,946 downwards.
CAGGACTTAGGTGTTATTTTTCCTCCTCCCGTTTCTAGGGTGCAAATTAAGGGATTATGGTCCGACAGGGCCCGTGGTAACTTTTCCATTTGAGAATTGGATTTAAGTGAATTGGACAAAAATATATAATCTATTCTTGCGTGAGTAAGATGTGGGTAGGAAAAAAAGGTATACCCAGGATCATTAGGCTTCAAAGTCTGCCAACCATCCACCAGCCCGTGCATACGACACATATGCTTCAGAGCCTTAAATACCTTAGGTTTACGGCCAACATATTGCCACCCGTCTTCCATAGACCAATCAATGGGAAGATTAATATTGAAATCCCCGCATATCATTAGAGGTAATGGCCAATGCGTGAGTTCCGCAGAGATCTCTTCAATTTTATTTATTTATTTACCGAATTTATACAGCGCATAGCTGCCCCAGCGACGGGGCGTCCCAGCGCTACCAGGTAAACAATCATGACGCAGAGAAGGAAAAAGAACCTAAGGCTCCCCCGGAAAGAGCCAGGTCTTTATGGCTCTCCGAAACTCTAGAAGATTCTGTAGTCCTCTAATCCCAGAGGGAAGGGAGTTCCAGAGCCTAGCTGCCAATACCTTAAATGAGCGTCCACCTGCTCTGGCTCTACGAACTCGGGGGATGCAGACTAACCTTTTATCTGCAGAGCGAAGAGTACGCCTCGGGATATATGGCACTAGCCAATTCGCTAAGACCTTGGGGGCTTGATGATTCAGGATTTTATAAGCAACACACAAAGTCTTGAACTGAATCCTCTTCTCCACCGGCAGCCAGTGAAGCCTGGACAGAGAACCAGACACAGAACAGGATCTTGGGAGGGCCAGCAGAGTGCGAGCGGCCGCATTTTGAACTCTTTGGAGTCGCTGAATGCAGGATTTATTAGCACCCAAATATAGGGCATTTCCATAGTCCAATCTGGACAGGATCGTGGCCTGTAAAATGGTCTGTCGAATAGAGGGATTAAAAAAACCCAATAAAGGTTTAAGACCTCTCAAAAGCCCGAAGCAGGTCCCTGCGACTGACTTAGATTGGGTGTCGAAGGACAGACTACTATCTATCCAGAAACCCAGATTTTTGACCACCTCCTTTGGCGTGGGGGCTGGTTTTAGTTCCTCCGGCCACCACTGCTCAGACCATAGGTTGCTATCTTTGCCTAGCAGAAGAATTTCAGATTTGCTCGCATTGAGCTGCAGGCAGTTATCTGACATCCAATTAGATACTGCCAACATATCCTCCTTGAATTTCACCAGGTTAAGATCACACTTCTTTGAGAAGGCGATCACTAATTGGGTGTCATTCGCATAAGACACCAAGGACAGCCCTCTACTCCTAGCTACCACTGCCAGAGGTTGTACATAGATGTTAAAAAGCATGGGGCTTAAGATCGAACCCTGGGGCACCCCATGCTTGATATTATACTCCTGGGAGTGGAACGGGGGCACAGTGACCTGGAAGGTTCTGCCTTCCAAGAAGGAACAGAACCAGTCCAACACCAAACCCCCAATCCCAATCTCCTCCAGCCTACGCAGAAGTATCCCGTGTGACACTGTATCAAACGCGGCGCTTAAGTCAAGAAGAATCAAGGCCACTGAGCTTCCCTCATCCAACCTGTCACGGATATCTTCGGTTACCGCCATCAGTGCAGATTCAGTGCTGTGACGGGACCTAAACCCATTTTGAGAGGCATCCAGAATATCATTGCGTTCCACCAACTCAGTTAGGATGGTGTTAACATGAGATTCAGTGGCCTTAGCCAAAAAAGGGAGCTGGGAGATAGGACGGTAGTTGCCCGGGTCGGAGGGTTCAAGAGAAGGTTTCTTTAAAAGGGGAATCACTTTGGCATGTTTCCACGCCAAAGGTACAGACGCTGAGGACAGAGACAGATTAATCAAGTCCTGTGCCACAGGTAAAAGGACACTCTGTAATTGATGAAACTGGGCTGGTCTCAAAGGGTCAGCTGCCGAGCCAGATTTAATCTTTCTGCATAGAGATTCAGTTTCAGTCAACGATAGTGGAGGGAAGGAACAGAGTATATTATCGCCCCTAGAGGGCCTTTTGTCTTCACAGCATTCTTCTCCAGCTAAATAGGTGCTAGGGGCAAAGCTGTTATAGATATTATCCACCTTGTGGATAAAATAATTGGCCAACTCATCACATTGTGTACTAGATGAGATAGGGGAATCAGCCTTCACCTTAGAGCCTTTCATAACTTTAAGGAGAGAAAAAATTGTCTTCGACGGATTTTTACTTTTCAAGATTTCGTTGGCAATATACTCAGCTCTAACTTTCCGAACTAATTTGTGATAGATCTTGATAGAATCACGATAATTAGTTTTCGATTCCGCATCATAGGTTCTTCTCCAGACCCGTTCTAAATGTTTACATTTGGTTCTTTCTTTACTCAAAAGCTCATTAAACCAAGGGTTGGCTAATTCCATTTTTTTAATCAAGCAGGATTTAGCCGGGATACACTTATCCAGAGTAGAAGAAATCCAATCATGAGAGAGTGTCACAGCGGACTCTAGATTAGAGGGAAACTGAGGTTTAAGCCTTAGCAATAGGTCAGAAAATTTATCAATGTCTAACTTATGCCAAGGACGTTTTGCTATGGATGGGGAGTCTGTTTGGGCCGGCTTCCCTAGCCAGCGAATGGAGAAAGGAACAAGAAAATGGTCGGACCAGGCCATAGGGAGAGGGGGTGCGGCGTACATGGAATCTAAATGGGAGAATATCGGATCCAATAGATGACCCGCAACATGCGTACTGGATCCGACACGCTGGGTCAACTGATAGGCTTCCAAATCAGCCAAAAAGTTGGAAATATCTAATTTGCGGGGGTCTTCTAAATGAAGATTTAAGTCTCCTAAAATGGTAAAATTAGCAGCCCTACAAGCCAGTAATGTAATCTTATTTGCTAATTCAGCTCGAAAGACTGTAGAAGAGCCGGGGGGTCGATAAATAAGCAGACCTGAAATCGTAAAATTGTGATTTAGAGTAATTTTAAAAAATGCGCTTTCGCAGTCAGGGATATCCTCTTTATTCAAGCTGCAGGAATAACATTCCTTATATATCACAGCAATTCCACCTCCTCTATTACCAATACGATTAAGCTGATTCAGCTTATAACCTTGAGGGAGAGCTAACCAAGATTCAGCGACCGAGTCCGGAGTCAACCAGGTCTCGGTCAGGAATAGGGCATCTGGAGATTCTTCCGTTAGAAGATCAAAGATCTCGGCGTGATGTTTAACTAGAGACCTGCAGTTCATGCTAAAAAACCTGAAGATGGTTGTTTTAGAGGGAGACTTGTCCCTTAATTTTACCCTGCTCTGAAAGGGACAGAATGGACACTGGAAGGACTCAACCAGCGGGGACCAAGAATGAAGACTACAGATCGGGTTTTTGAAATTCAATGAGTGAAGCTCTAGGCTCGAATAAGAAATAATACAATTAACCATAGAAGCGGGGTGGCCGTCCGCCGGCAGCGTCCTGGCGCGGACGGGCGCAGACGGGCTTGCCTTAGGTGCGCCTTTGGCGCGCCAGCGGCGCGCCCGCTGCGCGTCCGCATCCAGAGTGCTTCAAGTAGACGGTGGGCAACAACAGGCTCCACCCGTCTAGCGTCTGATTGGCTCTAACCAGCCAATCAGCGCTCAGCACCTTCCGTGATGCGGAAGCAGAAAGCAAGAGTGCAAAAAACAAAGTTTTCAGGCAGATTCAGCGCGCAATTTTAAAAACGAAGTAAAAGTCTTTAAAATCTTTAAAATTCCCAATGCCATAAACAGTTTTCCCCCCTCCTCAAGCTCGTAAACCTGGGTCTGCGCGTCCGCGTCCGGAGTGCTTCAAGTAGACGGTGGGCAACAACAGGCTCCACCCGTCTAGCGTCCGATTGGCTCTAACCAGCCAATCAGCGCTCAGCACCTTCCGTGATGCGGAAGCAGAAAGCAAGAGTGCAAAAAACAAAGTTTTCAGGCAGATTCAGCGCGCAATTTTAAAAACGAAGTAAAAGTCTTTAAAATCTTTAAAATTCCCAATGCCATAAACAGTTTTCCCCCCTCCTCAAGCTCGTAAACCTGGGTCTGCGCGTCTGCGTCCGGAGTGCTTCAAGTAGACGGTGGGCAACAACAGGCTCCACCCGTCTAGCGTCTGATTGGCTCTAACCAGCCAATCAGCGCTCAGCACCTTCCGTGATGCGGAAGCAGAAAGCAAGAGTGCAAAAAACAAAGTTTTCAGGCAGATTCAGCGCGCAATTTTAAAAACAAAGTAAAAGTCTTTAAAATCTTTAAAATTCCCAATGCCATAAACAGTTTTCCCCCCTCCTCAAGCTCGTAAACCTGGGTCTGCGCGTCCGCGTCCGGGAGTGCTTCAAGTAGACGGTGGGCAACAACAGGCTCCACCCGTCTAGCGTCTGATTGGCTCTAACCAGCCAATCAGCGCTCAGCACCTTCCGTGATGCGGAAGCAGAAAGCAAGAGTGCAAAAAACAAAGTTTTCAGGCAGATTCAGTGCGCAATTTTAAAAACGAAGTAAAAGTCTTTAAAATCTTTAAAATTCCCAATGCCATAAACAGTTTTCCCCCCTCCTCAAGCTCGTAAACCTCCAATGACGAGTGGATCATCGCAATTACTACCATAGAACGCACAAAGTGTTATTGTTAGCCCATTCCCATATTGACATTCTGTGACCGCCCAACGCCCAAATTTGTCCGCTTTAGAATGAGTAAAAACAAAATCGCCGCCTTTGGCTAAAATAGCAACCCTGCGTCGTGGCACAAATCAACCTGTATCCCAGTGTTTTTAATAAATGTGTTTGGGAACCCTCAATGCGAGTTTCTTGTAAGCATATAATATTGGTGCCCAGTGCCTGTAGACCAACGGTAACGAGTTGTCTTTTTTTAATGTCGTTAAGACCGCAGATGTTCATGGACAAGACCCTTAGCACTCCCATCTAATTATACTTTGAGTATGATCTATATGCGCGCGATTTTGAAAGAACCATTTGTAACTCCGTATCCTGATATTACCATCATGCCAGCTTATCCAAATGACATCGATCATAACGTTTTTAGACATCCTGTCTGACCCATCATGCACCCACCCCCCCACCCCTCCACCCACCACCAACTTTGAGGGTAACCTGGCGTAGCCAGGGGTTTGACATCCGACAAACAGAGCCCCGCGAGCCCGCTGAGACTCCCCCCCTATAGTATCACTTTTTAAAGAGAAAAAAACATGGAATGCAAAAAGCGCTAAACAAAACAAAAAAAAGAGCAAAAAGAGACTCTAGGGTTTTAGCTCCATTAACTCAATTATCCTTAAGGAAATAGCCACCGGGGCTCCTTAAATTGGGGTGAATAGGACTATCTATACATTATACAAAACAATATTACAGTATTAGAGTATTAGACCCCCTACTTATGTCCCGAGAATTCCTCTAAGTACTTTTTAGCCTGCACCTCAGAAACAAAGCTGCGAGAGAATCCATTATACACTATTTTTAGTCTGGCCGGATTCTGAAGATATACCACAGCGCCCAGTTTCTGAAACGGATCAAAGAGCTGCCAGAGTCTCCATCGGCGTTCAACCATGGCGTGAGCAAAATCCGGTCTAGTAAAAAATGTTATACCATCAAAAGATCGCCGATTTGTGGGTCTGGCCAAGTCGTAGAGAGTTTGACGCAATCAAAAATTGCCAAAAATTAACAGCATGGCACGAGGATGTTGTTGTTGTTGTTGTTGTTGAGTAGTCGAGGTTCGTTTGGCGGAAGACATAGGGAATCTATGGGCCCGCTGTATCTCTTTATCCCAGTCCCAGGAATGAAGTTCTGGGAAAGCCCCTTTGAGCAATGAAATCATAAAGCCTCTGGGATCATCTTTTTCAACACCTTCCGGAATCCCTAGAAAGTGGAGGTTGTTGCGCCTCTGACGATTTTCCTGCTCCTCCATCTTCCACATAAGATCTTTAACGATTCCCTCATGCTCGTCGTGCTGTGTTTTGAGAGTGACAACCTCCTTTTCTAATTGCTCCGTCCTTACTTCTACTGAAGCCATGCGATCTACTATTTCGGCACAGGTTTTACCAACTTTCCTGACTGCCCCTTGTAGCTTCTTGGCGGCCAAGCGTGACCTACGACTATCCACTTTAACTTCATCCTGAAAGCTCTTGATAGACTGTAAGATGACCGCCAGAGCTGGATCACTTATAAGATCATTAAGGTCGATCGTTTTATTACTGCCAATAACTGTTTGATTTCCGCCCGAGGCGACAAGGGAGTCAGAACAAATCGTAAGCGGTGTATCCTTATAGTCCCACTTCAAGTGTTTGATACTTTCCTCAACATTCTTTTTTAGGCTGCCCTCCTTTTTCTTTTTTTGTAGTTTTTTAAAGCCAGACTTAGTTCTCTGGGGGTCCGTGTTGGAGCTACTATACCACTTATTGCCTTCCTCCCCACTGGATAGCGAGATACTAATGTCAGATAGTTCTGACTCCTCAGTTAGAGAGTAAAATTTTTCTAGGTTATCAGGGGTTCTTAGTAGATGACTAGCCATATGCAACAATGAAGAATCCGCAGTAGCTCCAGCAGTAATGTTAATGCAGGCATTTGAATTATCAATAAGAACTCTGGGACTGGCTGTGTTGGCAAAATCACCCTCCGTCGCCTGGGCCAAAGATATATTGCTTTCGGCTTGATCCCCAGAGGAAGCGGGGGTGTCTGATGGCCGTAATTCAGACTGGGCCGCTGGTGGCCCCAGGGCAGTCTGCTCTTCCTCTACCTGCCACTCCGGCTTGGCAGGAGCATTCGAGTTCTCGGGCGGTAAGATATGGGCACTTTCACCCCCTTTTGCGGCACCAAAACTAGCAGTGATTAGAGGCTGAGAAGTATTGCCTTCTTTGAATGACTTTTCAGAGTTCTTTTTATTATCCCCAGTGATCTTATCGAAGCTCTCGCCTCTCTCCCCTTTCTCTCCCCCCACAGCGCTTTTTTTGCCCAAAGTGTCCAGTCTTTTCTGCCGGGTAGTAGTAAGGGTTATCCCAGTCTGTGGGGGAGCAAGCGCAAGGGATACATTCGCGGCTGCATTTTTCGCTTTGACAGCTCTCGCCCCCTTGCCTGACATTCTTATTTGTTTGGCGTCGCTGGTGATACAAAGTAGCACTGCAATAATACCGTTCTTCGGGAAGCGTCTGGATTGCCACCGGCCGTAGGAAACCTGCTGAGTTTTGCTTTTGGCAGTGAGTGCACTGAAGCTCCTAGCACTCCCGCGTTTCTGTCGATTCCGCCGGTTCTGCCGCTCCGATGAAAACTTGCGCAGGCCAGGATGAATCCGGGAGGCCCGAGTCGGATTGACGTCCTCGAGGCAGGGGAGAGGTGAGAGCTCGGGTCTTTGTGAGCACATAAAAACACCTTGAAATCCACGGGAAAAGGGTTTCTGCAGCATTCCGTAGGGTTACGATCTACTTAACAATTCATGGAATTTCCAGATCAGTTTTCAAAAGGGTTATTTAAAGCAAACATCCGAGAACAGGGGAAGCTCAGCGGAGCCTCACAGCAGAGATGTTAGTCGAACGCCATCTTGCCTCCCGGAGCAGCCTCTTCAAAGCTGCACCGTATTTCACTTGCATGTGCTGACCCCAGGGCAGCACAACTTCGTGACAGTATTTAAAGGTGCGTTTGAATATAATTGCTTCACATGATTCAGCCAGTCTTGCTCTGCTACTCCGTTTTCTCTTGTGGCTCCTCGGCTACGTAGCTGATTTATGTGTTGCAATCTATTGTGACTGTTTTGCAGTGATGGATCATATTATATTTTAGGGTGGTGTTATGTTGCTTTGTGTATGTTATTGTGTTTTGTATAGTGGTTTACTTTAAATATATCAAAAACGCTTATATATTTACAGCCAAAGACAGCGCGTGACTTGCAAGTTCTTATCACGAACACCATTTACCATTCTGTAGGGTGGTAAAATAGAGCTGCACCAGCTCTTCAACCACTTAATACACCAGTCAACCCAAAACTGTGGCCGTCGCCCGTTCTTCCTTTATGTGATACTGCCCATGGTTTCTGCCATAGTTTTAGGCTGATTTTTGTCTTAAATAGTTAAAGATGTGGAGCAACTGTATTGTACAACCTTTGACAGTGTTTAATAGTTGTTTGTTGCTAGAAGTTTAAAGAAATGTGCTGCTGTTGGCTGGGAATGTAGAAGCATTTCTAAATATCTCTAAAGTAATTACAGGTCACAGCAGAACACAACACAAAAGCAAAAGAAAGGGAGAACATGGCGGCCGGATAGGAACTCTGGTCGGGAGCTCCCAATCTCTATAGGCAGTCTACGACTTAAAATACAGGAATGATGTGCCAAAGTATGTATTAACTTACGGGATTTTTTCGTCTTTCGTCTCCCGATGCCTGTGATGTCCGTGACGGGTTTTTTTTCCGCCGTTGTAAGGCGATAGAGGCGATCGAGACGCCTTGCGACCTGAGGCGGTCTTTTTTTTTTTCTTTTCTCCTTCGACCTGTTTTCAGGACTTGTGTTTGGGCGTTAATGTCCGATGTTCTAGCTGTCCCGGCGTGTTCCAGCAGCAGAGCCTTGGCGTTCGGGGATGGCTCGGTGTGGTCCCAAGCAGGTTTGGTCCTGAGAATAAGCAGGAAGGTGGCGGCCAGGGTTCCCTTCCGGGGAACAGTATCACTCAGCCCCAGCAATTCGAGCATCAACCGCAGAGAGAGCAATACAGCGGCGCCAGCAGCTCTCATCACGGCACCCACGGCAACAACAGAGAATAGGAGAGGGCGAACTCCGCGAACCCCGCGAACACAGCAAACAGGTCAAAGAACCTTAATACGAGCAAATAGGGCAAGTGAGGTGGCTAAGGGGGGAGGCCCAGGAAAATCTCAGACTCTAGTGCGTAAAGGCAGGGGTCAGGAGAAGTGTAAAATTACTGATACCCCCACTGAACAGTTACGGGAGGCTCCTGTGAGTAGAGGTTTAAGATACTGCCTGAGAAGTAGAAATCTACCAGATAATCTAATAAAAGTTGTAGAACACCCGCAGAGCTTAACTATTGCAGTGAATCAGAGTGGAAAAGAAAAAAAAAACAATAAAGTGGTCTCTCCTCCACAAATCCTGGAGTCTATCACAACATCAGCTCGAACGAGGGCTGTATCCACCAAAGTAAAAATCACTCCCTCACTTAGATCCTATTTTAAAGTCAAACAATCTATTCCAAAAGAGGAAACACTGCATAGGGCTGAACACACTGAACACACTGAAAGTGGACAAAAAGTTATAATGGCGGAAGACGACCCCGCAACAGGCATCCCGCTTAGTGCTAATAGATTTGAGAGGCTTGAATTTGATAAAAGTATGGGGGAAGATGCTAATATTAGCCCGATGAGCCAGCTAGTGCCTGGGGTGGGTGAAGAGCCTCATGTATTAGAATCTAAAGGGGTAAAAGGAGTTAAAAGTACAGACAATTTAATTGAGCTATTGATCTCTGAGATGAGAGCAAATGTTGCCACTTCCGAGAAAAACCAGCTCCGAATACAGGGGGTATGTGAGGTCCTAGAAACCAAGATCAATACGATTATGGAGAGAATTAGCACAGTGGAGGCCTCGGTGGAAGAGTTGGGGAAAAGTGTAGAGGCTAACAAAGAGGAAATAAGAGTCCTGCAGGCAAATGAGAAAGAGGTAAGAGGGAAGATGGAGACTTTGGAAAATCATTCAAGACGAAACAACCTGAGACTCTTAAATGTCCCGGAAGGTCTAGAAGGGGAAGACATAAAAATCTTTGTGGTGGACTTGTTGAAAGAATTCTTCCCCTGGAGTGAAACTAAGGCTCTTTATGAAGACATCCAAAGGATACATAGAGATCCGTTTGGGAAAAGTAGGGATAGAAAGAACCCGAGGAAGATCCTAATCAATTTTAGAACTTATACACTTAAGGAAAAAATACTGGGTGAGGCGATAAGAGCAGGATTCTATAAAAAGAATGATTGGTCCTTTCGAATAAGATCAGATATATCGAAGGCGACCCAGGACCGTCAATGGGAACTTAGTCAATATATGCAGGAGTTGAAATCCTTGGGAGCTTCAGTACAAATGAGATTTCCGGCATCGCTGAGAATAATGTGGAATAATCAGATGCTCAATCTGAGGGAGACAAAGGAGGTAGAGTCCTTAATAAGTAGGATCAAAGCACAAAAAACATAAAAAGGATAAAATGCCTATAGAGTAGGGCACTCAAATCGGCGGGACTGACTCGCCAAAATGAAAAAGGGAGGGTTCTCCTTGGGTGGGCAAGGGAGGGAAGAGGGGTGGTAAACAACTCACGTAAAATAAAGTGCACTAAGGGTGGGGGAGCATATGGGAAAAAAACCAAAAAAAGATTGGTCCTATTTGCGCAAGACATCGCTAAAAAAAAACGAAAAAAAAACACATTTTATAAAACATGGGAGTTAACGTTCTAACTTGGAATGTGAACGGTCTGCGGGTCAGAGCTAGAAGACAAAGAATCCTAGAATATCTAAGATGTATAAAGTGCGATATAATAATTCTTCAAGAGACCCATCTCTTAAAGGCAGAATGGGGTGACATTTTGAAAAAGCATAGTTGGGTAGAATCTTACATATGCACTGACCAGGCATGTTGTATTAAGGGGGTAATTATTCTCTTTAAAAGATCAGCAAATGCGACTATAGAGTCATCTAAGATAGATACAAATGGGAGGTGGGTCATAGCAAACATACAAATGAATGGTAAAGTATTGGCAATAGCAGGATACTATGGTCCTAACGTAGATGACCCCTCGGCAATGCAGGCCCTATATTTACATCTTTTGGACGCCCCGGGTCAAATTATTTTGGGGGGTGATTTTAATATACTAATTGATCCCAAGAAAGTTAGGTACCCACCAAGTAAAACCTTTACGCTACCCAAAATGAGGAGTTGGTTGAAGTTATATCAAGAGGATCTTGGTCTGACTGATATATGGAGAGAAAGGGGCCTAAAATACCAAATGTTCACCTTTAAAAACAAAAAACGAGGTCATTCTTCAAGGATCGACTACTTCCTAATTGACTAGTCATTAGGTGCAAATGTAAGGAAAGTGGAACACCTCCCAGCTCATTTTTCAGACCATTCAGCGGTAATGATGGGGATGGAGATACAGGGTCTACAGATTCAATCTAGATGGACATTAGATAGGACCTTGCTTATAGATAATAGAGGACCTGAGAAGGGACACTAAATCTTTCTTTTGGTCAAATTCTGATGAGACCTCCCGTCAGATTAGGTGGGATGCATATAAAGCGGTACTTAGGGGGAAACTGATTAGTTTAGCTGCCCATAGAAATAAACTATGTAAAAAGGAGATTGGGAGCCTAGAGGAAAAAATACAGTTGTTAGAAAGGAGAATATGGGAAGAAAACTTGACAGATAAAAAAGAAGTACTTACAGGGGAACTAAATGATAAGAAAAGAGAGCTCTCCAATATTTTAGATATTAGAATAAAAAAAAAATGGGAGGCAAGTAAGCTTGCTCATTACCAATATGGGGAAGGGTCTGGCAAGCTGTTAGCATGGAAAGCCAAGACGGAACAAAGTCGAAATAAGATCGCATGTATCCATGAGGAAAATAGGGTACACCCTACCATAGAAGAGACAGACATTAGAAATGCCTTTCATAGTTTTTTTAAGGATTTATATTCGGAGAACACTCAACCTAGTGAAGATCTTATAGAGGACTACCTTAAATTATGGACTAAACAGACCCTGTCAGAAGAGTATAGAAAAGAGCTAAATGCCGAGATAACGGTAGTAGAAGTTACCGAGGCGATAAAGGGTTTAAAAAAAGCGAAGGCGGCAGGTCCTGACGCCTTGCCAAACGAAATATACAAAGCATTGAAGGAGGAACTGGTGCCTGAGCTCACTATTTTATTTAACGACATATTTCTAAGGGGCCAGGAACCTCCAAAATCTTGGGATGAGGCAATTATATGTATTATATTAAAGCCTGGGAAGGATCCCAAGCGATGTGAGTCATATAGACCCATTTTAATGCTAAACAGTGACTATAAGATCTTCACTCAACTGTTGGCAACAAGACTCGGGAAGAGGGCAGGGAGTTTAATCCATGAGGATCAAAAAGGCTTCATAAGAGGCAGACAGATTCATGAGCTCACACACGAGTTAATAGGGGCAATAGATCTGGCGGTGGAAAAAAAGCTCCCTCTGTCGATAATCACTTTTGATGCCGCTAAGGCATTCGACAGGGTTAGCTGGGGTTTTTACATAAAATATTAGATGCCCTTAATTTGGGGAGCAATTTTGCAAGAGCAGTAAGATTACTATACAAATCCCCATCGTCTCGTGTGTTAGTTAATGGGTCCCTTACAGACAAGATAAGCATTGGCAGGGGCACCAGGCAAGGGTGTCCTCTCTTACCTCTGCTATTTAATTTATATATAGAGCCCTTAGCCAATGCCTTAAGGGCAAACCCCCATATATCCCCTTTCAGCTTCGGGAATTGGGTGAAGAAGGTCGCACTTTATGCAGATGATTTAATGGTATTTACAAATGACCTGACCGTTTCACTCCCAAGAATAATAGAGATAATGGAACATTTTGGCAAAGTTTCCGGTTATCAAATAAACCAGCAGAAGACTGAGGTTATGGGCTGGAATACTCAATATAATGATCCTTTGGTAAAACAACAAATCAGATATTTGGGCATTCAGATTGTGGGAGAGGTGAAGAAGATCGCGCAAGTAAACTTTAAAGATAAAGTTCAAACAGAGTCAAAAAAACTCCTTAATGCATGGAGGAGTCTCCCTCTCTCATTTTTGGGTCGCTCCAATTTAGTCAAGATGATGATACTACCTAAATTCACATATATTTTTAATACGATACCCCTGGAATTTAAAAAAGAGTGGATTAATAGAATGCAGGTAGATATTAGTAGTTTCATCTGGGCTTCGAGAGGGGTTAGAATTTCCTGGAAGAAACTAAGGATGAAGAAAGAACAGGGTGGTATAGCCAGCCCAGACCTGCTCCAATATTATAGGGCTTTTCATTTCAAAAACTTCAGAGTGTTATTTAAGGATTACCGTTTTTTTCCATGATATATGCAAGCTATGACAGGCCCAGAAGGAAGTCATTTTCTGTACAAATTTGGCCATACAAAATTCTTCAAGAAAGTAAAATTAAAGGTTCTGGACTCGGCAGTCAGACTGTGGGTCCAGTTAAGGCGTTTGTGGAAGATTCCTTATTATAGTCAACATGCTCCAATCTGGGACTCGCCAGGAACGCCGGAATGTCTAAAGGACGTATTATCTGCTCCATTAAGAGATGAAAGAATAGTGGAATGGGGACAGATCTTAACAGGGTCCACAATCGTCGACTGGGACTTTTTAACTGTATTGACCAAAGGAGCTTTGTCTAAGTTTAAATTTTATCAATTGACTAGCTGGGCAAAATCTTTGAGAGAGGAAGGTGAAGGAAACCCAGAGTTGGAGTTTAAGATCTAGGGTGAATCTTTCAGGAAAGAAGTAGCATACTGGTATTGGACGCTTATTTCTGAAGGACGGGAGGATTTCACCTTACCCATCGAGATCTGGGGGAAGGCGCTGCCATCGCTGGATGTATCATTATTATGGCAAGTATCTGCAGCTACTTGTGGCTATGTCATTAAATCTGCACCACTCAGGAAAAATTATCTATTCACCCTGCATAGAGCATATTGGACGCCAAAGAAGATGTCTAAATTGAGAAGCGGAGGTGTGAGACGGTGTCCGAAATGCGACGAGGAACGAGCGGATGATATCCATATATTTTGGCAGTGCCCCCGATTACAGAGCTTCTGGGAAGCGGTGGGTAAGATCCTTTCAGAAGTATTTCATCAAGAAATACAGGTAAGCGTCCAATTAGTTATGTTTGGAGTGGATGTGGTTACGGAAGACAGGGTAGGATTTAATTTAATTAAAAAACAAAGAAATCTGCTCTTTTTGTTAGTATTATTGGCCAGGCGTGAGATTTGTATTAAATGGGTTAGTCCAGCAGTGCCTACCCAGGAAGAATGGTTGAATTCAGTGCTTAGGATAAATACTCTAGATAGGGCTGGTACACCTAGCAAGAGATTACATTTTTGGGATATGTGGGAACAGTATTGGACAGATAATGGGCTATAACTAAGATCGATGGAAGTCCAATGATTAAGCGCTGCTGCAATAAAGAGATGGGAGAGGTTGGTACAGTTTTCGACTTCCTGTAAGAAAGGAGTAGGCAAGATGCGTAGGGGATGCCTGGTGTCCAATAGAACACTCTCATACGTGAAGCTAAATCAAGCTGTGTGAGATGGGAAAGCTCCGAAGTCGGTACAGTATGGTACAAAGGCTCCCCTAACGTGGTAAGCTTGCTATTGAATATACTCCATTCAGTTATTGCGTAATGAGGACTAAAAAATAAAAAAATAAAAAAATTTTTTTAAAGAAAGCAAAAGAAAGCAAAATAAAAGTGCTGCGAAAACATAAGAGGGTAAAACAAAGCATTTAAAAGAGAAAGCAACTCACCAACCACAATACAACACAACCATAACAAAATGCAAAAATGCAGCACAAAAATACAGCAGCTCAAAAACAATCCCCATCAGCACTGCAACAAAATGCCTAAAAAATATGTACAACTATTCCTGTCACACATTACCCCCACACAAGTTTTCTTTCCTTGCAACAAGCACTAACTTACCTCCAAGAATATGTAATATAGTACCTGTCAAAAATGTTTTGTGATCTGGTCCTAGGAGCATTGTGTAAAATTAAGCATCTGTATGGTTGAAACATTGGCGGTGGGCAACATGCGGAAAAACAGCTGCAATCTTTTCCCTTTGGAAGGAATGTCAGGCCGAGCTACACTTGAGCCAGGCGTGCTGGTAATATTTTGTCAAAAGAATACAAAGAGTTTTGTCCTCTAAAGGATTTGGCGGAAGAGCCTTTAGAGTTCAGGGCCGGAAGCTGTAGAATTTCCTCCCCGTTGCTACTCAGCTAGTTTCTGTTTACCCGTTTTTTCGCAAAAAAGCTTTAAAATTCAGGGCCATATTCTCAAGAATGACGATAACATTTTTGAGAATATGCCCCTCAGTTTCTCTGCTTACCGTCTGCTTTATTTTGGCCTTTCTCTGGCTTAGTGTTTCTGTCTTTTTATATGGGGCTGTTAGTTCTAGCCCCATGGGGCATATTATCAAGCAACGGCGTTAAAATTATCGCCGCTTTAGCGGCGATAATGGGCTTGATAATATGCCCTTGAGAATTCCAATAGAAGCCCATGTTCTGGTGTCAACATGGGCTTCTATTAGAATTCTCAAGTTCATATTATCAAGCCCATTATCGCCGCTTTAGCGGCAGTTTTCTGCCGCTAAAGCGGCGATAATTATAACGCCGTTCTTGATAATATGCCCCTTGGTGTTTTAGGGCTATATACCATGCACTTTATTAATAAATTAAAAAATGAAAGACAAGTTTGTATGTTGCCGCTTGCATAACATTAAGGCAAGCAGGCTTGAAGTTAGGGCTTTTAAAACGTGCAATGATCTAGACAACAGAGAAAGCAGGAGCCTTGCACACCATGTTTAGCACTGGATTGTGACCATAGGCTTGCTTTGGCGAGCTTGTGGACGAATCGCGAGAAGCATTGCTCCAAGAAACAGGCAGGCTGCGTGGTTGGCGCTACATGCTGTGGACTGAAAATGTAGTTTTTGTCTCTCTCCATTTTATCATGACTGCCAACTTTGGGAGCAGCATTATTGCAGACAATGCCATTGGTGTATCACAGCACTTGTAACTGGGCATTTGACAAGGTACCTAATACTGCAAATATTGCCAGAGGCTCTTCAGAGTGCTTGCCATTTAAAGGCAAAAACAAGAGCATATCACACAGTTGTATGCCCCACATTTCGAAAGAAGCGCTGTGGTGCAAACAGGAAAAGTGCTCAATATGCGCAATGCGGCCCCTGGTGAACCCCGATGTCCTGGTTGTTAGGTTCTGAAAATCAGAACTCAGCTTCATTACTCATGCTTGGTATGTTGGAAATTATCTAATCCTGGACAGGAACATCCAGTTCTATGAAAAGCATGCCATGCTCAGTGGTGCCTTGTTCGCCCCAGTATTATTGAGGTCACCCCTTGGTAGGTTGGTGGGGGGGGGGGGGCAGGGGGGTAGGAGTCAAACAAACCTGTTGTGGATTCTCTTGTCTTCAGGTAATGGTGTAGTAGAGCCCTGCCCTGGTACCTCAAATCAAAATGCTTACACAAAAATTGGTATTTTACCATTATGAGGTTATTTATTGTGCAGTACTTGTCTGCAAGCGTATCAGAATGACTCTGCAACTCAGCAGATAATATGCAAATTAGGCTAAAGTTTAAGAAGCCCCAGCCAAATTTCATTACACATCCCCAACCTGTTAGCCTATTCCCTACTAAATGACTATATTAGTTCATAAGCTTTAATGCTAAGCCATATATAGGTTCCCTGCATACCTTATGCTGTGTTTGGGTCAGCTATTGGAATTTAGTCATTCAGCATCTACCCTCAGCAACCGGCTCATGGCGCCTATCTACAAAGGCAAATATACATCTTTAGATTTACTCACATGTATATTTACTACTACACCTAGCGCTAAATATACACTTCTACTGTTTACCATTTCCAAGTGTTGATTTACACCTAGGTGTAGACTTACATGCCTCTTCCCGGCAAATCAGTTGGTGGAGCCACTTACAACGGGATTTACAAGTGTAAAGATACTACTAGTAACTTTGCACATTCAGGGAAAGTAGACAGAAAATTGTTAAAGTTTATCAGTCTTTAAAAAATATTTAAATGGGAAATATAAATGCAAATTAATGTCAAATAATTCATTTTAAGCCAGGAATATTATAATAAAATAATAAAGCACATTAACTCATCAAATTAAATGTACTTTAATAATTAATTAATTTAGATATAATAAGTAAATCAAATAACTTAAATTAAATTACATTTAGAAATAAATAATAATATTTTAACAAGAATTACAAAACATTTCCACACTCACTTGCATTTATACTTTTATTAATGTAGAGTAAATTGTATTAGTAATTGTGTTTAATTAAAGACATTAGTTTCACATCTTAAACGAAAGTTGAAGAGTCTATTTTTTCAACGTAGTGTCTCTTAAATAATACAATTATTTAATATTTATATATATATATATATACAAAGCAGATCCCTGCAGTCCTGGCAGGAAAAAACGAGCCACTCCAGTTTCAAGGCTTCAAAGTATTACAGGTTTATTACGGCAACAAAAAACGACGCGTTTCGATCTCTAGCGAGATCTTGGTCACATGACCTCTTTGTCAGTTCCACATATATTTAAAGACATACTGACATGCACGGCACAGCGTGCAGTGAGACATAAAGAAAATACTACAGTGATTTCTAAAGTTGTTTAAAATTAAAACACAACAAGGCATTGTTAATTAGCACAAATGCATTTCAAAATTCATATATAAATGAAAGTATAAATGTAAACTTGACCTTATTCAATTGGTGAACAATTAATGATATATAATTCATACCATAACATTAACGTCATATTTAGCTGTTTCTGAACATTGACTGATGGGTCTAGTGCCCCTTGAAGTGTCTCAAACGTTTTTTTACTCGAGTATAGTACCCTTACATTAATAAATTCCTCGCATAGACCTTATTGTAATAACCGTTATGCTTACGGTAAAATAATTTGTTATATATATGTATGAGTATAGAGACTCGTGCATGACGTGGCTAGTTACAGAGGGAGGTAGGTGAACTGTAATTGTTACATATATTATAGTCCAAAATAGTCTTGCACCTAGGTATATTTACATTAATTGCTATTACTAAACTATCATACAAGGAATTTTGAAATACCAAATTTCTTGTTGCAGTGCAGTTGACGATATTGACTATAACATGACCAGAGGTTCTGTAGAGATAGCAGTTACTATGAACATACTGACTCTCTTGTGCTCTTAACAATATTTTAGTGGCTATCCTCCTCTCGTGTGGTAAAGCCGATCTGTTGGAGATAGATAAGACAGAAACTGTTAGTATCACTTATATAATTTACCCCATAATCATAACATCATAGTTATAAAACCTAGCTTGGGCATCATAACTTCAAGAACAGACAAACCATCAGGAGTTAATTTATATCCACATGTTCTACTTAATGCAACATGTATTCTCAGTAAAACAAAACAAGAAATCAACAGTGTAAGTTAAAACCACTAACAAGTGAAATTAAAATCAGGAAATCTACAGTCTAACTGAATAGGAACTATTCGATTGGTTGACAGGAAGCGTCCAAATATTCATAGGTGTACATATAATTCTTCGTCATTATTCATACCTGTAGGGAACATACTGCCGGCTAGAAGAATTAATCTGGACTCTAGTCTGCGTAGTGCTAAGATTCGATTCCCTCCTCTAGGATGTTTAGAAATGGTTGCTAGACCAAAGAACTTGCCTTTGGTCCAATCGCCCTCATGTGCCTCATTGAAGTGTCTAGATGTGCTGTAACTGAAGTCGCGATTAGTTATCGCTCTCCAGTGCTCCAAGATTCTCTTCTTGACTGGAAATGTCGTCGAACCGACATACCATTTCCCACATGGACAGGTGATAGCATAAATTACGAAATCAGTCCCACAAGTTATGGGTTTTGTTATTTTCCATTTCCTTCTCGATCTCTGTAATGTCACTTCACTTACATTCTCACTGTGTCTACAGGCTTTACATTTACTGCATTTGTAGAAGCCTCCCCTTTGCTCTAGCCACGTCTTTTTGTTGCTCTGTAAGTGGCTATTGACTAAGATGTCCTTAAGGGATAGGTTTTTTCTGAAAGTAACAGCTGGTGAGTTACCTAACTTTTTGGTAAGTAGTGGATCTTGTGTCAGGATATGCCATCTTTTCTTCAATATATTTCTCAGTTCACCTGCCTGTGTGCTATATGTAGTTATGAACCGCACTGGGGTCCCTGTGTCATCTGCTTTCTCTCGAATCTTGGGAGGTTGGAATAAGGCTTCATCACGACTGACAGAGTCAGCTTTAGTGATACCCCTGCGTAGCATCTTGGTCGTGTATCCTCTGTTTTGGAATCTCTTGACCATGTCTAGTTTGTTTTTTTCATATAAGATTTCTGTGCTGCAGTTGCGCCTAGCTCTAAGAAACTCACTATACGGAATACTCCACCTGAAATTAGGGGGGTGACAACTGGCTGAGTGAAGAATAGAATTACCTGCAGTCTTTTTTCTAAATAGGTCTGTTGTCAATTTGCCATCACTTATAGTTAACCTGATGTCCAGAAAGTCAATACTCTGTTGGCTGTGTAGCATAGTAAACTTTAAATTCATGGTGTTGCTGTTCAAACATTCAACAAATTCAAGGAGATCACATTCATTACCCTCCCACACAAAAAAGACATCATCTATAAATCTCAACCATAATCCAATATTGTTGGACCAAGGTTCCATTTCCTCACTCCAGAGTACCTGCTTCTCCCACCAGCCCACCACAAGATTGGCATAGCTGGGGGCGAAGCAGGTACCCATCGATGTGCCCTGTAGTTGTTTGTACCACTTCCCATCAAACATAAATACATTCTCTGTCAGGCATATTTCAATCATCTGTAGGATCATGCGTGTATGTTCTAAAAATTCAATATTTCTTGCTTTGAGGAAGTGTTGGCATGCTTTGAGGCCGTCTGTGTGTCTAATGCTCATATAGAGACTTTCAACGTCTAAGCAGACCATCCAGTATTTACTCTCCCAATGCAAGTTTTGGATTTTCTGCAGAAAATCTTTCGTATCCCTAAGGTAGGAATTAAGATCTTTGACATATGGGAAAAGGAAATAGTCTACAAATTCAGATGTGTTCTCTAATAGACTATTCTTGGAAGACACAATTGGACGTCCTGGAGGGTTATCCGCGTTTTTATGTACCTTTGGTAAAAGGTAAAAAGTGGGTGTGGTGGGTGTTTCATTCATTAAAAACTGTCTCTCGTCCCAGCTCAGAAGTTTGTTGTTAAACCATTCTTCTAGATTTTCATGATATCTGGTCTGTAAGGTAATCAAGTATGTTTTATCTACCCTTTCATAACAAGTGGTATTACTGAGCTGTCTCTGGGCTTCCTGTACGTATTTATCTCTGTCCATCACCACAATGTTTCCCCCCTTATCCGATGATTTGATGACAATCTTATCATCTTTTTGTAATCTGGAAACTGCCTCCCACTGCTCTTTAGTGATGTTCTTCATTTTGGGGTTGGTGGCTGTGAGTTCGAGTAGATCATTACTTACTGTTTCGTGGAACAGATCAATGTTGTCCTTTGGTGTTTGGGGTACATACTTCAATGGTGCTCTAAATTTAGTTATGCTAGAGGCCCCTATGTCTATGCCTAATGTATGTAGAGTAGTATCATCATGTGCCTGGTCGAGGGGATTTTGGGAGCTGGCTGAGATTGCAGTTTGTTCTTGTAATTGCTGCAAAATATTCAATGTGGGGATATCCGCTATAGCTAGTGGTGGTGGTACATCACTATTGTCACTGGTTGAACCCATACTCCTAGTGTTAGCATTACCCCGCATAGCATGCATTTTATACAATTTGACTTTACGTATAAATTGATATAAATCAATGCGTGTTTGAGCATAATCTATGGGAGCATCAGGACAAAAGGATAATCCTAATTTCAGGACCTGTTCTTCTGTTTCAGTTATGTCTCTACAAGAAAGGTTCATTACCGTAAGTTGCTGAGTGTTATTCTCCATTATTTCTTCTTGTTGTTCTGGCTTCTTGTTCCCACACCAGTGCTGCTGTACTTTTCTTCTCCTACAGCGCCTTTTGTAGCTCTCATGTTGGCGCCTCTTCCTTTTCCCCCGGGTTTTCCCCTGTATGACTGTTCCTGATTTCGTTGTATGAGGCGCAGTTCCTCGGGAAAAAGAAGACAATTCCCCTTGATTTGATGCACCACTATCCACAGACTCTTGGTCTGAACTCAGATCCGTGATAGAGCCATCCATGCCTTTGTCTGCTATGCCCAGGGCTCTGTCCTTCGCCATTTCCGCTCTTGTTTTGTCGAATTTTCTGGCGAAAGTTAATATTCGCCCGGTCCGGTAATCCCTCTCATCCCGTTGAAATTTTCTTTCTTTCCTCTCGATCACTCCTTTTTCAAATGTTTTGATCCTTTCATCCACCGCCATCAGTACATTCTTCACCTCAGTCTTGTCAGAATTTTTATCCAGCTCATCCATAATTGCTTGAATCTGCTGAGTCAGCTCCTTGTGCTCTTCCCATGCGTTCTTGATCAGCATGTGGAGCATATTCTTGGAGCATGTGTTCGTGTTATCTGTCCAGTCTTTGAGCAGCTGTGGATTTGGGCTACTTAATGTGGGTATGATAAAAATCCTTAACCCTCTCGGAATTCTGTTCACTTCAAGATAGTTTTGCAGAGAAGTGGCTTCCCACCATCTGCTCGTTTCCTTTTTGCGTAGTCTTTCCAATTGGTTGCCCTTTTGTTTGATGGTCAACATGGCTGGCAGTGCTGTTTGTTGATTATCGGCATTCCCCACTACTTCAGAACTCCGCTTGAAGATTAAATTTGCGGACGCTTCCCGTCCTTTTAACCATTCTGCTGCCATTGTAAAAAACCTTTGTGAATTATAGAGTCATTCACCTCGTGAAACTGCGCTGTTGTAATTAATTTACTAGCGAACTCTGGCGTGCCCGGGAATCCGCTCGTGTAGAGTTCTATAACACGAGCGGTTAAATAAAACTGAGAGTGAGAGTAGAACCGAAAAAGTTTTGCTGGTGCTTACGTTTGTTGTTCTCTCTCCCAGTAATGGCGTGCTGGTGTATGAAGCACCCGCTTCTTACGGGACACAGCCGGCGGGAGTGTTCATTAGGCTTCCAAACGACAGGCTGGCGGAAAAACACTGCCCTTCCTTCCGAGTTGGGGCTCGTTAGCGGACGCCACCGCTGACATATACAAAGCAGATCCCTGCAGTCCTGGCAGGAAAAAACGAGCCACTCCAGTTTCAAGGCTTCAAAGTATTACAGGTTTATTACGGCAACAAAAAACGACGCGTTTCGATCTCTAGCGAGATCTTGGTCACATGACCTCTTTGTCAGTTCCACATATATTTAAAGACATACTGACATGCACGGCACAGCGTGCAGTGAGACATAAAGAAAATACTACAGTGATTTCTAAAGTTGTTTAAAATTAAAAACAAAAGGCATTGTTAATTAGCACAAATGCATTTCAAAATTCATATATAAATGAAAGTATAAATGTAAACTTGACCTTATTCAATTGGTGAACAATTAATAATATATAATTCATACCATAACATTAACGTCATATTTAGCTGTTTCTGAACATTGACTGATGGGTCTAGTGCCCCTTGAAGTGTCTCAAACGTTATACACATGTATGCATGTATATATATATATTTTTTAAGATGGCACGACAAAGAATGCAGTGGGAGAAAGCGGCCCAGGATGTATTTAGTGGCACAGCAACAACAGTGGGAACACGCCAAGAAAGAACGGGGGCTGTAAGAACACCACAGCTGGTGATCAGAGAATTAGAGAAAGCACGAATTGCAGAATACAAACAATGGTGGGAGATGACGTCACTGACCAGATACATTGAGTGCAAAAGGATACCACGGGGTTGTGCATTTTTGTGATGCCCACGTTTGAGGATATGGATGTAGGTTTGTTTGAGGAATGGAGATCAAACACAGAAGGTTGCTCCTTTAGGCTCATGGAAACACTCATAATCCATGTAAGGCGTCGCATGGAAGAGCAAACAGCAATTATAGATCTACTCTTGAAGAAAGTTGAGATAGTCAAAGAGCAGGAGGAAGGGAAAACACTCCTCAAGAAAATGGAGGAACGCATCGAGAAACATGAGGAGGAGACACGGACGCGTAAGGCTCACAAGTTTAACAGAGACAAATTGGACTCTCAATTTGAGAGGATCTACACATTTGCCAAGAAATATGAGCCTTTTAGAGCCAAGGAGAAGTTGAATAAGTGGGTCGTACAATGACTGATGTCAGTGACACAGAAGGAAATTCTGAACCAGGGTCCTCTGCAGATGAAGGACCTAGAGAAAAACTGGATTTTCAGGAGGAGATGCGGCTGCTGAAGATGGTGACACCCCGAGGCAGGGGGCAAAACCAAGGCCGAGGGTAAAGCAATGCAAAATGAGGAGGGGCAAAAGGAAAAGAAAAGGGGAGAGCAACGAAAGAACCACATGATTAACATCTTTTAATGGAATGGAATGGGTTGTGGATAATACTGTGATCAATCTCGGGTATTCCCATCACACCAGGCCAATTAAAGATTTTGAATTATGGCCTAAGCTTTTGCCCCTCGGTCGGACCGGACTTTGTCAAGCTAAGGAAAGAGGCCTACAAATCTGTTAGAAAATTAAATCTGTGTAAGTATTTTGCAGTAAAGAACCGAAGTAAGGCTACCAGTATCAGCCATCCTGACTCCAATTCTGTGCGCTTTTCCATTGGTGATATTCCGAACATATTAGAAATGAATAGCCTAGATATGGGAGGAGGGACAAGTGGCCCCATATAAGCATCAAATGAAATCGACATCCCTCCCCTCAATCAAATAAGGTTCCCAACAGATCGTATCATTGACAGTGGATGGAAACCTAGAAGTAGTTTTTTACCGCAATTGTCAACCAGTAACTTGGTTGATGTGTTATATGAATTATTAACAGATGACATCAACAAACTGAGGGTGGCTGAACATCGGAAAAGCCATAATAACATTACGGCGCAGGGTTGGCGTAAGTTAGATGCATTGAGGGAGAACAGATTTATTATCCTCAGATAAAGGCGGCAACGTCCTTATTATGAACACCAGCCAATACACCAGGTAAATGAATTGGCAGTTGAAGGTGAAAGAACACTACCAGGAATTGAAAAGTAACCATATCTGTGACCATCACAGGGAGTATCATGCTATGCTCAAGGGATGGGCTGAACAGGGGCTGCTGTCACTTGAGGAACACCTGTATTTAAAGACGGATCACTCCAAGACACCGGTCATCTGTTGTCGCCCGAAGGTGCACAAGGATCTTCAAAACCCTCCAGGGAGACCAATTGTTAGTATGATGGGGTTTTTACTAGCGAACAGAGCCAGGTTTTTAGATTTGTTTTGTATGCCATTTCGTCACAAGTCTTGCATCATATATACAGGATACAAATGTTTTTTTTATGCAAGATTAACAACATCCCTTGACATAGTAGCTATATTATGGTAACAATGGATGTTTGTTCTTTGTATACACCCATCTCCCATGACTATGGTATAGAGGCTTGCGCTAATTTGTAAGATCAAGATACCTGGCACTTGCGCAACATACTAAGATGCTCCTCACGATGCTCTCTTTTGCCTAACGCATAACATCTTTCTCTTTGACAAAAAAATATACCTTCAGAAACAAGGCACGGCGATGGGGGCAGCATTCGGCCCCCATGTATGCCAACATCTATATGGGCTGGTGAGAGAAAGAAGTTGCATGGGCTGAATGTAATGCGCACCACACAAGTAAGATCGCAATGTGGGTGCACTTCCGTGACGATCTGTTTATCCTGTGGTTTGGAGATGAGCCATCGTTGAGTGAGTATGTTGCAATTTAAAACACCAACCCCTACAATATACAGCTGACTGTAAAATGAAGCGCGTGTGAGATTTACTTTTTGGATGGAAAGTTACAAATAGTAGGGGATTCCATCCAAACAATGTTTTTCGGAAGAAGACTGCCTGCAATTCTATTCTGCATGGCAATAGTGGTCATTAGCACTCCTTGAAATGGGGTATACCCTACAGTCAGCTATTAAGGGTGTGTAGGATCTGCTCAACTGATGAATTATTTGAAACGGTAGCCAGGTTGATGATTGCACAGTTCTCTGAGAGGGGATATCCAGCACTAGTTCTCAGAGAAGCCAGACAGAGGGTCTTGACTAAAAATAGAGAGCAATCGGTGTTCTCGAATACTCAGGCTAAATCCACAACCACACTAGGAGACATGTGTGACCAGGATCAGGTGATACGTTTCTTTATGGGTTACAACATGGAATATAGGTCCATTAGTTTCTTGATCAAGCATAATGGGCCCATTTTAAAACATGATGAACATTTGAAAGATGTTATAGGTCAGCATCCCAGGATCACATATCGCAAGGCACCTTCTTTAGGTGATATGTTGAAAAGATCTATATCCTATCAAGAGCCGGATTGGCTGACAAGTAGGAATTACGGTTTCAAAAAATGTGCCACCTGAAAGGCTTGCAGATTTGGAACTAACATTTGAAGGCAGGTTATGCAAGATCAGGGAAAAGATTACATGTGAGACGGAGTTTGTGGTTTATGTAGTGGAATGTGGTTGTGGAATGCGTTATATTGGCAGTACTATCAATCGACTGAGACTAAGGATTCTGCATCACATCAGACATCAGGTCTATGCTATAAAGCATCAAGATCGAGCATACCCCTTGGCGAAGCATTTTTGGGAAGTGCACCAAGGAAGTTTAACATCTTTGCAATATTATGGTATAAAGCACATAAGGTCCATCCAACAGGGAACTGGAAATGCGTCAGTGCGAATCGAGGATGATTTTTCTCTTGGGCACTGAAAAAACGTGGGGGCACAACCTTGATGCTGAGCTGCATGTCCATTTATGAACAGTTTTTATTTTCATTTTAGAACTTGCATTTTTAAAGCCTGAGTTTTATTGATGGTATATTGTCAGACCTTCCAGAATCTCAGAACTGAGATACATGCTGAACAGGAAATGTTTTTTATCTGCATATTTTGATTGATGTAATGTACTGCACAGGGGGCTACAGAACAATGGATAAACCCAAAAGCCACTGGACCTGGGTCATATACGGTACAAAACGAGATGGTCACAGTGGAAATGTACTAATTATTCGAAAAAACAAAGAACATCACCTGTAGTAAATCACTTAAACATTTAATTATATTTGAACATAATCATAACCATGTTTATCAACAAATGTATTTACATATTCATGCTCAGGTGCTCCAGTGGAAAGGAGAAAGAAGGGAGTGCTTGGGGACGTGCTCTGGTGAAGGTTTGTCGAAAAGGAAAGGCAATGTGCAATATTTACATCATAAAATAATGATGACCTGTCCAGCCATATTGAGGGCTACATCTATGTACGACCACAGAGTAATACAGTGACACAGTAAATTAATTGCTGTTGTCTATGCGTGGTAACAAATGAGACTGTTGACGTTTCGACCCCAGTCGTGCATGAAGGAAAGTTAGGTCCTTAAAGTAGCGTCTTCATCAGGACGTTTGGCGACACCTAGGGATGGTTTAAAACATTATGGCAATATTATTTCAGGTGATGAAGACACAGTTATATATTTAATTACTCTGGAAAAAAGCAATGTATGTTACCCTTTGCCACACCTAGAAGGAATCTGGTGGATCCAATTATAAAATGTTGGGCCAGTAAGCTCCAATGTCGAAGAGGCGAGCGCGATATGGGTTGCGGTATTAAATACACACTGAAAGTTAATAAAAAAGTGAAAACAAATCAACAAAAGTGAAACCCCAAGGCAGGAGATGATCATAAGTCCCATAGGGCCTGAAATGTGTCAGCGTACTTACTCGGTATATTTAGACTGGTAGAAAGAATCACAGGTACTAGAAAATTCAGAGCAGGAATGATTCCAAAATGCGATCTGTGGAAAGAAAGCAAAACAGGGTGGGCCTCACAAAGGCTCCTAAACTTAACAACTAACAGAGATATTCAGTGGCATGCAGAACTGGGTGAAAACATACCTCCGCGCTCGTCCGAAGTTACCATATCTCTGGCGTGCGGGGCTGCTTCACGGTTAGTTAAATGCATGCAGTGGTCAGCGTGCACGTGGTGAGAGAGCACGTAATGTGATCCGCTGCTGGATGCTGACTTTACCTGCCTGACATTGTGGGTGTCAGAGTAAAGTGTGACGTCTCCACAGTAAGAACAGACAAAGAAGAGGGGTGGGCGTGGTCCCATCCCAGCACAATTAGTATTAAAAAACGATCAGTAGTGATGGTGTCATTATACAATATCCTCCGCATGAGGATATCGTATTATGACACCCTATCACTACTGCTTGAGGATATCGTATAATGACACCCTATCACTACTGATCGTTTTTAATACTAATTGTGCTGGGATGGGACCACGCCCACCCCTCTTCTTTGTCTGTTCTTACTCTGGAGACATTACACTTTACTCTGACACGCATATAGGGAGTGATAAAATCATATCTGCATACCCCTATAAGTAATATTTGTGTTTTAGGATTTGAGAAGAATGTTTACCAATATGCACCTGCACTTTATGGACATTCTGGTAGAATAGATAGAGTGACTTGTTTACAAATAGTATTTTCACTTTATACTGGGCATACCTGACGCTTTCGAGTTGATGTTTATGATTATGACAGTAATGAGAGCATAGGAATAGTCCGTAACAAGCGCTTGCATTTTAGTTGGGGGGTGGTTGATCCCTGACTATGGCAGGCCACCATCCCTGTGAGTGCTTGCCATTCCCAATGGGGTCGCAAATTGCGACCTGCCTCATGAATATTAATGAGGTAAGTCATTTGCCACCCCATTGGGAATCGAAAAGAGTGTCTGAGACACTGTTGTACATTTCATTTTGCGAGTGGCAAATTGCGAGTGGCAAAACAACGCAATTTGTGACACGCAAAATGGAATGGTCGTACATCTGGCCCTTGGTGCTCTGCACTCGAGTTTCAGAATGCTCAGCACAAAATCCTATCAGTACGAGAACACAGGGAAGACCTCTAGAGCCAAGAACCAAAAGAAACAGAGTAGAAAACTGGAAGATTAGTGAAGTAACAGAATGATGCATAATTCATTCACTTCTTACAGAGGTTTAGGACAGGAAGCACCTGTCAGGGAGAGGCAGGATGAGAACACCCATGATAGATTGTTGACTAGATATTGGCCTCACCCAGAAACAATTATAACTGGTATGATAGTATGGGAAAGAGCAATGGCCTCTGGACCACATAATTAAACCATGGGCATCTTGAGAAATGATGCAGTGCCACCTAAGTGGTGAAAAATCTGTGAACAAACCCACAAATTTGTTAACTCCCAAATCTCACGTTACCTGGAAAGCAACAATCTTCTGCATCCTAGTCAGTCAGGTTTCAGAACCAATTGTAGCACAGAAACAGCCCTGCTAGAGGTGGGGGACTACATTAAAGGCACGCTAGATAAAGGGGCTAAGGCCATCCTGATTATGTTGGATTTATTGGCGGCCTTTGACACAGTGTCCCATGAGAGACTGCTGGCTCGTCTACAGTCTATTGGAATTGGAGGCCTTGCTTTGATGTGGCTGATTTCCTTTTTGAATAACAGAACCCAAGAAGTGTGGACACCTCCGTTATCATCCCCAATCGATGAGTTGGCAGTTGGAGTGCCTCAGGGTTCGGCACTCAGCCCTACCTTATTCAATGAAAATCTCACACCTTTGGCTGTGTTCGCTGAGACACTGGGGGCAAAGGTAATATCATACACCTACGACACACAGTTGCTTTTCACTTGTGAAAAAGGGACAGATTTTGATGGAGGAGCTATTAAAATGTGTCTCTCCAATGTGTTCAACTGGCTGTCCATTAACCAATTAAAATGCAATCCTAACAAAACAGAGATTGTGTTTTTTGGCCACACCTCACCAGATTTTTGGAGGACTTGTTGGCCTCAGGGTGCTCCCCCCGGCCTACAACAGAACACAGTAAAAAACTTAGGAGTCAAAATTGACAGTACCCTGTCTTTCCAACCTCAAATCCAGGCACTGGTTGGTTCCTATTCTGGGCTGCTATGCTCCCTGAAAAAAAGTCTTATCTCTCCTGTCTGTCAAAACCAAGAAAATGGGAATCCAGGCTCTGATCACTTCCAGACTTGATTAAGGAAATGCACTTTACTTGGATCTTCCTGAATATCTCCTTCCTTAGTAGACTTCAAGTGGTGCAGAATGCGTTGGCTAGAACAATTCTCAACCTTGTTCCAAGAACCTATATGACCCCGCATTTGAAAGTGCTCCACTGCCTCCCATCAAAAAGAGGATTATTTTTTAAATGCTGGTCCTGGCACATAAAGCCACTCATGAGAAATGAGCAGTGTACCTAAGGAGGAGGATTTGTGCTTATGGGTCAGAACCGGAGGCATATCCTTCACTTAACTTGGCTCGATGGCCTGGAACAATCTCCCCCTTGAACTTCGTTCCATTTCTGAGCTATCTGTCCTCAAGAAAAAGCTAAAAACCTGGCTCATGTTAACAAGATTATTAGGAGGATCAGAATTGTTCAGCAGGCAACCTTACAATTCAGTGCCGAGACACTCTTTGGAGTATGCGTGCGCTTTACAAATGCCTTTCATTTCATTTCCTTTCACGACCTCCCCAAATAGGTGAAGTGAGACAATAGACTGCTGTGAGTAATAAGAGTGCTACATCAGTGTAAGGCCCCTGTATAAGTGCAGTAATGCTGACCTTTGCACCTGTGCACTGTAAAAGTGTGTGGATGTTCTCCTTGTCACTGTAAGTATGTTATTAAGGTGTATAGTTCCCACCATAAGATGCATTGAGGAAAAAGGAACATAAGGTTTGACGACTGTAGTCTGCACATTGAAGGTGTAGAAAAGATGACACTGACCGTGGCTAGGATCTGGAAGGGAAAGCAGGCATTCCGTACTCGTTTACCTTCTCCTCCACCTGTGCCTTGCCTTCCATCTAAAGGCATAAAAACACTTAACCAAAACAAGGGTCACTTCAGACTTAAGATTCTCATCCTCAACTTCCAGAGGATAGGACTTAATTTGAAAAACCTGGGACAAAATGTTCAGAAGTAGAGAGATACATTTGGGTCCACAGCTAGATTAGTCAGTTTTTCATAAAAGACTAAAAAATGTGCTTCAATTTAGGGCCCGAATACAAGTTGCCACTGCCAGCTGACCTGTTACAACTGGACCTGCCTGAGCCCTGCTCGCCTCTGCTAGAATGAGTCCTTGATCCCCAAGAAGTGCCTCCCCTGGTCCTGGGCCCTTAGTTGGCATCAGAGCGTGCTCCTCTGAAGAAGGCGAAATCCTGAAGTATGGGCCTCCTTGCAACCGCGACCAAGCTCATTTGCGACAAGATCGTACCACCTGCAATGACTGCCAATGCAAAGCTTCAGTGAACCCGACTCTTTGTGCTACAACAGCCACCAACTATGACTGTTAACACGAGATGTGCATTCCATGCTACAGCATCAACAGCCAGCGATGCTCATCAATGCGAAGCTCCAGCAATGACCCTCCACGATGCCTGACAGGATGTTTGCACTACAGCGATGAGTGTCCACGATGCCAGGCCTTCTCTTCGTGCTATAGCAACAAACATCTGGGAACCTCTCACTGCTCCATGCGGCGTCTTCCACCACCACAAACTGGAATGTTCGCGCCAGACTTTGAGAAGGTAACTTTTTCAACTTGAGTAACCCAGTCCCTTTATCAGACCTGTGTTCCATCACGGGCAGCCTGAACTTGTGACTTTCCCCAAGTCTAGCATGGTCAGATAACCATGAGTGGCGCTTTGTGCTTTTAGGCACTATACTTACCATAAATCTTTGAAATTGCACACCGCCCTCAATCAACAACCCAATTTCTCACATTGATGCTCAGTTGTGGGATCCGGTACATGTGTTTGTGCAGTACCATACAGTGATTAGTGTAACACTAAAATGCCAGATAAATAATTTGACATCAGATTGGACCTCTTTTCAAATTCTCCTTAGTTTTTGATTGCTTAGATTTCTTTTTTCCAAATTTAAGTTTACCTCACCTCCTTTTTGCTACAGTGGAGATTGAGCTGATCAAGGTGGATGACCTCAGCATGGCTGAGCTGCAGATGCTCTGCAAGGAGGGGTGCTGAATGCAGGAAGGAAGGCCACAAAGGTGGACCTCCAGATATCCGTCTGTGCCTATGAGGAGGTAAAGAGGATGCAGTTCACTACAGAGTCAAGTGGATGCAGTCAACAACAGAGGAGCCAGAGGATGACAACCATGAGGAGAAGGAAGTGGACTTAGAGGAGGAGGAGGAGAAGAGTCTGGCCACAGACCCTGAGCTGTAGCTCCCTGAGGAAGAGGACGACAACCTGTCTATGGGAGAGAAGTCCCCTGCCAGGGCAGGGAACAGTGTGTCCACCCTCAACCTGTCCCCTGAGGAACTTGCAGACAGGAAGCCTGGGAAGAATTTCAGGCTGCAGATGGCAAGTTGAATCTGGAGGCAGTCAAGGAGGAGGCTGTTGCCAAAAGGGCCCTAGACAACAAGAAGCTGGTCCTGGAGAAGAGAATGGCTCATGAGAGGAGCCTGAAGGAGCTGGAACTTCAAGTAAAGCAAGCAGAATCCAGCAGCAATGGTGGCAGCATGCATTCAGGGTGTCACTGGAGATGAGAGTCTGCATACCTCATGTCCTGGTGCCCAGCTATGTGATGAGAGATGACTAGGCCCGTGTGAAACTCTGCAAAGTGCCCAAAAAACTCTGCTGCGATACGTGGAGTTCCACAAGTGGCGAAGTGCAGTACGTCGCGCTGCTCCTGCTGATTTATAGCACCAGAAGTTTGTCCTGTGCTGTAAAATCAGTGCGAATGGCACTACGAGTCGTGCCAGAGGGTGGTGCTTCTTTCTGCCGCTCAAGTAGATATTCTACTCGAGCAGCAGCTTCCTCAACACAAGCAGCAGATTTCTCAACGCAAGCAGTTGAGACAAAATGATTTTCTGCCTACGAGGTAGCCCTTTGAATGCACAGGGGCCAAGAGGGGGATTGGGAGCTAGCTTGAAGAAACAGATGCCCACAGCAGGAAGGACACCCTTGTGACACTAGAGATGAGGGATCAGATAAAGTTTTTTACTTGACAAGTTTGAGCTGTCCCCTGAGAGGTACTACCTTAGGTTCAGAGGCAGCCAGTAGCAATAAAGTACCAAACCAGTCTTGGGTAGATTACTTGGACCATTCCAGCAATACACTGAGGGGCATATTCACAAGGGGCTATCACCGAATTAACGGCACTTTATCGCAGCCAAAGTCGTGATAAATTTACCTCCCCATTCACAAGCCGGTGTTAACAGCCCACAGCACCAGTTTACCCGTGATAGCAGCCGCAAAAAACATCGCCACAGAGGACCCCCGCAAATATCGCTAATGAGATGCAGAGTAGGCGTTCCCGTGCCAAAAGTCGAGACAACATCACACCTCAACATTCACAACGACCAGCCACATCGGCGATAAGAACACAAAACAAGCGATAAGGCACGTTAGCACCAGGAAATTTACACCTGCTCTGACCTGGTGTAAAGTCGGACGGCAGCCAGCACCACAAAAGGGAGCACAGCCCAGGGCCACATCCGAAGGGCAACAGATGCCATGGAGCCACTCATCATGTGGCCCGGACACCCAAGAGGGCCACAACACCCACCGCCGGCACCCCAGGACCCCAACCCACACCCGGAACACCCCCCCCGGACCACCACAGACGCAGCGCAGACAAAGACAGCGGACCCCTAGGAAGCGTACCAGCCGCACAGACCCAACATCTGACAATGTCACCGTCCACTACAGGCTGAAAGTGACAAACATCCTACGCATCCTGACCATCATCGCCTAACAGGCCTACGGCACCAACACACGGGACAACCAACATCCCACCCCACACAAAGCTGCTGGCTAGGCTGCACCTGTTGGCCGCTGGGGCCCCCCAACCAACACCCGCCAGAGTCGGAGGAGTCTCACAGCCAGCCACATCCAAGACCCCCCACACCTGTCCTGGACATCACCATCACCCTGGTACCCGAGTCCCCATACGTACAACACAATGCGCAGGATCCGCTGGAGACCAAGCAAGGACCATACGCCCAAGCAGGATGCACGCACGTGTTGGGGGCAATACACAGCACACATGTACTACCTGTGCCCCCTGGTGACACAGCACACAATCACCGCAACAGGAAGCACACATCTCACATCAATGTGCAGGCAACAACAGAACACTGTGGAACCCCCAACAATGTCGCCTTCAAATACACAGCCAGTGTGCATGATACCTTCATCCTCCGACAGTCCATCATCAACCAGCGTTCCCAGGATGGCAACAAGGGAAATGCATCGCCCCTTAGCAATATCCAAATGAACACCCCACACACCTCAACTCCACAACCATGCAACTCACAACTCTGGCAATGCACACGTCACAAAATCACATACAACAGGCACAACAACATGCCCACCCACCAGACACGACAGAACAACTTATAATGTTCACATGGGCAAGCCCTGAACATGAGCCAGCAACGGCATGGCACCTCAGCCACATAATAGCCGAATGTGGGGAGAGGTGGCAACCAGGCATGTGTGAAGGATGCAGTAGAACCGTGATTGGGAAAGTACACAATGCCAAGAGTGGCGGAGATGTGCTGGATACACCGCAGTATGCAGAACACACCCATATCCATGGCGACATACACCGCTGGTGTATGGAGTGTAGTGGACAGTGGACGCCACCATGTCACCCCAGCCAGTGGGGGACCTCGCGGAAATGTTGCCTGTTACGCCCCCCTAAGCGTCACCAGAGTGGGATGGCCCAGCGTACGCCACGCCAGCGTAGGGGTGTGAATAAAAAGCACGTAGGCCTGGGCGTGGTCCTCTTCCGGAAAGGCCCACGTCTCTGCCAGAGCGGCGCCTCCCACCCCGCCACGAGGCCGATGCCGTCCTCGTGAGCGGAGTTGCCTGCGATGCTGTGTGCCTCCTGGACCCCGGCACACTGGACCACAAACCCGTCAGGCCCGCCCCTGCGCAGCCAGGCCACACTGATCACCTGCCGACACCGGCGTGTGTCAAGGAGGGCCCACCACGTGCCGGCGCAAGCTCCAAGCTCGAGGCCCGCGACCTTGGAAGCCTCCTCAGACCATCACAGCCTCCACGACACAGTCCCGCCTTACTCCTTTCTCGTTGACGCACTCTACTGCCGCCTTCGGCCCACTCGTCGGACCAGTAGGTCCCATGTGTGAAACTGTGTCCTGAGTCATGAATGGCAGTGACCCCAAATCCGGGCCAGCGGCCACAGCACCAGACCCCCCCGAACTGTGAGGCATAGTTCCATATGGGCATCTTGCGACACGTGGTGCCACTAACCCTGTTCAATGCCAGCCGGCGACACGTGGTGCCACTAACCCTGTTCAAGGCCAGCCGGCGACACGTGGTTCCACTAACCCTGTTCAAGGCCAGCCGGCGACACGTGGTGCCACTAACCCTGTTCAACGCCAGCCGGCGACACGTGGATGAGGGACCAGGACTACCCTGCGGACCAGTAGGTCACACATCCAGCACCTAGTCGCAAAGCACGAATGGCAGAGTCCACACCAGTGGTCGCATGGAGAGGTGTAAGAGGAAGATGTGGCTCAGTCCAGACGAATGCCGGGTCACATACACGGAGGTGACCGAACACGTGGTGCCACTGAACCTGAACTACGCAGGCCGGTGGGGCCATCCAACCTATGCCGGCGACACTCGGTGAATGGGCCATGCTGACCGCTGCCTCAGGCCTACACCACGGTCAGGTAGGTCACACATTTGGAACTGAGTCTTGATTACACCATGGCAGTGAACATTATTTAAGGCAGAGAACAATTCACTATACACCCTTCGATGTGGTGGCAACAAGTCTGTGCATGGCATCACAACCACACGTGTCTGTGGGCCTACGCGGACTACTGCCCTCGGCCTACGCTGCGCACGAGTGGGATCACAGATTTGGAACTGAACATCGGTAATTCAAAAGGAAGAATACATTTCATCGCACGCACGGAGAGGCGTAAGAGGATGACGCGTTGCAGTCCGGAGGGAACAGGATCATCGTTACGGAGGTGATTGAACACTACCGACAACTGCCACTGTGTCACTAACTCTGTGCCTCGCGAGCCAACGACACGTGGCTGTGGGCCACTGCTGACCGCTGCCTCCGGCCTACACTGCGGTCCAGTAGGTCACAGAGTCTTGATTTGGCAATGTTGGAGTTCACATCTGTGTACCGGCTTCATCGCAGACTGCATCCCCTCTCAGCACCTGTGCCACTAAGTGTGTTCCCCGACATTCATGGACACTCACTGGTCGTACATTGGTGGCGTTTGAGTCTATGGAATAGGGGCTAGTTTTCATCCTCATGTAGCTAATACCGAATTGTTGGTGAAAACGAGGGTTGCGCTTTCCACTCCTCCATTTGCTGCTTCCAGATAACATCAGACCTTCCGCATCCTGCCCTGGAGGACACCTTCCACTGTCCCCCGCAACCCTCCGCAACATACACCTCGGACATTGATGGGGGCCCGCTCAGGTCGCATGGCCCATCTGACTGCACCGCAAGTCACCGTCCCGTGGCTGGGTGCCTGTGCCAGCCGCAGTGCATCCGGGGCCACTAACTCTGTGCTGCTCAGGCCTGGGACCCCTTCTTCTGAGACATTGAATGGCCTCTGTAGCGATGGTCTTGGGGTCATCAACGCCATGTGTCTGTGGCCCTGCGCTGTCCGCATCCTCCGGCCTCAACTGCGGGCCACCAGGGCCCACACATAGCATCGAGTCTTGACCGGCCCGGACGTCGCATCACCGCAGGAGGCACACGCCACCACTGCAATGACCACCTCCAACCGCCATCTGCCAGAGTCGAAACGGTGGTCCTGACAGACCTACGGAGTTGCTCAGACCTGTCGTGGATGCCATCATCAGCCTGATACCCTGCTCAGCACTCCAGGTGCCAGTGACTCAGTGCACCGCAAGCCATTGTCCGTTACTGATTGAGTTTTGTGCTGTTGTGAGGTTGCGCAGCAATGTCACCTCATGCAGTGGGGAAGACCTGGGACTATGATGAGGAAGATGTGTCAAGTGTGCGGACGGGAGAAGGCACAGACAATGGGAGGGCAGGAGGCAACAGCTCCAAGGCAGGAATGCAGACTGGTGGTGGTAGTCAAGCTACGCACCCGGATCTATTACTGGCTATTGCGCTGTGGACTGCGGACGCAACTGTCACCTCAGGCAGTGTGGGAGACCTGGGACGTTGATGAGGAAGGTGATGCAGGTGTAACACACCCCACTGCATCTGCATCAGGACTAACCCGAAGGGACACAATCCTAGCAATTTCTTCACATGAGCGCGCTCTTCTCTAGTGCCCCTACCTCAGTGCACGGCAACTCACAGAACCTCCTGACTGAATATTGGGTGACCTCTGTCCTTACTCCGGATCCCTCCATGTTGCTCTGCAGTTGACTCTGTTATGCTGGTGTTTTCTGTTTCCATTACACTGGTGTCCACTGTTCAGGTTGTTGCCAGCACCAAGCACTCCGTGCGGGCTGGCTTATACTCACCCCACACACATCCAGCACAGGCGTCACTGTACATGTGGCCCTGCCAATAAAGGGGCCGGGCGCACATGCCGTTAGCCAGTTCAACATGATATGTGCATGTGTCCCTGTGGTCTTGTTGTATGCATGGGGGCCCTGGGCCCTACGACATTACATTGTGCTGTGTACAGCGGACGCAGACATGTCACCGCAGGCAGCGGGCTAGAACCTGGACATGTAGCTTTGTCGTCACCCACTCAATTCGTAAGGGGAGTGGACTGTGCCGTCGTACGCAGAGCCAACATGGGTGTGTGACTGATATGTGCGTGCCCCTGGGCGTGGTTCTGTACTTGGTATGTGCATCTGCATGTGCCTCTATGGCAGTGTGGGTCTCCTTTGTGGGGTGTAGGTGGTCCCTGAAGGGTATTGGACACCCACGCATGTGTTCTAGTTCGCATTCCATGGGTTCAGCAACACCTGCACCTGTTGGGCCACCTCCTTTTGGCGTTCTGACACCTGGCATTGGGGTGCCATGTGTGGGTCGGTGAAGTGTTGTGAGCCAGCCGTGATTGCAGGTGCTTCATGCTGTGTGGTCTGTTGCAGGGACTGGGTTCTCCTCTGAGTAGCTTGTCTGCCCTGGTCCTGGTGGTGGGTTGTGTAGGATGTCCATGGGCTGTTGTAGGGCGTCGGCGTCGAAGGCGTGGTGTTCGTCTCCGGCATCACTGATGGGTTGTCTGTTCTGACCTGCTGGAGGTGTTGTTTGTCCCTCTGCATTGTGAAGGGGAGGTGCATGTTGGCATTGTGTTGGCGCCTTGCTCTTGTCGACATGCAGACTGTGTGACAATGTACATTGTGACTGTTTGGACGGTGGTGGCTATTTGAGTTTGGACAGTGGACATTTGGCCTACATGGCTGATGTGGGGTTGTAGCCGTAGATATGCATCTCAGAGTTCCCTGCTCTGTCCAATGTGATTGTTCTGTTTCTGCGCCTGGGTGGACCCAGTTGTGTCCCCTGTTCTGCAGTGTGGGTATTGCACTTTGTGCCACATTGTCATGGTATGTGCTGTGATTGCTATGTGTGTGTGCTGCAGTGTGCCACGGGGATGGGGGACATGTCCCTGGGTAATTGTGGGTGTGCAGTGTGCTACACCTCGTTGTGCATGTGTGCCATTGTGCCCATCACCCCCTGTCCCCCAGTCCCTATTGGATCCTCACCCTGTTGTTGTTGTGTCGGGTCCTGTCGAGCTGTGTCCGTACTCCCACCTCCTTGCACCGTCTCTACACTGATGACTGTGGCCTGAGTTTCCTCCAGCTCCTCCTGTGGCGCTGGACTGCCACCTCCTGTCGCCGTTGCTGCCTTCCTGTTGGCAGCGGGTTTGTGCCTGGTTTAGGTTGTCACGTCCTGGCGGCGCCTCTTGGCCTCCTGGATTGGCCTCCTCGGCACTCCGACTGCATTCCAGGTGGTCTGCTTGTGGGTCAGTTGCTGGTAGTGTTCTGTGACTCCGTGGCGCTGGTCTTGTTTTCCTGCGGTCTGCACGCTGTCTTCCTCTCCCTTTTCTCCTTGGCCTTCTCCGACCCCGTTGTTCCTTGCTGGTGGTCTGTGGGGGTTGTGGGGTTCGCGTTGACCTCTGCGCTGGGTCAGGGTGCATCCATGTTGCTACGTGCTTTGGCTTGTTTCTGGTGTGTTGTTTCTGTGGTTTTTATGGTGCAATTTCCCACCAGACGCGTGGGATTTGCAGGCCTGTGGCTGCTTTTCGCTACTTTTTGTACCGCGATTGGCCTCATCGCATAATTTCTCGCGTTCGCGTTTCGCATTTTTTCAGCGTGGCGTTGATTTTCACGCTGACATTTGACGCGTTATCTGGTGACTATCGCATGCTACCGCCTTGTTGTGAATTCCACGTTGACACTGGGTTATTTTCCCGCGATAGGCTGCGATATTGAAAGTTGCGTTACGCTACTCTTGCGGTAGTTATCGCACGTTCTTGTGAATATACCCCTGAGTGGTTGGGCGGGGGGCAGCAAAGTTAGTGATTTTACTGGGCTGTACAACCTGATTTTGAGAGCGCACATGCCCGATACCCGTTTTACAGAGTTGCGCCAACACCTATAGTAAGTCCACTGGACCTAGTGAGCATGCTAAGGAGGTAGACTTCTGGGTCAGCACCATAGTGTCCAAATAGACACATCTGTGGGGATTCCCAAAAGGATGGCATAGTCCCCACCAGAAAAAAGGGGAGGAGAGAAAAGCAAAGACAGAGCGTTCTCTCAAGGGCCCCAAATAGTGCACAGGGGATTGGAGCCCAGCCCCAACCTGATCAAAAGAACAATGGCTTCTTCGACAAGAAGACAGGTAAGTTTGTCTCCAAGCGCCAGGAGTGCAACAAGTATGGGCATGTGAAAGGGGATGCCAAGTGTCCCAAGAGGGCACTGCCCCTTAGTGGTGGGCAGACCCAAGGGTTTGACAGTGTGGGACATGAGGAGGAGATTGTCCAAGTTAGTGTAAGGGAGAGAGCAGAGGTTACTCCAGTGTCCCTGGGTGACAATCAAACAGATGGTGTCCAAAGCCCAGATGCCTTCCAATAATTCTAAGTACATGCAGTGGGTCACCATCAATGGGCAGAAGGTGGAGGCTGTGAGAGACACAGAAGCCAGTATCTGGTCACGGCGCTGCTCCCCTCGCTGACTAGCTCCTTGTGACTGTTGCAGTGCTGCACAACCTCGTGGCCACAGGTTCAGTTCCCAGCCACACTGACTGCCAGGCATACTGCTATTGCTTTAGGCAATTCTGTCAGCCCCTATACTTGTGCTTGTTAAATCTGGCTTGTCTAATTTTGCACTTGTTTAAATTTTGTTGAATCCAATGCAACTTATCCC
Source organism: Calotriton arnoldi (assembly GCA_963921515.1). Taxonomy (NCBI): domain Eukaryota; kingdom Metazoa; phylum Chordata; class Amphibia; order Caudata; family Salamandridae; genus Calotriton; species Calotriton arnoldi. The sequence goes on along the minus strand of CAWUFW010018951.1, from coordinate 141,537 downwards.
CCTAGTGCGTGCGTTTCCTCAGCCCACCTGCACCTGCCATTGCTCGTTCCTGCCATTTTTTCGCCGATGTTGGTCCCGATCGTTGCCTCCCACCTCCCTGCCAGCTCCCCCCACCTCCCAGAACTACTTATGGAGGTCGTAGCGCGGCTTCCAGTGGGTAGCCCTTGACCCTCCCCTTGCTGCCGCTGACTAGCTCCTCAAGGCCGTGGGTTCAGTCCCCAGCCACGCTTACTGTCAGAAATACTACTAATGCTTTTGGTCATTCTGTTGGCCCATATAATTGTGCTTGTTAAATCTCTGCTTGTTTAATTTTGTGCTTGTTTTCATTTTGTTTAATTTAGTACCACTTATCCCCTTAGTGTGTGCATTTCCTCAGCCCCCTCTGCTCCTGCCATTGCCCACTCCTGCCATTTCCTTTTCCCGCCATTGTTCCCATTTGCCATCGTCCCGCCTCCCTGCCAGCCCCTCCCACCTCCCAGGACTACTTATTGAGGCCGCTGTGAGACACGTACTGCTGGCGTGCCCCCAGCATGCCAAAGGTAAGCTCGTCTGCGCCCATCCGTGCCTGCACTGTGCCCAGCACAAGGAAACCTGGCTCTCCCCACTCCCACAGGTTCACCGCTTTAGACCTCCATGCCCTTGACCCCAGATGCAACAACAATTGCTGCCTCACATTGGCTCGCCCTACAGTGGGACCTTTCACCTGCTTCCGCTAACCGGTTCACCTCCATCCCAGCACCGACCACCATCACAGCAGCCAATGCCTCCCAACCCCTACCGACTGATACCTCCCTGGAACAACTCAGCTGCCTCCTGATCAATGCCAGATCGCTCTGCAAACATGTAACCGAAGTCTGGGACACTATATCCACCCTCATTCCCCGATGTAACCTTAATCACAGAGATCTGGCTCACCCTGCATCAGCCCCTGACATCACCATGGCTACACCCACCGGCTACAAGATGTAACACCACGATCGCAGCAACAAACACGGAGGTGGCGTCGCAATCGTACACAAGGAATCGATCACCTGCACAATCACCGATGACGAAACCATGTCGATCAGGGAACATATGAACTTCCAGCTCCACACCGACGATAACACCCCCATCAAAGGCATCCTCGCCTACAGACCCCCAGGACATTGTACAGGGCTCAGTGACACCATCACTGAATTCATCACCCTGTTCATCCTATGAATTTGAAAACTATGGGGCATATTAGCAAGGAAGTGGCGATGAGAGGCGTTAGCCTCCTTGGCTTAAAGCCTCTCATCGCCACTTCGGAAACGCCAGGCTGCACCATATTACCAATGATATGGTGCAGCCTGGCGTTTCCCCCTGCGATGGCGCTAAGTCTCACGCTTAACGCCATCACAGGCACCCTTGCACCAGAGTGCAAGGGTGTCTGCGAGCAGGGAGGTTTGTTTATGTACAGGAAGGTGTCCCTTCCTGTACATAAACAAACCCAAAATGCCATTTTGTAACTTACATGTGTGCTCTTCATGCACAAGGCAGCCCACATGGAAAAAGCAAACACGAGGAGAAATGAAGCATTTCTCCTCGTTTCGCCACCTTAAGACCAGGATTTTCCTGGTCTTAATTTCGGCGCTGCCACCTATTATTGCCTCTCTTGATAATAGGTGGCAGCGTCGAAGTGAATGGGGTGTTGCGGTGGAACGCCCACCGCAACTCCCACTGCACGCCCCTTTCACGCTAATTTTAGCGTGAAGGGGCTCTATTACTAAGGCAGCGTTAAGCCACTTAACGTGGCTTTTAGCCACGTTATGTGGTTTAACGCTGCCTTGGTAATAGGGCGCTGACCCTATCGCCACCACAACGTCACAAAAAGTCACGTTGTGGTGGCGATAGGGGCTTGATAATATGCCCCTATGTCTTCCTGGCAGACCTCAACTTCCACCTGCTCGACCTCACCGACACAAACTCCACCGCCCTCCTGGAAAGATTGGACAACATCAGCCTCAAGCAGCTGGTCACTAACCCTGCGTTCAAAGCAGGACATGCTGGACCACATCTTCATGCCCAGCAACAGAATACACCAGATACAGCCACACCTGGGGAACTCACCCATCGTACACTTCACCCTCACCGGACCACCCCACACTGCCCCCAACTGCCACAGTGCCCCCTTCCCCAGCTGGGCCAAGATCAACAATGGACCGACGCCCTCTGCACCACACTGCCCAACGTCACCACTGACGTGGATTAGACAGTATAGAACTTCAACGACTGGATCACCAGAGCCACCGACTGAGTCGCCCCAACCAAACCAGCGGTGCTCTTCAAGATGATGACCTTACCCAGATTATTATACGTGCTGCAAAATACCCCATAAAAAATACCCGAAACAGTTTTCCAGGGAATAAATAGCGAACTGAGAAAACTACTAAGGGACGGTGGCAGCTCCAGAATAGCACTGAGCAAGTTGCAGCGGGGAGTGTATGAGGGGGCACTCGCAGTCCCGGACATTCAGAAGTACTATTGGGCCTCACAGCTGACAGTGGTAAATGATTGGGTATTTACGGGTCGCAGCGACCCAGCCTTTAGGGCAAATCACAGGGCAATGGGAGATGGGTGGCTAGCCTATACCAAAGAGGCAAAGAACAGCAGCTCCCAAAACACACACAGACGGTGGTGAGGGTATGGCGGGAAGCATCACGACACACGGGCTGGGAGGGACGACTGACGGGAAGAACACCACTATGGAACAGTGATCACTTAAAGGAGGTCGGGCCCTGAAGGTGTTCAAGAGATGGGATTTGCTGGGAATTGATACGTTGGGGGACATATGGAGAGGGCAGGTACAGATCTCATTCGACAATCTCAAATTGGAATACAACCTGGCAGACTCGGAAAGATTTAGATATATTCAACATTGAGGCATGCCCTACGGCAACATATAAGAGAGGAGGAGGCATTGCCAGATTACTCACCACTGGAAGACAGATTGCTAATGGATCCCATGTTAACAAAGGCCACCTCATTAACATATAGGAAAATAATGTACAACTCGCCCAACCCAATAGATTCCCTAAAGGGAGCATGGGAAACGGACATAGGGCCCCTGGGAATGAGGACTGGGAAGAGGCGATACAAAGTCCAAGAGAGGTAGCGATATGAGCCAGATTTCGCCTCATTCAACTACGCATACTACACAGGTCATACGTCTCACGCACACTACTTCAACGAATGGGTCAAGGTGTTTCTGGGTACTGTACGAGAGGGTGTGGAGAAATTGGATCCTTCTTTCACATTATTTGGGAATGTAGCATTGTACATAACTTCTGGAATGAGGTAACACAGATAATGTCAGAGGTCACGGACTCAGAGATTCCAACAGAACCACGATGGCTCTTGCTGTGTGTCACGGGCGACCTAAAATGATCCAAGTACACGGACATTTGGCTCAGAATAGCAGCAATGGTGGCGAAAAGGAATGTAGCGAGGAAATGGGGTGCAAATAGACCTCCAGAGATTAGGGAATGGCAAGAGGATCTGGATTGGTGCTCCAGTGCCGAGAAAGTAACATACAAGGCCAGGGGATGCCCTAAGAAATGGGACAAGATTTGGGGTCCATGGAAGGAATATAGGGGATACTGAATAGAAATGGTCCATGCAGACTGGGGTGTTAAATGTGTATAATTTCATACAATGTATCATCCACTGGGGCGGGGGGGAGGACCAATCTGTGAACTAGATTTATTGTAATGGAGAAAATATGTAATCCCGCAAGATGTTTATGAGACGAAGTTTGTATGAATGGTAATTCAATAAAAAGATTTTCAAAAAAAAGAAACTGACACCAAGCACTTTGCACACGCCTACTGCGTAACAATGGAATCACACTGCCCAGCATGACAAAATAATAGCACTGTATACATGACAAAGTTTCTGAAGTTTAGGTACCCTGCAGACTGCCGTACTACGATTTCATGACTCAACATGGATAGAAAGCGCTATATAAATGCTAATACAGCAAAATCCAATAAATGTACCTTACGTCTGTGAATGAGTGCATTGAGTGTTTTAATGTACATCTCGTTTATTGATATGCCTCATCCATTCTGCAACAATTATTATTATTTTGATATTTTGAAAATGATAATAATCAGAAATCTTATAATGATTGTACTTTAGTATTGCCATCTGAGGATAAAGCTAAAGCCTCGTGGTACCTGTGTGGTGAGTATCCCAAAGACAGCGCGTGCCTTCTCAGTTCAAGTGAGTAAAGCAACATTGGGCCGCATTCCTTCTGCTGAGTACATTCGGGCACTTACACTCCTTTGCTTTCATTTGACGGACAGGATGTCACTAACAAGGGCCCACTTCAGGATCAGACTTTCTGGTGCCAGGAGATTTTATTTGCTAACTAATCAGCTGAGTAATCCACTCGTGGTGTATGTTTAGCTAGAAGGAGCACTTTACAGAGCTGCAGGTAAAAGTCTGACTCTCAGATCACTGGTTCTCGCGCCCTCCGTTTCTGCCAGTGCAAATAACTCTCCAAGGAACTTGGGCGTGTTGTGGTTCATGAATCTGATGCGCACAATAGTCCCAGTCATCAGCCTATCTTGCATCGACGGACAGGGCTTTCCTGGAACATTTGTAAAATATGAAGTGCAGGTGCTCAAATTTTTGTCGGAGGCCACACCTACTTTTTTTCCAGCTCCACCCACTTCCTCCACTGGCTCCACCCACTTGCTCTATTAGCTCCATCCACATCCTCAACCAGCACTGCTAAAAGTCAGATGTAATAATACCCCATACCTGATCTGAATTTCAGCAAGGGAGCCTTCCTCATAGTAAGGTTTTGATAGGAGGTTCCCCTGCCCTGTGAAAATTTTGAAAAAGATTAAGCCAAATGTGCATTCAAAGCACAATTTTGGAATAAATTAGCTAGAATCACTAATGCATTGAAAAGGGACAATTCCAGTGCTCTATGTGCTGATTTGGGTAAAGGACAATACTGGGGTTGCCATTTTTAACAGAGTCTATAAGTTCAAAGATACAACTTTTACATAGCTTATGACACAAAATAAACCAAAATGCTCTGAAAACACGCTAAACAGATAAACTGAATAAAATCATGCAATACAGTTGAATGAGTCACTTTGTCACTTCCAGTGGCCGAAGGGGTTTGGAGTACATAAAGGTATTACTCCATAAGCAGGGTGACGTCGGTGGCAGTGTGCAGAGTTAGTTTCACACTGTCAGTCACAAAAATTATTAATTAATCGACTGGTAACCCAAAGCAGCCCTCACAAGTTTTGTTAGACCAGCCCCCATACAGTGCGTAACAAGCGAGCTTAACGAATGCTATAGGTGTTGGGGGAGGGAATTCTCCCTTAAGAACATTTTGTAAAAGAAATACCAAAATGGTGCACAACACATTTTTCATTAGATATTCAGCTGTATTAACTTTCAAAGCATAGTAAATCGTAAATGATGACCTGACATAAGTACCCAGGCTAGAAAGCATGGAAATGTCACACATAAGCACCCAGGCCAGAAAACATGGAAATCTCACACTGTACTCAGACCAGGAAGCATGGAAATGTCAAACAAAGGCACCCAGGCCAGAAAGCATGGAAACGTCACACAAAGGCACCCAGGATGGAAAGCATGGAAACGTCAAACAAAGGCACCCAGCCAGGCCAGAAAGCATGAAAATGTCAAACAAAGGCACCCAAGCCAGTAGCGCTGGAACAATTTTCAGCTGGAACAATTTTCACAGTGTTGGTGCTGCAGCTGCCCTAAATGTTACATCACTGAGGAAGTAATAAGATTGTGAAAAATCCAAACATCACAGTAAGGACAAACATAGCAAAGGAGCCTTTCCCATTCTGGCGGAGGTGGTGAGGGTGTGGTGGTTAGGTATGTTGCAGTGGAGCATTTTGAATGTTTTCAAAGAAATCTGCATTTCTAGAGCTTTTTATGTACGAAACACATCAATACCCTGTTATGCTAGGAATGATGCACCTACCTCTAGCTTAGCCTAACCAAAGGTCTGTTGCACAGACTCGAGGCAGCACATAATGACAGTGTTAGATTTTCTGCCTGCATGGAAGCAATGGAGTAGCAAGGATGCAATGGGCCCTGCTGCAAGCAAAACAAATCAAGCAAGGAAAATGCCCCCTTTGACTGTTATTGGGGTAGTCTGCAATTACCAGGGTTCATTGGGCCCCTTAGGGCTCTGTGGCCTGGTGCCACTGTACCTGCTGCACCAATAGTAGCTACACCCCTGCATGGAAGAGAGGTCACATATCCAATACCAGGAGCGGCGTATTAGCTCAAAATTGAAAGCCACATTAGGTTCAACTGGCTGGACTTTCCAAAGGAGTACATTATCAATTAAGCACTTAGCACTCTTTTACTTGAAGGAAAACTTCTCTACCCAATTTGTACCAAAGGGCCAAGGTCGTTTGACTCAGAAGTACTATGTTCAGAATCAGTAGACGTTTGATTATTAAGTGTGTGGTCAGTGGGTGGGAGGTATTTAAGCAGTGGAACACTCTGCCTTTAGACATCTAGTGGCAGCTTAAATCAATGATATTTAGGACCACCCTAAAACTCTCCTAGTTGTATGATGACATAATTTCTTATAACTGGTAAAAGACTATAAAGCCCCTAGACAGAGTAGGGCACAGTGTGTTCTATATAAGTGCTATTGTTATTATCAGAATTCAGACCAAACGCCCAGTGCTTGGAAATGTCACAACCATGAAGAAGATATTAAGCAAAATTCTAAGCATATTGTTTTCAATTACAGCTGTTTAACCGTAGCAAAGCTATGGACCAAAATAAATTTCCTTCAATAACACAACCCTTCATCTAATTTAAATACAACAAACAGATCGGATGAGATAGAAAATGAGGACACCAGATATGTTTTCTGAAACAGGAAGGCAAAGTGAAAGTGGTTTTCGACCTTCCAGTTTGAAATATATTATGTAAAGACTTTGTAGAGGTGTGCGTAGGCACTAGGCAGACTACTTATGCTTTCTGAGCAATTAAATATATTATGCAGAGAGCCAGTGGGAAGATTCAGTGGGAGAGTTTCTGGTTTTCTGTTTCCCTGAGGCCTAGTGATGATAGTTTAACCGCAATGTTTTGTGAGAGTCACACTTCAATTTTTCAAGAAAAATAAGCCAGTGGTGCTACAGTACTCTACTTAAGGCTTGGGATTAAAACAGAATGCACTTGTACTAGGAAGGAAAAAGGAGGAGTCCTTTCCTTGCTTTAAGCAATTGAAAATAAATCCATTCATGACTTTCTCTAGCATCATTTAGAACTTTGAAACAAATAGGCCCCTACATGTATAGGCTTCCATGCCCCACAATGTTTCTGTATGTTTACGTGTAAAAGCAGTTGTGTGGCTGAGTTCTCTGTTCTGTGGAAGCTTTCCATATCTAACATTATATACCATCCCTTCTGGACAATACCTTATATATACCATATCTAATTTTATATACCATAACTAACATTACATACCACAATATATAAAACTTTAAATACTATACAGTTACCAAACCAATCCTTCCTAATCTACCACACCCACCATACTAACCTTCCATTCCTATCATATCTCTAAACTAACCTACCATACTGTTGCTAACCCATGTGCCCGTATTACAGTGTTGTGGGTACTTTTATTAAACCAAGCACTGACAAAATCCTTAGGTCTAGTTCAGAATCGGGGATAAAAAATGTGTTTACAAATGCTGTGCAGTATAGGCGTAAAAATGCAGTGAGCGGTAAAGCTGAGTAACTGGGTGACTCAGAGCATAATGCATGCCTCTGACAATAAATAAAAATGCTGTAGCAAAATGGCAAAAAGCTAATAAAAAGCTCTCCAGTTTTGTAAAATGTCCTTTTTAATTGCTTGTGTACTAGCAGAGTTTTTGCCTTTCGCAGGCCATTCTGCCTGTCCCTGACCCGTTTGTGTCATTGCCAGGTTGGTGAAATGGCATCGGGCTGGAGCGGAAGACACTAGCTCGGTTGCCTGGAGTGTTTACGATATAATTGATCTGTCCACGTCCGGGAGACTGGTGCTCGTTTCCTCTCTCACAGCTTCCTTCTGCTGTTCTTTAGATAGAAATGGTCAAAAGGAATGTATGTGTTCACATAGAAATCGCCGATGCCTGACATAGAAATACGCCCAAAAGTCGAATCTCTTATTTAACTGATGTTGATTGCCTTTGAAGCAATAACACACATTATTCAAAACCTAATGTCTTCTCTGATAATCTGATCGGAGACCGAGGAAGTCAGTCCTCTCTGGCTACGCCAGCAAACTTCGAAGAGCCAATTCCTCGCAGCCATAGCCACGGCCACCCAACCTGCGCTGCAAGTTTAGGAGGCCTCTTCCTCAGCCTCTTCCGAAAAATGTAATAAATTCTGAGAAAAGCAAATAATGTTCGTGTACCCGTGCAAGAAAATCTAAATTTAAACACTGACGCTGCTGCTGGTGGCTGGTGCAGTGTCACACACCAACACGCTCGTTAGGCGCCCCAAAAGACGCCACAGGCTGAGGGCGGGTGGACAGTAACGACGGTGCGTTTATGGCTACTGCTAGCCTGCGCTATTTACTATAATACTGCTAGTGGTAGTACTTACGGTTATGTGGTGGGCTTGGCCGGGGCAAACTGCCTCTTAGTGCCTTTATTAACAAATATTAATAAACTGGGCCTGGTGGTGCTGCAGCTCCCTGCCCTGCCCTAAACGTCGTCGGGCTGCCTCTGCCGTTAATGCTGATCACACGTTGCGGGGTGCTCGTGTGCTGGGCGCGGGCGTGGCAACATGAATAAAATCTGCGCACGCTGCCGCACATCCCTACCCCGAAGAACCAAATCCAGCCCAATCTCAGTGTCCCGCCCACCAACACTGAACATAATATCTGTAATGAATCTTCTTGGCTGAATCTTGGCTCAGGCTCTTACTGCCGCGCCGCAACACCAGTACTGCACAAGTTTGCAACACTCTTCTTCACCGGGACTTGGGAGCAGTCAAGATTCGAGAACAACACTACTCTGCGCTGAGGACAGTAATCAATTATGTTATCATACGCATACCATGTGAATAATGCTGTTTGCTTCAGATGCGTAGACCCGGCCCTGATAATGAAGTGCCGGTGCTAAGCACCGGAAAGCCCCGGCACAAATTGATGGTCAAAACGCATCGAGTTTACTCAATGAGGAAGCAGCTCTGTTTCTGTCTGTTTGCACGTGACATTGTCTGTAGTCCAGAACACTAAAACCAGAATTAAGTGTTTTAAAATCAACCAGTGAGCGCTTTATATTATTCGGGTCACAAAGGGGTATATCGTTTGGCGTTTTGAACTTTTTCTGACTTGCGTCTACGTACAATTATTGTCACCGTGTGCACTATGTTTGTGCTTTAAATGTGCATCATGAGAGAAATGATAGTGCACACTCAATGAGAGTATTAAGACCGAAAATGTTGTTTATATTAATAATTTGTGCTTTCTGCTCTCAAGGAATGTTTGTAGTGTGGCACTCGACCATGAAGTAGAAGGAGATAGTGTCCTGCAGGTCAAATCAAACTGTCCAGGTTGTACAGTAAAAATAAGTGAAATGGTCCCAATAAAGCTCGAAACCACACGCAGTTCATAAACTAGGGGCCTTACTACCATGGCTGTCGATTCAACTGAATGCTAAAGGTAGTGGAAGTGACATCACATGCCGTTTGAATTTAATGACATCACAGCAGTGACATAATATGAACTTTGACCCTTAATTTTCCAAGTAAGTCAAGTCACATGACCTTAACCCTGATGACACCACAAGTGACACTGCTGACGTTCCATTATAACACACTGATTCAAATAACAAACCAAAGCAGATAAATATCCCTTTTAGCAACCACCTATGTAAGGGTGCTGACATGACCTTTGAAAGTGTTGGAGTTTACATCTAGACCTCAAGTGTAGCGAGCAAGTGAAGCGAGTGAGTTAGACCTCTTTTATGGGTTTAGGGAGTTTACCCCCTGAGATGGGGTCAAATAGTGCACTTTAAAGAAGAACTGTCACATAAATTTGCTAAAAAGCCATAGGCTCTGAAAAGGCACTCATTAATTATTCAAGTCTCTTCATGGTGACCAAACCGCAGACTGACTCCGTGCCAAGCCCACCCAAAGCCCCCTCAGGAAAAGTCCCTGACAGAGAAAGTACCCACACGCCTCCTGCTCAGTCACCCTCCGACCTGCCCCCCACATACCCTGAACACTCCACACTCAACAAATCGCAGCCACTCACCTCCGTTCCCTCCTCCCCTAACCTATTTCCCTCACCAGACTTAAAGGAAAGACTTAGTCTTATACTAGGTATCAACAAAATCCTAATGACCCTCAAAACCTCCCCCGACCATGCCTATTGCTCAATCCTCTCCCCCTCTGGCAACACCAGACCTCTACTCCAACCATCAAAAATTCAGCCTAATAGCTTGATCTCTACTCCCTTATGCAACCGTGCTCACAGACTGATTTGATCTAACCCTAACATGTCACACAGTGAAGCGATAGAGCTGGCAAAAACATATCACTTGACGCCAACCAGAAAAAAGAATCCTCCTCCAAGATCCAGGTGGTCACTGGTATCGGGGGAAACCCTATGCCACCAAGGAAAATGGCCAGACCATCAGCTCACCTCTCGGATCTCCCCAGGGTGCCCTCCTCTCAGAAACAGAACAACAACCCTAGTAATACCAACTTCCTTCTTATAAACTGTAGATCTGCCTCCAAACATGCTACTGAACTGGCAGAATCCATCCTTAACTATGACATCGATATCTCATTCATCACAGAGACTTGGCTCAATGAATCATCCTACCCGATCCTCGACCTCCTGCGTTCTCAATCATCAAAAAAGACAGAATGGATCAACAAGGCGGTGGCTTAGCCATTATCCACAAGAAATCCATCACGATGATCGAAGCTGTCTACTCCACTTACAGCCCTTTTGAATATCTCAACACCTCTATACAGTTGAAAAATAATAAAACAACAAACTGCCACCTCCTCTACCACCCCCCGGGCAACACCCGCCCCTTCCACAAACACTTATCAGACCTGGTAACACACTGTTCACTCTCAGATGCCAACCACATAATCCTAGGCGATTTCAACCTCCACTGGAATGAGGAGGAAAACACTCATATCCAATCCTTAAAAGAACTCTTACTTGAGCACAACCTTTTCCAACACTGCAAAGAACAAACCCACAACAGAGGCTCAACCCTTGACGCCATTATAGCCCAGGAAAAGGCGATAACCATCAACAACATCCTCCCAGTTGACTGGTCGGACCACCGTATCATCCTGTTCCACTTAAACCTGGAAGAACCATACCCCATCCATACCAAAAAATCCCTTCAATGGTCCAGAAACCTAAGCCAGGTTCCCCTAGCTGATCTGGAAGAAAAAATGATCTCCAGCCTTCCCCCAAAAACAGGCGACCTCTCAACGATCGAACTCACAACCCACTTTAACTCTACGATGCCAGCCATCCTAGACCAAGTAGCCCCCCTGAAACTAAAAGTGTTAGAGACACCCCTTCGAGATCCTGGTTCAACAAGGACCTCAATACAGAAAGAAGAAAACTCAGAGCTGCAGAAAGACTCTGGCGTGTAAACCCTTCCTCAACTCACCTCCACCAACTCAGAGCAGAACGCAGAACAAACAAAAATAACATCATCAATTAAAAAGCAGCCTTTTTCCGCACTGCCCTTGCAAATGCAATAAATCGTCCAAAAAACCTTTTCAACATCATAAAAAACCAGACTTCTAAACCACCCGCTAAACCCCCTCAGGGCTCCAAAGAAAGTTGCGATCAATGCACCAAATTCTTTGATGAGAAAATCTCGATGATCGTGTCCTCCCTTGAACGCCACACACAAGTGCCTTCCGCAATCTCCCTCCACCCCACAGATACAAGAAATCCCACCTTTCTCTCCCCGGACTCCGGAGCAGGGATCCCCCTTCCAGAGACTAAGGTGGGAATCCAAACCTTAAGATCCCCCTCTACCCAAAATTGCTGGAAAGCATTCAACCCACTCTGAGATATGGACATCTCCAAACTAAGGGGGTCATTATGATGGTGGATGGACAAAGTCCGCCCGCCACCGTAGCGGTGAATGGGACCGTCCGCCATAGGAGCGGCGGTCCCGCCGCGAGTATTAGGATGCCACCGCCAACGGTGGCGGTGGCATCCCCTATTCCCAACATTGTGGCGGGCGGTGTTCACAGCACCGCTCGCCACAATGCTGGGAATGCACGTCGTGCATTGGCATGCACAAGGTGACAGGCACCGCTCGGTTCCTGCCACCTTGTCCATGCCAATGCAGGGGGGTACCACAGGTACCCCCCATGTGCACCCTCCACCTCCCCAACATCCTGGGGGCCCGCTATGGGCCCCCAACTGCGAAGACCGTATGCCTTTCCATGGCGGCGTTGCCGCCATGGAAATGCTGCTCTTCGCCACCATCCTAATATGGATGGCGGTGTCTTGCAGACACCGCCACCATATTATTGCCCTTTTCCGCCCGGTCCCCTGTTGGACCGGCGGAAAACCGGCGGACGGTCTTTCCGTCCGCCGGGCTCCCTCCCGCCATCGTAATGTGGCGGGGGGGAAATGGCATGCGGGCGGAGGGGAATGGCGGGCGGTGGCGATCCGCCCGTCATCGTAATGACCCCCTAAGTGCGAGTACAAAACCCTCCTCCCACTTCGCAGACCCCCTTCCGGCCTCCATGGCAAAAAATCTCAGTCACATCATTTCACCCCTCTGGACGATGATTATAAACAGCTCGCTAAGCACGGGGGTCATGCCAGACTGCCTAAAACTTGGCCAAGTCTCTCCACTTTAAAAAAAAATGGGCTTAGACCCTAAAGACCTTAACAATTCAGGCCAATCTCTAACCTGCCCTTCCTGGCCAAAATCCTTGAAAAATGTGTCCTACTCCAACTCAACCAGCACATTGACACCAACAATCTCTTGGACTCTCACCAATCAGGCTTCAGGAAGGGCTGCAGCACAGAAACAGCCCTACTAAATATAGCAGATGACATCCATAAATGTATGGATGCAGGTCGGTGCTGCTTGCTCATCCTCCTAGACCTATCTGAGGCCTTCGACACGGTGGACCATAAACTTCTTCTCAACACCCTTAAACAACGGATCGGAGCAGATGGCATGGTGCTGAAATGGTTCACTTCTTTCTTTCACAACCGTTCTCAACAAATCAAAATAAACAATGCAACTTCTGATATCTCCACTATAACCAGAGGTGTCCCTCAGGGCTCAGTCCTCTCACCTACTCTATTCAATATCTACATGGAGCCCCTCACTACCATAATCAATCAAGCCAACATCACCTACCACCTCTACGCAGACGACATCCAGCTTGACCTGGAAGTCTCATCCCCAGAAGACATACGCCGTCTTAACGATACTCTAAAAAAAATCCAAAACTGGCTATCACACAACCACTTAAAACTTAACCAAGACAAGACGGAAATCCTTCTCCTCTCAAACAATGGACAAACCCACCAGGCCCAAGAATGGATTAAGCTTATGGACTCCCTAAACTTTGACCAAACCCCGGCCTGCTCCGCCAAGTCTTTGGGTGCCTTACTGGACCCAAACCTGAACATGAGCTCACACATTAAGGCCACTGCAAGGAGTGCCCATTACAAATTAAAACTACTCGACAAAATCAAGCCCTTCCTCCCGCCTAATGATCTCAAGACTGCAACGCAAGCCCTGGTTCTATCCAGACTATACTATGGGAAGGCTACCCTCACAGGGTCAGCAAAATCCCACCTAGCCCCCATGCGAACCACTCTAAACGCAGCAGCAAGGATGGTCACTGGAGCTAAAAGGCACGATCATATCTCCCCCTCCCTGAAAGAGCTCAAATGGCTCCCTATTGAAGCTCGCTGCCAGTTCAAAACTGCCTGTCTCACCCACAAAGTCCTTCACACTGGTAAACCAGTCTACCTGGCAGCCAAGCTCACCAAGGCAGGCCAGGCAAGAAACCTGAGGAGCACCAACAACCTACTTCTCATTCCCCCAAAGAGGCGTAAACAAAAAGCCCTGGCCTGCTCCTTTTCGGGCAATGCCCCCAAAATCTGGAACTCCCTACCTGCGGATCTCAGAACTAACCCCTCCTTCCTGACCTTAAAAAAAAAACTCAGGGATCTCCTCCTCGATCGGCACCTTTAGCCTTCGGATCAATACACTGTTAGCCACCATCTCCATTTCGATATGTTATTTGATATGCTGTCTGTTCTTTCTTATTTCCTGTGAACTTGTTGTAAAGCGCTCTGATACCCTCGGGTCCTGCCAGCGCTATATAAAACTCTCTAAATAAATAAAATAAATAAATAAATGGTGTGCCAAGCCAATGAAAGTTGACTCTCCCCAGGAGTTCACCTAATGTTCTTTCAAAATGTGCTAGGAATGCCCCATATGGCACAAATTACCTCCGTTGTGCCAGGGCTCAAATGTGCCATGAGTGTCCACTTATGACAATGATTACCTACAATATACCAAGGCCATAATTGTGCCATTAATGCCATCCATATAACATGGGTGACCGTAATGTCAAAATAATTACCTCAGTATGTCAGGGTCATAATTCTGTCATGGTTGTCCTCCTCCCATATGCTCCAGTTGACTTTCTTCATGCCAAGAACTACCTCTGATGTGCTAGCACCAACATTTTGCTGTGGGTGCCCCATGTCATTAATTTCCTGAAGTACGCCAGCATTTTTTCACGCTTGACCCATATGCCAAGAATTACCTCTGTTACCCCAGAATCAGTACTTTTCCATGGGTGCACATTATACCAAGAATTATCTCCAGTATGCCAATGCCAGTACTTTGAGACAAGTATCTGTCATGCTACGAATTGCCTTCAGTAAACCAGCGACAGCATTTTGTCATGGGTGCCTCTATAAGACAACAATTGCATTCAATATACCTGGCCTGATGGCAGATTCGCAAGAATAAATCCACATTCTCACTCATGCTGACTTACTTTAACTCACTCTCATTTGCTCTCACTTTACACTCACTCATTCATTGTCACTTACTCTTGCACGCAGTCTAACTCATTCTTATTAATTCACGCTCACTCACTTTCACTCACATTCAATCTTTCACTCACTCATACCTTCAGACTTTTAGTATGATAAAAACAAGGACGCCCATAATGGTGCCCCCCAACCCCCACTGTGTTCTTGGCACTGATTTTGCCAGCTCTAAGGCCAAGTGTTGCCTAGGCAGTGCCAGGGGTCACAAGGGGCAAACCACAGGTTGCACCTGTGACCCAGGAGACCCCTAAATGACATCCATGGCAACAACATAAAAAAAGCACTGCACGAGAAACTTTAAGACATGGGGATCTATCACTTAAAGTGATCACTGAAACATCTGATTAAGTCAAAATATTTTTGAGTGGCATTATTATGTTGGTCCTTGTTCTGAGCACCTTTTACGAAAATATTATAAAAACAGCCATCAGGAGATGGTAATGTGTGTGGCAAGAACCTTTGTGAACATTTGCTGTGTGGCATTGTGTTCGGATGGTGATGTGTTCTGTTGTTTTTGTGCTGCTGTCTTTTTGTGCTGAATTATTGCATTTTTGTTGCACTTCAGTTTTTGTGTTGCAATCTATTGTGACTGTTTTGCAGTGATGGATCATATTATGAGGGTGGTGTTATGTTGCTTTGTGTATGTCATTGTGTTTTGTTTAGTGGTTTACTTTAAATATATCAAAAACGCTTATATATTTACATCCAAAGACAGCGTGTGACTTGCAAGTTCTTATCACGAACACCATTTACCACTCTGTAGGGTGGTAAAATAGAGCTGCACAGCTCTTCAACCACTTAATACACCAGTCAACCCAAAACTGTGGCCGTCGCACGTTCTTCCTTTATGTGATACTGCCCATGGTTTCTGCCATAGTTTTAGGCTGATTTTTGTCTTAAATAGTTAAAGATGTGGAGCAACTGTATTGTACAACCTTTGACAGTGTTTAATAGTTGTTTGTTGCTAGAAGTTTAAAGAAATGTGCTGCTGTTGGCTGGGAATGTAGAAGCATTTCTTAATATCTCTAAAGTAATTACAGGTCACAACACAAAAGCAAAGAAAGCAAAATAAAAGTGCTGCAAAAACATAAGAGGGTAAAACAAAGCATTTAAAAGAGAAAGCAACTCACCAACCACAATACAACACAACCATAACAAAATGCAAGAATGCAGCACAAAAATACAGCAGCTCAAAAACAACCCATTAGCACTGCAACAAAATGCCTAAAAAATATGCACAATTATTCTTGTCACACATTACCCCTCCCACAAGTTTACTTTCCTTGCAACAAGCACTAACTTACCTCCAAGAATATGCAATATAGTACCTGTCAAAAATGTTTTGTGATCTGGTCCTAGGAGCATTGTGTAAAATTAAGCATCTGTATGGTTGAAACATTGGCGGTGGGCAACATGCGGAAAAACAGCTGCAATCTTTTCCCTTTGGAAGGATTATGTAAATGGAAGGGATGTCAGGCCGAGCTGCACTTGAGCCAGGCGTGCTGGTAATATTTTGTAAAAAGAATACAAAGAGTTTTGTCCTCTAAAGGATTTGGCAGAAGAGCCTTTAGAGTTCAGGGCCGGAAGCTCTATAATTTCCTCCCCGTTGCTACTCAGCTAGTTTCTGTTTACCCGCTTTTTCGCAAAAAAGCTTAAAATTCAGGGGCATATTAGCAAGGGCGGTATCGCCGCTTTAGCGGCACTTTTTGCCGCTAAAGCGGCAATATTTCTATCGCCCTATTAGCAAGCTGTCGCTAACAGCTGTTAGCGACAGCTTTATGGCGAAAGCGACCTTTTTGGTGCCGCTTTGCATGTCAGCGATAATTATCGCGAATGACATGCAAAGTAGGCGTTCCCAACTAAAAGCAACTGCAAACAGTCGCAAACACAACTTCCCCCTATTACCAATGCCCGCGAAGCGATAAAAAAAGTTGCGCTAACCGCGATTATCGCTGGAATCTAACACCTGCTAAAAACTTGACTTAACCATCTTGTCAATGGGAGGTGGATTGTAAGGTTAAGTCCTCACCTGCCTATTAGCAAGCTTTTCATTAGCGCATGGAATTTAACGCTGGATTTCTCGCGCTATTGCTGGGTTTCGCCGCTATCGCTGGATTTTTTATCGCCTTGGAGATAAGTGTTGATAATAACGCGTTATCTCCGCGATGAAATCCAGCGATAGCCTGCGATAAAAAAAACAGCACTAAGCGCGCTTTGCGATAATTATCGCAAATCCTTGGTAATATGCCCCTCAGTTTCTCTGCTTACCGCCTGCTTTATGTGGCCTTTCTCTGGCTTAGTGTTTCTGTCTTTTTATATGGGGCTGATAGTTCTAGCCCCATGGTGTTTTAGGGCTATATACTATGCACTTTATTAATAAATTAAAAAATGAAAGACAAGTTTGTATGTTGCCGCTTGCATAACATTAAGGCAAGCAGGCTTGAAGTTAGGGCTTTTTAAACGTGCAATGATCTAGACAACAGAGAAAGCAGGAGCCTTGCACACCATGTTTAGCACTGGATTGTGACCATAGACTTGCTTTGGCGAGCTTGTGGACGAATCGCGAGAAGCATTGCTCCAAGAAGCAGGCAGGCTGCGTGGTTGGCGCTACATGCTGTGGACTGCAAATGTAGTTTTTGTCTCTCTCCATTTTATCATGACTGCCATTTAAAGGCAAAAACAAGAGCATATCACACAGTGGTATGCCCCACATTTCGAAAGAAGCGCTGTGGTGCAAACAGGAAAAGCGCTCCATATACGCAATGCGGCCCCTGGTGAACCCCGATGTCCTGGTTGTTAGGTTCTGAAAATCAGAACTCAGCTTCATTACTCATGCTTGGTATGTTGGAAATTATCTAACCCTGGACAGGAACATCCATGTCTATAAAAAGCATGCCATGCTCAGTGGTGCCTTGTTCGCCCCAGTATTATTGAGGTCACCCCTTGGTAGGTTGGTGGTGGGGGGGGAGGGTGAGGGGTAGGAGTCAAACAAACCTGTTGTGGATTCTCTTGGCTTCTGGTAATGGTGTAGTAGAGCCCTGCCCTGGTACCTCAAATCAAAATGCTTACACAAAAATTGGTATTTTACCATTATGAGGTTATTTATTGTGCAGTACTTGTCTGCAAGCGTATCAGAATGACTCTGCAACTCAGCAGATAATATGCAAATTAGGCTGAAGTTTAAGAAGCCCCAGCCAAATTCCATTACACATCCCTAACCTGTTAGCCTATTCCCTACTAAATGACTATATTAGTTCACTAAGCTTTAATGCTAAGCCATATATAGGTTCCCTGCATACCTTATGCTGTGTTTCGGTCAGCTATTTGAATTTAGTCATTCAGCATCTACCCTCAGCAACCGGCTCATGGCGCCTATCTACAAAGGCAAATATACATCTTTAGATTTACTCACATGTATATTTACTACTACAGCTAGCGCTAAATATACACTTCTACTGCTTACCATTTCTAAGTGTTGATTTACACCTAGGTGTAGACTTACATGTCTCTTCTCGGAAAATCAGTTGGTGGAGCCACTTACAACAGGATTTACAAGTGTAAAGATACTACTAGTAACTTTTCACAGAAAGGGGGAGATCACCAACATGGTAGAAATCTCCCTTTTTTAAAAAAAATATTTTTTATTAAATTTTTTAATAAATTTTACCCTTTTGTATCCAGGGCTGTACATGAAGAGCAAGAAAAATAAAGTTTCACCAATTACATGATTGTTACTGCGAGACCAATACCATGCCATTACAAAAAAAGAAAAAAAAAAAAATACTTCTTTACACAAATATAAAAGAGCAGGCGGACATAGAAAAATTGCATAAGAGGATGGAATTTGTCCTTCACATTGTGGAAATAGAATATCTATAGCGATGCAATCAAAAATTAAACATTTCATACGGAGTTGAGGCCCCTAGAGCCCGCTGGATCCGGCTAAGTCCGGCTATTTAACCAATCTCAAATTTCATTCATACAGCCCAATCTGATATAGGCGCCCAGATTTTAGCACCCTTTATTCTTTTCCTTCTACCTTTGGTCTTATAGATAGAAGATTCAAAGTTATACATAGTTAACAATCTCGTGCGAAAATTAATAAAGGTAGGTGGATCAGGACTAATCCATTCGTTAGTAATGCATGCCCTTACTACTGCCATGATGATAAATAAGAGTGTATTTATATCTTCAGATCCTGTATTAGCCTCACTATCCGAACATACACCAATAATAATCAATTCCGCACTAGTTTTGATAGAGAGCCCAAATATTGTATTCAAAAACTTCTCAACGCTTTGATAAAATTCCCCCAATTTTGGGCAAGCAAAAACATATGACTTGAATCAGCCGACACAAATCCGCAGCGGTTACATTTGGTCCCTGCTCTTGCACCCCATCAAGCCAACTTACTGGGTGTATGATAAAGATCATATAGGGCCATGTAATGTTGGCTCCGTAGTCTTCCTGTCATTAAGACTTGATTGGCCAGTTTAATAGACTTTGATATATTTAAATCTTCTAGACCAAATATTTGCTCCCATTTAATTTTACGTACATCTAAGTCATCCGGGAATGTTTCCAAAAGTAGCTGATAGAACTGGCCAATTTGTGTTTTTTTCTTCATTTTTTCGATAAGGGGGATCAGCCCGAATTGATGCGGCGATCCTGAGCCCCACCTAGTCAGAAAGCTACGTATCTGAAGATACTTAAAAAAATCTTGCTTGCCTATACCATATATCTCCTGTAGATCTGAGAAAGTTAAAAGCTGGTCTTTACTAAACAGATCACCTAAATTATGTATACCCTTTTGGCCCCACCTAATTGTTACCTGATCTTGAAAGATTAGGGGTAGTGTTCCGGGAGCCAACAACGGGGTATAAGCATTAAGGTTCGCAATCTGAAGACTCCGTTTAATTTGTTTCCAGCCTTTGTAGGCTGCCTTAAGTATCTTAAATTTAGTTTTTTTGAAATAACTGGGTTCGATGACTCTAACTAAGAAACCACTCATTTCATCGCCCAGACCAAACTATGAAACAATGGAATCTCAGCTTTGGCCCCTATCACCAATGGTCGTATATATTGCAGCATTGCTGCCCAATAATACATAATAATATGAGGGATACCCAACCCACCTACTTGTCTTGGTAATATCATTTTCCTGTATGCCCTTCGCTGTTTCCGATATCCCCATAAAAACCGAGAGCATATTCTCTCTATTTTAACAAAGCATGATGCAGAAAACTCTAATGGAATAGTTCTAAAAATATATAAAAATTTTGGAAGTATCAACATCTTCAACACGCTGTTTCTGCCATGTAATGATAAATGAAGATGATCTAACCTTTCTAGGGTTAAATTCGCTTTTTCAATTATTGGAAGAATGTTAAGTTCAGGGATCTTATCCACCGCCGATGTAATTTTGACTCCCAGATATGTTGCTTCCGAGACGATAGATATATTTGTCGGGGATTATTGCCAGAATAAACTACCTGAGTTTTCTGTACATTCAATTTATACCCTGAAAAAACCCCGAACTGATGCGCTAAAGATGTAATTGCGGGCATGGCAGTTACAGTATCCCTGGAGACTACAACAATATCATCTGCATAAGCAAATGCTCTGTACTCAATGTTCTGAAACCTGACTGGTATAATATCTGTATGTTGATTAAGTTTATTCAGAAATAAATCAATGTATAAAGCAAATAAAAGAGGGAAACACGGACACCCTTGCCGTGTACCCCGACTAATAGTAAACACAGCGGATTCTTGCCCAGAGATCCGAATTGAGGCAATCGGACGTGTATACAAAGTCTTAATTGCATGAATAAATTGTGGGCAAAACCCTTTCGTGTGCATAACCTCCCACATATACTGCCAAGAGACCCTGTTGAACGCCTTTTCGGCGTCCAACAGGATCACCCCTAGTCCGGACCCGGTTGCCTGCGCCCAGTCCAAAAGTGCAATAACGCGTCTTACATGATCCGCAGTGTCCCTGCCGGGAATAAACCCATGCTGGAACTGAGAGACCAATGGGGTAATGACGGCTCCCAATCGCTGTGCCATAATTTTTGAAAAGATTTTACTGTCGGCGTTGATCAATGATATTGGTCTATACGAAGATGGACATAAATTGGGCTTTCCCTTTTTTAAGAATACAATAATAGTAGTTTTTCGCCACGACTCAGGTGCTATACCCTGTTGAGCCGCAAGAAATAATGTCAGAAGCTCTTCCTTTAATACTGAGCGAAAAGTTAAAAAAAATTCTAAAGGAATGCCGTCCGTACCTACAGCTTTTCCAGCCGCTAATGACATTACTGCCCCCTCCACTTCCTCCCAAGTAATATCTGCAACCAGCCCTTCATTCTGATCTGCTGTAACTTTATTAATTACCATGCCCGAACTAAACTCCAACATTTTTTTCCGCTGGATCACCAGACCATCCTCAGTGTATAAACTCCCATAGAATTTACAAAAAACCGCCAAAATTTCCTCTGGGGAGCTCTGTATTTGGTTAAGATGGTCCTGTATCTGCAAGATCTTATTATGCACACTCTTCTGCTGTAATCTTTTTGCTAAAATCCGACCTGAATTTTCCCCCGCTTCATAAATTTGGTCCCTAAAAATCGCCAATTTATTCGCGACCTTTACAGCAAAATGCTGATGTATTTGCATTTTGAGGATAGCAATGGCCGATAATAATTTTCTGGATTACCCTGCTGAGAAATTTCCCTCATTAATTCTAATTCCAAAAGCCTTAATTGATGCATCAGCCCTTTGATTTCAGCCTGGGTTTTACGTTGTTTATTTAAAGAATAACTAAGGGTTTTTCCCCGAACCCCCGCCTTAAAAGTGTCCCAAACAACAGAATCTGAAGCGGTTCCCCGATTAAATTTGAAAAATTCCCTAATCCACCCATCCATATGTTTGCAGTAGTCTGGATCTAATAGGAGTTTTCGTTCAAAGGTCCATGCTTTTGGCGGGGCCGAGAGCTGAAATCAATTTCTAATGATATCGGGTTATGGTCTGATATTATTCTTGGTAGAATCTCCATCTTAGAGCCTCTTACTTTTTCTGCAGATATAAAAAAATAATCTAGACGCACATGTTTCTTATGAGGTGCCGAATAAAAAGTTTCTCCGGGATCAAATTGTCTGAGTGAATGCCACACATCAACCAAGCCAAACTCCTTGACTAACCCCCTGATGGCTTTGAAAACTTTAATTTTGTTACCCCTATAAGGCCTATTACTATTAATATCGTAACTACCCTCTAGATGGATATTGAGGTCCCCACAAATAATCAAAGGGGCTGGCCAATTTGCTAATTCAATACTGAGATAGTGAAGGACCTCCGGATCATCTACATTTGATCCATATAAAGAGCATATCGTCACTTGCGAGCCATTGATGATTATCCCTACAATGACCCACCTGCCCAGAGCATCTTCCTTTAACCGATTGCAACCCCCCAGTCCTCTCTTCATCAATATCGCCACCCCCTCGTATTGGAGCTCTGTTTAGTACAACCCAGTATGTCCATACCCAGGTCTTTAAGCCAATTACGGTTGTTCCAGGCTATATGGGTTTCTTGAACACAAATCAGGTCGATACGCATTGCCTGTAGCAGCTGAGCCATCACCCCCCTTTTTTTCTTATCATTTAAGCCGCAAATATTCCATGAACAGATAGACAATCTATTAATCATTATTGTCCACTAAACAGAAAAAAAAATTCACAAAAGAAGAATCGTACATTATCGTTCATGCCCGTATGTCCATATGCCCGTATGCCCTTGAAAAATACCGCAAATTTAGGCAGCAGAACATGATCTCTCTCAAACATGCCTTCAACAAATTTAACACCATCTTTATCGTGTACAGCCAAAAAAGCAAAAAAACCTCTGTCTTCTCTCTGTCCCCCCACCTTCCCACCACCCCCCCATGACCCAACCCCCCTTGCCCGACCCCCACCCCTACCCACATGAGGCTTAAGGACATAGTGTCCTCTGTGATGGTTAGTGGATTGAACAGGAACGCTCCTCCACACCCCCCTCATACAGAACAAGAGCATTTAGGAAGATATTTGAATTTCCCCACTAGGTCAGTAACTCCTTTAGATCCCCACTGAAAAAACATTCAGCATCAAATTGTGGCCAAAAATTCCCTTGCCGATATTTCTGATACAAAGAAATGGGCCTTCTCCTTATGGATTATCTTTAGCTTAGCAGGGTTAAGAAGGTAGGCCTGTGCCCCTTTCGCCTGGAATAATGGGATCATTTGACGTAATTGCCACCGTAGTTTAACAGTGGCCTGACAGAAATCTGGGCGAACAAAAAATTCAAAACCATTACCTCCTCTCTTCCTATCCGGCCGTGCCAAATCATATAATGCTTCCCTCAATAAAAAATTGTTGAGACAGATCAATATCGCCCTAGGTTTTTCATTTACACCCCCTGCTTTGCTACGTTGATTAAAAGGAAATCTGTGTGCCCTCTGCAATTCTAATTCCCAATGCCATTGATTAAGCTCCGGGAAGGCTATGGAAAACAGGTCGATAACAAACTTCCTAACATCTTTACCCTCTCGACCCTCTGGTATTCCCAAAATACGTAAGTTGTTCCTTCTGAAACGATTTTCCATGTCCGTAAGCTTCCAATCAACATCATCTCTTAAAGATTACAGAGATGCCACTGTAGCCTTTTGCTGAACTAAGTCATCTTCCATAGCTGAGATCCTTTCCTCAGCTTCCCCAATTCTCGTGGATATCTCCGTGCAGGTCTTGGCAACGCGTCGCACTGTATTCTGTATCTTACGTACCGCCCCTTGGGTCCGTAATCCTTCCACCTTTGTCTCTTCCCGATGGGCCATTATTATATGATAAATTGTATCAAGTGTGATTTCTTCTCCTCCGGCTACTGCGCTGCTACATACTTTTCCAGTCTTGTTGCGAGCTTTTTTCTCGGATTCAAGCTGAGGGGAAAATGAGTAGTCCCAGACCAGTGATCCCCCTATATCCATTTGCCCATTTACTACTGGGTCAGCTGTATCTCTCACTTTCCGTACTGTCCCTAGACTCAAAGATGTCTCCAGATCCATCTCCTCGTCATCCTGCTGGTGTTTGCTGGCGTCACTTTTATCATCAGCCCAATCCCCCCCCTCACTCTCATTCTCATTCTCCGAAGAATTCGAGGGGTCTGACAATGAATAGAATTTGCCACCTGAGTCCCCGGAATCAAGTTCTCTGTGGGTTGCCTTGGCTGAAGGGGGGTTGGTAATGTTGTCCAAATCGTTGTCAATCCCTACCACCAGGTGGTTTGGATCCTCAGATTCAATATTTAACACACCACTCTCTTGGTTCGAATTCTCCACCAGCAAGGGCGTTTTTACAATTTGGGGCGGAGTGTGAGGTATAGACTGCGGCGATGTTACATGTTCACCCAGCGCCTGTATGCTTCTTATTGCTGAATCACCAACCTGCTGTGACTCAGCCTGAGAGAGAGGCACTACATGATTTATGTCCCGTGCTGCTTCTATTAGCTCAGTCTCTTTATTCGTATGATCGATATCATCCTGAGCAGCCATTCCCTTATCTGTAGTTCCATCAGGCACAGACGGATATAACATTTCAGGTGCAGCTAATGAAACATTGTTGCAAGACTGGATTTCTGCCGCTCCCCCGGGAAATGTCTTATCTTCTAAATCAGGTGAAGCCTTACCTCTGCCTGTTTGTTTTTTAAACATGCCGGGTATGTTTCGATGGATTCCAACCGCATCGGTATTCCTCCGCATTCTGCCTGGGGAAGCACCCTTTCCTTCCTTTCCTTCCTGCTGCAGACCGGAGCCGCCGCCCCCTACGCACGGCTTAGCAGCTGGCTTCCTTTCCTCCCATGCTGCGAGGCAGGGGAAGCCGGACTAGCGGTTATCGCTAATGACCCTGCCGCCGCCACAGCCCCCCGGGTCTTAGCACCTCTTCCGATCGGTTTTGGCGGCATTGCAGAGCTGGTCTCGGGCCTCGCGGTCACTGAAGTCCGCCCACACCAGAATCGCCACCAAGGTAGGACCCGCTGGGTTCGCAGCACTCCGCTACAGCTGATAGACGCGGTGCTAGATGCGGGATTCGATGCAGGACTCGGTGTACTTAACTCCAGGTAACGCCACAGCATTTCGTAGTTGCCGCACGGTTTATCCCCGGAGTGTTACTGCCAACAGTAAAGTGAGGGGTGAAAAACGGAGGAGCGTTTGCAAGCCACTCACTCGGCCACCGCTGCGGCCGCCATCTTGCCTCCTTAGATGGTAGAGATCTCCCAAAGGGAAAGTAGAAAGAAAATTGTTAAAGTTTATCAGTCTTTAAAAAATATTTAAATGGGAAATATAAATGCAAATTAATGTCAAATAATTCATTTTAAGCCAGGAATAATATAATAAAATAATAAAGCACATTAACTCATCAAATTAAATGTACTTTAATAATTAATTAATTTAGATATAATAAGTAAATTAAATAATTTAAATTAAATTACATTTAGAAATAAATAATAATATTTTAACAAGAATTACAAAACATTTCCACTCTCACTTGCATTTATACTTTTATTTAATGTAGAGTAAATTGTATTAGTAATTGTGTTTAATTAATGACATTAGTTTCACATCTTAAACGAAAGTTGAAAAGTCTATTTTTTCAACGCATTGTCTCTTAAATAATACAATTATTGAATATCTATATATATATATATATACACACACACACACACACACACACATACATTTATACACATGTATGCATATATATATATATATTTTTTTTTAAGATGGCAGAACAAAGAATGCAGTGGGAGAAAGCGGCCCAGGATGTATTTAGTGGCACAGCAACAACAGTGGGAACACGCCAAGAAAGAACGGGGGTTGTAAGAACACCACAGGTGGTGATCAGAGAATTAGAGAAAGCACGAATTGCAGAATACAAACAATGGTGGGAGATGATGTCACTGACCAGATACATTGGGTGTAAAAGGATACTCCGTGGGTTGCGCATTTTTGTGATGCCCACGTTTGAGGATATGGATGTAGGTTTGTTTGAGGAATGGAGATCAAACACAGAATGTTGCTCCTTTAGGCTCATGGAAACACTCATAATCCATGTAAGGCGTTGCATGGAAGAGCAAACAGCAATTATAGATCTACTCTTGAAGGAAGTTGAGATAGTCAAAGAGCAGGAGGAAGTGAAAACACTCCTCAAGAAAATGGAGGAACGCATCGAGAAACATGAGGAGGAGACATGGACGCGTAAGGCTCACAACTTTAACAGAGACAAATTGGACTCTCAATTTGGGAGGATCTACGCATTTGCCAAGAAATATGAGCCTTTTAGAGCCAAGGAGAAGTTGAATAAAGTGGGTCATACAATGACTGATGTCAGTGACACACGAGGAAGTTCTGAACCAGGGTCCTCTGCAGATGAAGGACCTAGAGAAAAACTGGATTTTCAGAAGGAAATGCGGCTGCTGAGGATGGTGACCCCCCAACAAGGCAGGGGGCAAAACCGAGGCAGAGGGTAAAGCAATGCAAAATGAGGAGGGGCAAAAGGAAAAGGAAAGGGGAGAGCAACGAAAGAACCACATGATTAACATCTTTTAATGGAATGGAAGGGGTTGTGGATAATACTGTGATCAATCTCGGGTATTCCCATCACACCAGGCCAATTAAAGATTTTGAATTATGTCCTAAGCTTTTGCCCCTCGGTAGGATCGGACTTTGTCAAGCTAAAGAAAGAGGCCTACAAATCTGTTAGAAAATTAAATCTGTGTAAGTATTTTGCAGTGAAGAACCGAAGTAAGGCTACCAGTATCAGCCATCCTGACTCCAATTCTGTGCGCTTTTCCATTGGTGATATTCTGAACATATTAGAAATGAATAGCCTAGATATGGGAGGAGGGAAAGCGGCCCCATATCAGCATCAAATGAAATCGACATCCCTCCCCTCAATCAAATAAGGTTTCCAACCGATCGTACCATTGACAGTGGATGGAAACCTGGAAGTAGTTTTTTACCGCAATTGTCAACCAGTAACTTGGTTGATGTGTTATATGAATTATTAACAGATGACATCAACAAACTGAGGGTGGCTGAACATCGGAAAAGCCATAATAACATTACGGCGCAGGGTTGACGTAAGTTAGATGCATTGAGGGAGAACAGATTTATTATCCTCAGATAAAGGCGGCAACGTCCTTATTATGAACACCAGCCAATACACCAGGTAAATGAATTGGTAGTTGAAGGTGAAAGAACACTACCAGGAATTGAAAAGTAACCTTATCTGTGACCATCACAGGGAGTATCATGCTATGCTCAAGGGATGGGTTAAACAGGAGCTGCTGTCACTTGAGGAACACCTGTATTTAAAGACGGATCACTCCAAGACACCGGTCATCTATTGTCACCCGAATGTGCACAAGGATCTTCAAAACCCTCCAGGGAGACCAATTGTTAGAATGATGGGGTTTTTACTAGCGAACAGAGCCAGGTTTTTAGATTTGTTTTTATGCCATTTCGTCACAAGTCTTGCATCGTATATACAGGATACGAATGTTCTTTTATGCAAGATTAACAACATCCCTTGGCATAGTAGCTATATAATGGTAACAATGGATGTTTGTTCTTTGTATACACCCATCTCCCATAACTATGTTACAGAGGCTTGCGCTAATTTGTAAGATCAAGATACCTGCCACTTGCGCAACATACTAAGATGCTCCTCACCATGCTCTCTTTTTGCCTAACGCATAACATCTTTCTCTTTGACAAAAAAATATACCTCCAGAAACAAGGCACGGCAATGGGGGCAGCATTCGGCCCCCACGTATGCCAACATCTATATGGGCTGGTGAGAGAAAGAAGTTGCATGGGCTGAATTTAATGCGCACCACACAAGTAAGATCGCAATGTGGGTGCGCTTCATTGACGATCTGTTCATCCTGTGGTTTGGAGATGAGTCATCGTTGAGTGAGTATGTATCAATTTAGAACACCAACCCCTCCAATATACAGCTGACTGTAAAATGAAGCGCGTGTGAGATTTACTTTTTGGATGGAAAGTTACAAGTAGTAGGGGATTACATCCAAACCAATGTTTTTCGGAAGAAGACTGCCTGCAATTCTATTCTGCATGGCAATAGTGGTCATCAGCACTCCTTGAAATGGAGTATACCCTACAGTCTGCTATTAAGGGTGTGTAGGATCTGCTCAACTGATGAATTATTTGAAACGGTAGCCAGGTTGATGATTGCACAGTTCTCTGAGAGGGGATATCCAGCACTAGTTCTCAGAGAAGCCAAACAGAGGGTCTTGACTAAAAATAGAGAGCAATCGGTGTTCTCGAATACTCAGGCTAAATCCACAACCACACCAGGAGACACATGTGACCAGGGTCAGGTGATACGTTTCTTTATGGGTTACAACATGGAATATAGGTCCATTAGTTTCCTGATCAAGCATAATTGGCCCATTTTAAAACATGATGAACATTTGAAAGATGTTATAGGTCAGCATCCCAGGATCACATATTGCAAGGCACCATCTTTAGGTGATATGTTGAAAAGATCTATATTCTATCAAGAGCCGGATTGGCTGACAAGTAGGAATTACGGTTTCAAAAAATGTGCCACCTGAAAGGCTTGCAGATTTGGAACTAACATTTGAAGGCAGGTTATGGAAGATCAGGGAAAAGATTACATGTGAGATGGAGTTTGTGGTTTATGTAGTGGAATGTGGTTGTGGAATGCGTTATATTGACAGTACTATCAATAGTTTGAGACTAAGGATTCTGCATCACATCAGACATCAGGGCTATGCTATAAAGCATCAAGATCAAGCATACCCCATGGCGAAGCATTTTTGGGAAGTGCAACAAGGCAGTTTAACATCTTTGCAATATTATGGTATAAAGCACATAAGGTCCATCTAACAGGGAACTGGAAATACGTCAGTGCGAATCGAGGATGATTCTTCTCTTGGGCACTGAAAAAATGTGGGGGCACAACCTTGATGCTGAGCTGCATGTCCATTTATATACAGTTTTTATTTTCATTTTAGAACTTGCATTTTTAAAGCCTGAGTTTTTTTGATGGTATATTGTCAGACCTTCCAGAATCTGAGAACTGAGATACATGCTGAACAGGAAATGTTTTTTATTTGCATATTTTGATTGATGTAATGTACTGCACAGGGGGTTACAGAGCAATGGAGAAACCCAAAAGCCACTGGACCTGGGTCATTTACGGTACAAAACGAGATGGTCACTGTGGAAATGTACTAATTATTTGAAAAAACAAAGAACATCACCTGTAGTAAATCACCTAAACATTTAATTATATTTGAACATACCAGATTCCTTCTAGGTTTGGCAAAGGGTAACATACACTGCTTTTTCCAGAGTAATTAAACATATAACCTTGTCTTCATCACCTGAAATAATATGGCCATAATGTTTTAAACCATCCCTAGGTGTCTCCACATGTCCTGATGAAGACCCTAATTTAAGGACCTAACTTCCCTTCATACACGACTGGGGTCGAAACGTCGACAGTCTCATTTGTTACCACGCATAGACAACAGCAATTCATTTACTGTGTCACTGCATTACTGTGTGGTCGTACATAGATTTAGCCCTCAATATGGCTGGACAGGTCATCATTATTTTATGATGTAAATATTGCACATTGCCTTCCCTTTTTCGACAAACCTTCACCAGAGCACATCCACAAGCACTCCCTTCTTTCTCTTTCCCACTGGAGCACCTGAGCATGAAAATGTAAATACATTTGTTGATAAACATGGTTATGATTATATCCAAATATAATTAAATGTTTAAGTGATTTACTACAGGTGATGTTCTTTGTTTTTTTGAATAATTAGTACATTTCCATTGTGACCATCTCGTTTTGTACGGTAATTTACTGCACAGCACTTGTACTTTAGAGAATGTTGAAAGGGACACGTAGTAGACATTGTCAAAGCATCTTGACAAATCATATTAGGCACAGGTGGTCGAGCCACAGTGCCAGGTTGCATGCAGAGGGGTATATGAGAATTATTTGATCCTCAAATGATCACCATAGAACATATGGTTGAATAATAGGGAATGTATTGCAAAGGAAGTTGGACCACAGTGATAGTTGTTTACAGACAGCATCAGCACTTTCATTTGCACAGAATGGGAATTGTTTGAATAATTGTTCAGGTTTATGCACTTGCACTTTATGCGCATATAGGGAGCGATAAAATCATATTTGCATACCCCCATAAGTAATATTTGTGTTTTAGGATTTGAGAAGAATGTTTACCAATATGCGCTTGCACTTTAGGGGCATTCTGGTAGAATAGATAGAGTGACTTGTTTGCAAATAGTATTTTCACTTTATACTGGGCATACTTGACGCTTTCGAGTTGGTGTTTATGATTACGACAGTAATGAGAGCATAGGAATAGTCCGTAACAAGCGCTTGCATTTTAGTTGGGGGGTGGCTGATCCCTGACCCTGGCAGGCCACCATCCCTGTGAGTGCTTGCCATTCCCAATGGGGTCGCAAATTGCGACCTGCCTCATAAATATTAATGAGGCAAGTCATTTGCCACCCTATTGGGAATTGAAAAGAGTGTCTGAGACACTGTTGTACATTCCATTTTGGGAGTGGCAAATTGTGAGTGGCAAAACGACGCAATTTGTGACTCGCAAAATGGAATGGTCGTACATCTGGCCCTTGATGCTCTGCACTGGAGTTTCAGAATGCTCAGCACAAAATCCTATAAGTACGAGAACACAGGGAAGGCCTCTAGAGCCAAGAACCCAAAGAAACAGAGTAGAAAACTGGAAGATTATTGATGTAACAGAATGATGCATAATTCATTCACTTCTTACAGAGGCTTAGGACAGGAAGCACCTTTCAGGGAGAGGCAGGATGAGAACACCCATGATAGATTGTTGGCTAGATATTGGCCTCACCCAGAAACAATTATAACTGGTATGATAGTATGGGAAAGAGTAATGGCCTCTGGACCAGATAATTAAACCATGGGCATCTTGAGAAATGATGCAGTGCCACCTAAGTGGTGAAAAATCTGTGAACAAACCCACAAATTTGTTAACTCCCAAATCTCAGTTTACCTGGAAAGCAACAATCTTCTGCATCCTAGTCAGTCAGGTTTCAGAACCAATTGTTGCACAGAAACAGCCCTGCTAGAGGTGGGCGACTACATTAAAGGCACGCTAGATAAAGGGGGGTAAGGCCATCCTGATTATGTTGGATTTATTGGCGGCCTTTGACACAGTGTCCCATGAGAGACTGCTGGCTCATCTACAATCTATTGGAATTGGAGGCCTTGCCTTGATGGGGCTGATTTCCTTTTTGAATAACAGAACCCAAGAAGTGTGGACACCCCTGTTATCATCCCCAATCGATGAGTTGGCAGTTGGAGTGCCTCAGGGTTCGGCACTCAGCCCTACCTTATTCAATGCCTATCTCACACCTTTGGCTGTGTTCGCTGAGACACTGGGGGCAAAGGTAATATCATACACCTACGACACACAGTTGCTTTTCACTTGTGAAAAAGGGACTGATTTTGATGGAGGAGCTATCAAAATTTGTCTCTCCAATGTGTTCAACTGGCTGTCCATTAACCAATTGAAATGCAATCCTGATAAAAACAGAGATTGTGTTTTTTTGGCCACACCTCACCAGATTTTTGGAGGACTTGTTGGCCTCAGGGTGCTCCCCCCGGCCTACAACAGAACACAGTAAAAAACTTAGGAGTCAAAACTGACAGTACCCTGTCTTTCCAACCACAAATCCAGGCACTGGTTGGCTCCTGTTTTGGGCTGCTACGCTCCCTGAAAAAAAGTATTATCTCTCCTGTCTGTCAAAACCAAGAAAATGGGAATCCAGGCTCTGATCACTTCCAGACTTGATTATGGAAATGCACTTTACTTGGGTCTTCCTGTATATCTCCTTCCTTAGTAGACTTCAAGTGGTGCAGAATGCGTTGGCTAGAACAATTCTCAACCTTGTTCCAAGAACCCATGTGACCCAGCATTTGAAAGTGCTCCACTGCCTCCCATCAAAAAGAGGATTATTTTTAAAATGCTGGTCCTGGCACATAAATCCACTCATGAGAAATGAGCAGTGTACCTAAGGAGGAGGATTTGTGCTTATGGGTCAGAACCTGAGGCATATCCTTCACTTAACTTGGCTCGATGGCCTGGAACAATATCCCCCTTGAACTTCGTTCTATTTCTGAGCTATCTGTCCCCAAGAAAAAACTAAAAACCTGGCTCTTTTAACAAGATTATTAGGAGGATCAGAATTGTTCAGCAGGCAACCTTACAATTCAGTGCCAAGACACTCTTTGGAGTATGCATGCGCTTTACAAATGCCTTTCATTTCATTTCATTTCACGACCTCCACAAATAGGTGAAGTGAGACAATAGACTGCTGTGAGCAATAAGAGTGCTACATCAGTGTAAGGCCCCTGTATAAGTGCAGTAATGCTGACTTTTGCAACTGTGTAAAAGTGTGTGGATGTTCTCCCTGTCACTGTAAGTATGTTATTAAGGTGTATAGTTCCCCCCATAAGATGCATTGAGGAAAAAGGAACATAAGGTTTGACGACTGTAGTCTGCACATTGAAGGTGTAGAAAAGATGACACTGACCATGGCTAGGATCTGGAAGGGAAAGCAGGCATTCCATACTCGTTTACCTTCTCCTCCACCTGTGCCATGCCTTCCATCTAAAGGCATAAAAACACTTAACTAAAACAATGGTGAGAGAAAATTACAGTTCTCCTCCACTTCAGACTTAAGATTCTCATCCTCAACTTTCAGAGGATAGGACTTAATTTGAAAAATCTGAGACAAAATGTTCAGAAGTAGAGAGATACATTTGGGTCCACAGCTAGACTAGTCAGTTTTTCATAAAAGACTAAAAAATGTGCTTCAATTTAGGGCCCGATTACAAGTTGCCACTGCCAGCTGACCTGTTGCAACTGGACCTGGCCGGACCTACAACTGGACCTGCCTGAGCCCTGCTCGCCTCTGCTAGAATGAGTCCTTGATCCCCAAGAAGTGCCTCCCCTGGTCCTGGGCCCTTAGTTGGCATCAGAGCGTGCTCCTCTGAAGAAGGAGAAATCCTGAAGTATTGGCCTCCTTGCAACCGCGACCAAGCTAATTTGCGACAAGATCGTGCCACCTGTAATGACCGCCAATGCAAAGCTTCAGTGAACCCGACTCTTTGTGCTACAACAGCCACCAACTATGACCGTTAACGCGAGATGTGCATTCCATGCTACAGCATCAGCAGCCAGCGGTGCTCATCAATGCGAAGCTGCAGCAATGACCCTCCACGATGCCTGGCAGGATGTTTGCTCTACAGCGATGAGTGTCCACGATGCCAGGCCTTCTCTTTGTGCTATAGCAACGAACATCTGGGAACCTCTCACTGCTCCATGCGGCGTCTTCCACCACCACAAACTGGAATGTTCGCGCCAGACTTTGAGAAGGTAACTTTCTCAACTTGAGTAACCCAGTCCCTTTATCAGACCTGTGTTCCATCATGGGCAGCCTGAACTTGTGAGTTTCCCCAAGTCTAGCATGGTCAGATAACCATGAGTGGTGCTTTGTGCTTTTAGGCACTATACTTACCATAAATCTTTGAAATTGCACACCGCCCTCAATCAACAACCCAATTTCTCACATTGGTGCTCAGTTGTGGGATCCGGTACATGTGTTTGTGCAGTACCATACAGTGATTAGTGTAACACTAAAATGCCAGATAAATAATTTGACATCAGATTGGACCTCTTTTCAAATTCTCCTTCGTTTTTGATTGCTCAGGTTTCTTTTTTCCAAATTTAAGTTTACCTCACCTCCTTTATGCTACAGTGGAGATTGAGCTGATCAAGGTGGATGACCTCAGCATTGCTGAGCTGCAGATGCTCTGCAAGGAGGGGTGCTGAATGCAGGAAAGAAGGCCACAAAGGTGGACCTCCAGATAGCCATCTGTGCCTATGAGAAGGTAAAGAGGATGCAGTCCACTGCAGAGTCAAGTGGATGCAGTCAACAACAGAGGAGCCAGAGGATGACAACCATGAGGAGAAGGAAGTGGACTTAGAAGAGGAGGAGGAGAAGAGTCTGGCCACAGACCCTGAGCTGTGGCTCCCTGAGGAAAAGGAGGACAAGTTGTCTATGGGAGAGAAGTCCCCTGCCAGGGCAGGGAACAGTGTGTCCACCCTCAACCTGTCCCCTGAAGAACTTGCAGACAGGAAGCCTGGGAAGAATTTCAGGCTGCAGATGGCAAGTTGAATCTGGAGGCAGTCAAGGAGGAGGCTGTTGCCAAAAGGGCCCTAGACAAAAAGAAGCTGGCCCTGGAGAAGAGAATGGCTCACGAGAGGAGCCTGAAGGAGCTGGAACTTCAAGTAAAGCAAGCAGAATCCAGCAGCAATGGTGGCAGCATGCATTCAGGGTGTCACTGGAGATGAGAGTCTGCATACCTCATGACCTGGTGCCCAGCTATGTGATGAGAGATGACTAGGCCTGTGTGAAACTCTGCAAAGTGCCCAATAAACTCTGCCACGCTACGTGGAGTTCCACAAGTGGCGAAGTGCAGTACGTCGCGCTGCTCCTGCTGATTTATAGCACCAGAAGTTTGTCCTGTGCTGTAAAATCAGTGCGAATGGCACTACGAGTCGTGCCAGAGGGTGGTGCTTCTTTCTGCTGCTCAAGTAGATATTCTACTCGAGCAGCAGCTTCCTCAACACAAGCAGCAGATTTCTCA
This sequence comes from Calotriton arnoldi, assembly GCA_963921515.1. Taxonomy (NCBI): domain Eukaryota; kingdom Metazoa; phylum Chordata; class Amphibia; order Caudata; family Salamandridae; genus Calotriton; species Calotriton arnoldi. The sequence goes on along the minus strand of CAWUFW010018951.1, from coordinate 106,582 downwards.
ACGCAAGCAGTTGAGACTAAATGATTTTCTGCCTACGAGGTAGCCCTTTGAATGCACAGGGGCCAAGAGGGGGATTGGGAGCTACTTGAAGAATCAGATGCCCACAGCAGGAAGGGACACCCTTGTGACACTAGAGATGAGGGATCAGATAAAGTTTTTTACTTGACAAGTTTGAGCTGTCCCCTGAGAGGTACTGCCTTAGGTTCAGAGGCAGCCAGTAGCAATAAAGTACCAAACCAGTCTTGGGTAGATTACCTGGATCATTACAGCAATACACTGAGTGGGGGCTTATTTATGAGCCCATGCGTCACTTTTGCGCAACCGGTGCGTCACTTTTTGTGATGCACCAGCGGCGTAAAAAATGTGCCATGTTGCGTCATATGTACAAAGTGACGCATCTAGGTAGAAGCGTCACTTTGTAAACCCCTGCGCCACATTATACCTGCGCCAGGTATAATGTATGCAGGGTGGGCGTTCTGACGCAAGTAAGCCTCGTAGAAGTGACGCAGTGAAATCTATGAGATTTCACTACGCCACTTCTAGGACGCAAATGCGTCAATATCTTACGCCTGCCTCACAGCAGGCGTAAGACTGACACAGGCACATTTGAAATGGGACTTGCCCATGTGAAATGACCCATTGCTGAAGTTGCGTCACTTTTGCAACACACTCCAGCAATGCGTCATTTTTGCGCCTACAGATACGTGAGAAAAACTGACGTATCTGTAACTCCTTGCGACATGATGCGTCATACTATAAATATGACGCATCCAGCATGTCGCAAGGAGGGCGCAATGAAAAGTGACGCATCGCTGTTTTCACGCAGCGATGCGTCACTTTTCATAAATGAGGCCCTGAGTGGTTGGGTGGGGGGCAGCAAAGTTATTGATTTTACTGGGCTGTACAACCTGATTTTGAGAGCGCACATGCCCGATACCTGTTTTACAGAGTTGTGCCAACACCTATAGTAAGTTCACTGGACCTAGTAAGCATGCTAAGGAGGTTGACTTCTGGGTCAGCACCATAGTGTCCAAATAGACATCTGTGGGGATTCCCAAAAGGATGGCCAGGGTCCCCACCACAAAAAAGAGGAGGCGAGAAAAATAAAGACAGAGCGTTCACTCAAGGGCCCCAAATAGTGCACCGGGGATTGGAGCCCAGCCCCAACCTGATCAAAAGAACAATGGCTTCTTCAACAAGAAGACAGGTAAGTTTGTCTCCAAGCGCCAGGAGTGCAACAAGTATGGGCAAGTGAAAGGGGATGCCAAGTGTCCCAAGAGGGCACTACCCCGCAGTGGTGGGCAGACCCAAGGGTTTGACAGTGGGAGGAGATTGTCCAAGTTAGTGTAAGGGAGAGAGCAGAGGTTACTCCAGTGTCCCTGGGTGACAATCAAACAGATGGTGCCAAAGCCCAGATGCCTTCCAATAATTCTAAGTACATGCAGTGGGTCACCATCAATGGGCAGAGGGTGGAGGCTGTGAGAGACACAGAAGCCAGTGTCTGGTCACGGCGCTGCTCCCCTCGTTGCCGCTGACTAGCTCCTTGTGACTGTTGCAGTGCTGCACAACCTCGTGGCCGCAGGTTCAGTTCCCAGCCACGCTGACTGCCAGGCCTACTGCTAATGCTTTAGGCAATTCTGTCAGCCCCTATACTTGTGCTTGTTAAATCTGGAGTATCTAATTTTGCACTTGTTTAAATTTTGTTTAATCCAATGCAACTTATCCCCCTAGTGCGTGCGTTTCCTCAGCCCCCTTGCGCCTGCCATTGCTCCCTCCTGCCATTTTTCCCCGCTGTTGGTCCCGATCGTTGCCTTCCACCTCCCTGCCAGCTCCCCCCATCTCCCAGAACTACTTATGGAGGTCGTTGCGCGGCTTCCAGTGAGTAGCCCTTGACCCTCCCCTTGCTGCCGCTGACTAGCTCATCGAGGCCGTGGGTTCAGTCCCCAGCCACGCTTACTGCCTGAAATACTACTAATGCTTTTGGTAATTCTGTTGGCCCATATACTTGTGCTTGTTAAATCTCTGCTTGTTTAATTTTGTGCTTGTTTTCATTTTGTTTAATTTAGTACCACTTATCCCCTTAGTGTGTGCATTTCCTCAGCCCCCTCTGCTCCTGCCATTGCCCACTCCTGCCATTGTTCCCATTTGCCACCCTCCCGCCTCCCTGCCAGCCCCTCCCACCTCCCAGGACTACTTGAGGCCACAGTGAGACACGTGCTGCTGGCGTGCCCCCAACATGCCAAAGGTAAGTTTGTCTGCGCCCATCCGTGCCTGGACTGTGCCCAGCACAAGGAACCCTGGCTCACCGCACTCCCACAGGTTCACCGCTTTAGACCTCCATGCTCTGGACCCCAGATGCAACAACAACTGCTGCCTCACATTGCCTCGCCCTACAGTGGGACCTTTCACCTGCTTCCGCTAACCGGTTCACCTCCACCCCAGCACCGACCACCATCACAGCAGCCAATGCCTCCCAACCCCCACCGACCGATACCTCCCTGGAACAACTCAGCTGCCTCCGGATCAATGCCAGATCGCTCTGCAAACACGTAACCGAAGTCTGGGACACTATATCCACCCTCACTCCCCGATGCAACCTTAATCACAGCGATCTATCTCACCCTGCATCTGCCCCTGACATCACCACGGCTACACCCACCGGCTACAATATGTAACACCACGATCGCAGCAACAAACACGGAGGTGGCGTGCCATGTTGCGTCATATGTACAAAGTGACGCATCTAGGTAGAAGCGTCACTTTGTAAACCCTTGCGCCACATTATACCTGCGCCAGGTATAATGTATGCAGGGTGGGCGTTCTGACGCAAGTAAGCCTCGTAGAAGTGACGCAGTGAAATCTATGAGATTTCACTACGCCACTTCTAGGGACGCAAATGCGTCAATATCTTACGCCTGCCTCACAGCAGGCGTAAGACTGACACAGGCACATTTGAAATGGGACTTGCCCATGTGAAATGACCCATTGCTGAAGTTGCGTCACTTTTGCAACACACTCCAGCAATGCGTCATTTTTGCGCCTACAGATACGTGAGAAAAACTGACGTATCCGTAACTCCTTGCGACATGATGCGTCATACTATAAATATGACGCATCCAGCATGTCGCAAGGAGGGCGCAATGAAAAGTGACGCATCGCTGTTTTCATGCAGCGATGAGTCACTTTTCATAAATGAGGCCCTGAGTGGTTGGGTGGGGGCAGCAAAGTTATTGATTTTACTGGGCTGTACAACCTGATTTTGAGAGCGCACATGCCCGATACCTGTTTTTACAGAGTTGTGCCAACACCTATAGTAAGTTCACTGGACCTAGTAAGCATGCTAAGGAGGTTGACTTCTGGGTCAGCACCATAGTGTCCAAATAGACATCTATGGGGATTCCCAAAAGGATGGCCAGGGTCCCCACCAGAAAAAAAGAGGAGGCGAGAAAATAAAGACAGAGCGTTCACTCAAGGGCCCCAAATAGTGCACCGGGATTGGAGCCCAGCCCCAACCTGATCAAAAGAACAATGGCTTCTTCAACAAGAAGACAGGTAAGTTTGTCTCCAAGCGCCAGGAGTGCAACAAGTATGGGCAAGGTGAAAGGGGATGCCAAGTGTCCCAAGAAGGCACTACCCCGCAGTGGTGGGCAGACCCAAGGGTTTGACAGTGGTGCCAAAGCCCAGATGCCTTCCAATAATTCTAAGTACATGCAGTGGGTCACCATCAATGGGCAGAGGGTGGAGGCTGTGAGAGACACAGAAGCCAGTGTCTGGTCACGGCGCTGCTCCCCTCGTTGCCGCTGACTAGCTCCTTGTGGCTGTTGCAGTGCTGCACAACCTCGTGGCCGCAGGTTCAGTTCCCAGCCACGCTGACTGCCAGGCCTACTGCTAATGCTTTAGGCAATTCTGTCAGCCCCTATACTTGTGCTTGTTAAATCTAGAGTATCTAATTTTGCACTTGTTTAAATTTTGTTTAATCCAATGCAACTTATCCCCCTAGTGCGTGCGTTTCCTCAGCCCCCTTGCGCCTGCCATTGCTCCCTCCTGCCATTTTTCCCCGCTGTTGGTCCCGATCGTTGCCTCCCACCTCCCTGCCAGCTCCCCCCATCTCCCAGAACTACTTATGGAGGTCGTTGCGCGGCTTCCAGTGAGTAGCCCTTGACCCTCCCCTTGCTGCCGCTGACTAGCTCATCGAGGCCGTGGGTTCAGTCCCCAGCCACGCTTACTGCCTGAAATACAACTAATGCTTTTGGTCATTCTGTTGGCCCATATACTTGTGCTTGTTAAATCTCTGCTTGTTTAATTTTGTGCTTGTTTTCATTTTGTTTAATTTAGTACCACTTATCCCCTTAGTGTGTGCATTTCCTCAGCCCCCTCTGCTCCTGCCAGTGCCCACTCCTGCCATTGTTCCCATTTGCCACCCTCCCGCCTCCTTGCCAGCCCCTCCCACCTCCCAGGACTACTTGAGGCCACTGTGAGACACGTGCTGCTGGCGTGCCCCCAACATGCCAAAGGTAAGTTTGTCTGCGCCCATCCGTGCCTGGACTGTGCCCAGCACAAGGAACCCTGGCTCACCGCACTCCCACAGGTTCACCGCTTTAGACCTCCATGCTCTGGACCCCAGATGCAACAACAACTGCTGCCTCACATTGCCTCGCCCTACAGTGGGACCTTTCACCTGCTTCCGCTAACCGGTTCACCTCCACCCCAGCACCGACCACCATCACAGCAGCCAATGCCTCCCAACCCCCACCGACCGATACCTCCCTGGAACAACTCAGCTGCCTCCTGATCAATGCCAGATCGCTCTGCAAACACGTAACCGAAGTCTGGGACACTATATCCACCCTCACTCCCCGATGCAACCTTAATCACAGCGATCTGGCTCACCCTGCATCTGCCCCTGACATCACCACGGCTACACCCACCGGCTACAATATGTAACACCACGATCGCAGCAACAAACACGGAGGTGGCGTGCCATGTTGCGTCATATGTACAAAGTGACGCATCTAGGTAGAAGCGTCACTTTGTAAACCCCTGCGCCACATTATACCTGCGCCAGGTATAATGTATGCAGGGTGGGCGTTCTGACGCAAGTAAGCCTCATAGAAGTGACGCAGTGAAATCTATGAGATTTCACTACGCCACTTCTAGGACGCAAATGCGTCAATATCTTACGCCTGCCTCACAGCAGGCGTAAGACTGACACAGGCACATTTGAAATGGGACTTGCCCATGTGAAATGACCCATTGCTGAAGTTGCGTCACTTTTGCAACACACTCCAGCAATGCGTCATTTTTGCGCCTACAGATACGTGAGAAAAACTGACGTATCTGTAACTCCTTGCGACATGATGCGTCATACTATAAATATGACGCATCCAGCATGTCGCAAGGAGAGTGCACAAAGTGACGCATCGCTGTTTTCACGCAGCGATGCGTCACTTTTCATAAATGAGGCCCTGAGTGGTTGGGTGGGGGGCAGCAAAGTTATTGATTTTACTGGGCTGTACAACCTGATTTTGAGAGCGCACATGCCCGATACCTGTTTTACAGAGTTGTGCCAACACCTATAGTAAGTTCACTGGACCTAGTAAGCATGCTAAGGAGGTTGACTTCTGGGTCAGCACCATAGTGTCCAAATAGACATCTGTGGGGATTCCCAAAAGGATGGCCAGGGTCCCCACCACAAAAAGAGGAGGCGAGAAAATAAAGACAGAGCGTTCACTCAAGGGCCCCAAATAGTGCACCGGGATTGGAGCCCAGCCCCAACCTGATCAAAAGAACAATGGCTTCTTCAACAAGAAGACAGGTAAGTTTGTCTCCAAGCGCCAGGAGTGCAACAAGTATGGGCAAGTGAAAGGGGATGCCAAGTGTCCCAAAGAGGGCACTACCCCGCAGTGGTGGGCAGACCCAAGGGTTTGACAGTGGGAGGAGATTGTCCAAGTTAGTGTAAGGGAGAGAGCAGAGGTTACTCCAGTGTCCCTGGGTGACAATCAAACAGATGGTGCCAAAGCCCAGATGCCTTCCAATAATTCTAAGTACATGCAGTGGGTCACCATCAATGGGCAGAGGGTGGAGGCTGTGAGAGACACAGAAGCCAGTGTCTGGTCACGGCGCTGCTCCCCTCGTTGCCGCTGACTAGCTCCTTGTGACTGTTGCAGTGCTGCACAACCTCGTGGCCGCAGGTTCAGTTCCCAGCCACGCTGACTGCCAGGCCTACTGCTAATGCTTTAGGCAATTCTGTCAGCCCCTATACTTGTGCTTGTTAAATCTGGAGTATCTAATTTTGCACTTGTTTAAATTTTGTTTAATCCAATGCAATTTATCCCCCTAGTGCGTGCGTTTCCTCAGCCCCTTGCGCCTGCCATTGCTCCCTCCTGCCATTTTTCCCCGCTGTTGGTCCCGATCGTTGCCTCCCACCTCCCCTGCCAGCTCCCCCATCTCCCAGAACTACTTATGGAGGTCGTTGCGCGGCTTCCAGTGAGTAGCCCTTGACCTCCCCTTGCTGCCGCTGACTAGCTCATCGAGGCCATGGGTTCAGTCCCCAGCCACGCTTACTGCCTGAAATACTACTAATGCTTTTGGTCATTCTGTTGGCCCATATACTTGTGCTTGTTAAATCTCTGCTTGTTTAATTTTGTGCTTGTTTTCATTTTGTTTAATTTAGTACCACTTATCCCCTTAGTGTGTGCATTTCCTCAGCCCCCTCTGCTCCTGCCATTGCCCACTCCTGCCATTGTTCCCATTTGCCACCCTCCCGCCTCCCTGCCAGCCCCTCCCACCTCCCAGGACTACTTGAGGCCACTGTGAGACACGTGCTGCTGGCGTGCCCCCAACATGCCAAAGGTAAGTTTGTCTGCGCCCATCCGTGCCTGGACTGTGCCCAGCACAAGGAACCCTGGCTCACCGCACTCCCACAGGTTCACCGCTTTAGACCTCCATGCTCTGGACCCCAGATGCAACAACAACTGCTGCCTCACATTGCTTCGCCCTACAGTGGGACCTTTCACCTGCTTCCGCTAACCGGTTCACCTCCACCCCAGCACCGACCACCATCACAGCAGCCAATGCCTCCCAACCCCCACCGACCGATACCTCCCTGGAACAACTCAGCTGCCTCCTGATCAATGCCAGATCGCTCTGCAAACACGTAACCGAAGTCTGGGACACTATATCCACCCTCACTCCCCGATGCAACCTTAATCACAGCGATCTGGCTCACCCTGCATCTGCCCCTGACATCACCATGGCTACACCCACCGGCTACAATATGTAACACCACGATCGCAGCAACAAACACGGAGGTGGCGTCGCCATCGTACACAAGGAATCGATCACCTGCACAATCACCGATGACAAAACCATGTCAATCATGGAACATATGAACTTCCAGCTCCACACCGACGATAACACCACCATCAAAGGCATTCTCGCCTACAGACCCCCAGGACAACGTACAGGGCTCAGTGACACCATCACTGAATTCATCACCCTGTTCATCCTTTGAATTTGAAAACTACGTCTTCCTGGCAGACCTCAACTTCCACCTGGTCGACACAAACTCCACCGACCTCCTGGAAAGATTGGACAACATCGGCCTCAAGCAGCTGGTCACTGATCCTGCGTACAAAGCAGGACATGCTGGACCACATCTTCATGACCAGCAACAGAATACACCAGATACAGCCACACCTGGGGAACGCACCTGGTCGTACCACTCCATCGTACACTTCACCCTCACCGGACCTCCCCACACTGCCCCCAACTGCCACAGTGCCCCCTACCCCAGCTGGGCCAAGATCAACAATGGACCGACCCACACTGCCCCTCTGCACCACACTGCCCAACATCACCACTGACGTGGATTAGACAGTACAGAACATCAATGACTGAATCACCAGAGCCGCCGACCGAGTCGCCCCAACCAAACCAGCCAAAACCCATAGACCCCCCAAATGAGCCAACTGGTACACTATGAAACTCAGTGCATCAAAATGCAGATGCAAACAACTGGAAATAAAATGGTGCAGCAGCAGGAACCACGACAACCGAGCAACCTTCAAATCAGCCCTCAACAACTACCACCGCCAGATGAAAGCCACAATAAAAGAGGCCCTGACTTACTGGATCAAGACCAGTGGCAATCAAGCCATGGAACTCTTCACCATCATAAGAGAGTTCACCTGCCCATCAGCCACTGAAAACTCAATCCCTACCTGAGAGGAATTCTGCGATGTTCTCATCGACCACTTCCACAACAAGATAGCAACCATCTACAGAAACTTCGATCCCCAATCCTCCGACTTCCTCAGCACCTCATCAACCACTACCACTGATCACCTGCTACCCGCATGGGATCAACTCAGTACAGAACACAACCACACTTATGAACTCCATCCACTCGGAAGGACCCACCGACCCCTGCTGCCACCGGCTTTTCAACCTTGGAAGAGACAAGATCAGTCGCCAGCTCACCACCATCCTCAATGCCTCGTTAACCACAGCTACCTTTCCTGCTGCCTGGAAACAAGAGGAGATCAGACCCCTCCTCAAGAAACCCTCCACAGACCCAGCAAGCTCCAGAACTACTGTCCAATCTTAGTGCTCCCGTTTCCCATCAAAGTCTTGGAGAAGGCCATCAACCTCCAACTCACCGAACACCTGGAGAGAAATAACCTACTGGGCACGTCCAAATCAGTTTCAAAGATAACCACAGCACTGAGACAGCGCTGATCGCTGCCACAGAAAACATCTGCACCCTATTTGACAGAAGAGAATCAGCCACACTGATCCTGCTTATCCTCTACGCAGCCTTTGACACAGCACACTCATCAATTGACTACGCCAGATTGGAATCACAGACGATGCACACAGATGGGTGGCATCCTTTCTCACAGAGTGCACCCAGAGTGCCTCCCTCCCTTCACCTCGAAAGCCAATCACACCATCTGCGGTGTCCCAAAAGGCTCATCCCGCAGACAAACCCTCTTCAACAGCTACATGACACCACTCACAGACATTGTCAGATCGCACAACATCAACATCCTCTCCTATGCCAATGATGTTCAGCTCATCCTCTCGCTCTCAACAAACACACGGCCCTCTGGACCAACTCCTGGTGGCCGTTGGAACTCAGACCCATGCCAAAAGACCACACCTGCAACTTCGGCATCCTCCTTAACAGTGAACTCTCCATTTGCATCAGGTCAACGCCATCTCCTCAGCCTGCTTCCACACACTCCGCAAAGTCTTCAAGTGGCTCCCCATCTGCACCAGGAAGACACTGACGCAGGCCCTCGTCACCAGCCGACTGGTCTATGGCAACGCACTCTATGCAGGCACTACCACCAAACTCATGCAGAGGCTCCAGACGATCCAGAATGCAGCTGCAAGACTCATCCTCAACCTGCCCAAAAGGACCCACATCATCCAGCACCTGAAGGACCTCCACTGGCTCCGGATCTAGAAAAGATGCCATTTCAAACTCCTTACCCACTCCTACAAAGCCCTCCATGACCAAGGACCAGCCTACATGGAACACTGCCTGCATTTCCACCTACCTCCGAGGAACCTCCACTTCGCACACCTCGCACACATAACTCGCATACACCACTGCTGCTCCAGAGGATACTCCTTCTCCCATCTCACCGCTAAAGCCTGAAATGCCCTCCCCTCCACCTCCGCACCACACCCTCACTGACTCACTTCAGAAAAGAGCTCAAGACCTGGCTCTTCGACTGAGACCGGCAACAAGTGCCTGGATAGCCTCTCGGGTGACAAGCTGCGCTCTACAAGTATGACTTTAATTGAATTGATGTATGACTACTATAAGGTGTCATCTGGTATCTCCCGAGCAGGTAACACCCAATGCATTTCACCAGGTTCTAGTGGCAGACAACCAGGAGAGTCACTACAGGGTGCTGTTCCATAGAGGAGCTCAAATGGGCTAAACTCAAATCTCTTCTGTGGTACTTCCCTGTAGGCAGAAAGTGTGGGAAGAGGACATCGCACTTCCACCTCATGGGCTCAGGCAGGCCCATAATCATTCCTTTCACATGTCATGTGCCTGAGCTATACAAACAACAACAATGGTTCTGTCGGGCATTGTTAGACTTGGCATCTTTTGGCGTGTTTCCCCTGACTTTTTGCTTTCTGACCTCCTGGTTTTGACTCTGTTTTTGCTGGTGTAATGATTCTGCGCACTTTCCTCACTGCTGTCCAGTGGGAAAGTGCAAGTGCTCCTGTATAAAATGTGTTATGGATTGGTGTTTCCATGATTGGCCTATTTGGTTTATGTGTCAGTCCCTTGTAAAGTGCACTGAGAGTGCCAGGGCCTATAGATCAAATGCTGTTGGTGGGCTGCAGCACTGGATTGTGCCACCCACGCAAACAGCCCGTAAAGTGTAACTCTGGCCTGCCATTGCAGAGCCTGTGCGCAGCCTGGGGCTGCCATGTCGACTTGGCAAGTGCGCACACTTGCAAGTCCCTAAACCTTCCCTTTTCTACATGTTAGTCACCCCTAAGGTAAGCCCAAGGTACCCCTGTGGGCAGGGTGCGTTGTATGCGAAAGGTAGGACATGCCCTGGTGTGTGTGGCATGTCCTGATAGTGAATTACAGCCTAGTTCGTTTTTCACTATTGCAAGGCTACCTGTTCCCCATAGGCCAGAACGAGCAGTTTTGATTATTACAGCTTATAATCCTAACTGACCCAGGGAACATGGTAGAAATTCGAGTTTAGTATGCCTGGACTCAGAATGATAAAATGCATCTTTTAGTGAAGTTGGTTTTAACATTCTGTGTTTGAAAATACCACTTTTAGAAAGTGGGTATTTTCTTGTCTAACCATCCAAGCCTGCCTCTGCGAGGTTGTGTATTCCTTGTCTGGAGTGTGAGTGACAGGGGCTGGGGGATGCCAGGAGACAGGGTGAGTCAGCACAGGGCTGAATAGCAAGATCTACATGTAGATGGGTGGGAGGAGTTGCACCTGGGCCCTGAATAGGACAGTGCCTTCCCTCCACAATGCTGGCTCCACCTCCTGTGGTGCGTCTGATGTCTCTGGCCTACTCTCTGAAAGAAAGGACGGAGACTTGTCAACAAAGTGCTCCAGAACTGGTTTGGACTAGGCAAAGGCCTCTCTGCCTTCAGAGAACAAAGGAATTTGGGATATAAATATTGGGGCCCTGACCCCATGAATTTAGATCTCGCTGGAATCAAGGAACCTGTCAAGAAGAAGAGCTGGAGAGCTGCTAGGAGGAGTACTGCCCCTTTGCTGAGTGACTGCTTTGTTGGGTTGGCCTGCAGTTGCTGCTTCTGTCTTGGGCAGTGAAAGGACTGGACTGAACTTTCTACAAACTTGTGCTGAGTATCTCCAAGGGCCTGAAACCGAGCTGGCCTCCTGTTAAGAAGTCTCAGGGACTGCAAAGACTTCACAAGCCTCTGGGTACCGCTTCTGGAACGCTGTTTCAGTTGCCACAGAGGAAGGGAACTGCAACCGACTCCGTCAACCGAATCCATCGCTGGCCCGGTGTCCTGTTTGCACCGCAGACCGCACCGTCCGCATCTCGCACCGCAACCCTGGTCTCACAGACGACGACGTCCGACGCCATCGCCACCGAGCCGCTGCTTGCACCGTGACCTGTGGGCACCGCAGTTCACATCGCATCGCTTCACTGTGCCAGCCGGACCAGACCGACGCTGTCGCTGCAACTGGCTCAACAATCGGGACCGCATCGAAGTTGGGGCACCGCTCGCACGCTTGCGACGCACCGCTCCGACTCGAACCGCTGTCCGACGCCAGGTCCCGCACTCCGGCTTGGTCGCCTGCATCGCAACCTGCCAGCACCGCATCGAGCACCGTCTCACCCTGCACCGCACGCCTTGGACTCACCGACTCCGTCTGCACGATTGTCACTGAGCCGCTGCCTGCACCGCATCGAGAGGACACCGCACCCTGCACCGCTTCCATCTTGCATCGCAACCACGACGAACGCCGACCGGCTCGCACACTCCGTGTCAGCCACAACGAGAAAAGGTATTGTGACCGAGTCTGTTCACGACTCTGCTGGCCCGTATCGAAGCGGTCGGCTGGAACTGTTAGACTCTGTGGTTTTCAGCATCGCGGTAGACTCGGACGGAGCTACCGACTCGTACGAACTTTGTTTTTGAACTATTCCTGCAAAGAAAAGTTACCTTGCAACGTAATCATTTTTAAAGTACTGTACTGTGGATTCTTATCGTATTTGGTCTTGTTTTAAAGTACATAAAAATATTGGATATTTTTCTAAACTGGTGTGGTGTCAGTTTGTAGTGCTTACACTGTATTACTGTTGGTTATGTGCAAATGCTTTACACACTGCCTCTAGAATAAGCCTGACTGCTCGTGCCAAGCTACCATGGGGTGAGCAGGGGTTATTTTAGGAGTGTAACTCCCTTACCCTGACTAGGAAGAAGGGTCCCTACTTGGACAAAGGTGCAAGCCCTTGCCAACTAGAGATCCCATTTCTAACATTGGTTGTCAGCGGTGAGGATAGGACTTGTATTTGCACTTGACTTTCAGTGATTGGTGTGCACTACAACCATATCGCAGACCATTACGTACCACATACTGTCTCTTTTTCTTTTGGCCTATTTTTGATCTTGCCAGTTTTCAACTCACTACTTTTGTCATGCCTGAATCAACTGCATCATCCGTTGCATCTCTGGAAGTTATCTTTGAGGAGGATAGGTTGGAATCCTACGCCGTAAAGGAGCTACGAGCGATTTGTAAAAACCTGAAAGTCCAAATTAAAGGCCTCACAAGGAAGGAGGAGCTACAGAAGGCGCTGAGGGCCTGGGTAGCAGCCAGACATGCCAGTGGGCAGCCTGGTAATCTCAGTGAGGAGGTGGAGGAGCCTATTTCCAGGGTGGATGTGCTTTTGGGTGAGGGGGAACCCGCCAGGTCAGGCAGCAGCAGTCTGTCCCCAGAGGAGCTGGAGGACAGGCGGGAGGCAAGGCAGTGTGAGCTGCAGAAGCTCAGGCTGGAGAGTGAGCGGGAGGAGAAGAGGGAGGAGAGGAGATTGGCCATGGAGGAGAAGAAGATGCTCTTAGAGCATGAGAGAGAACTGAAGGAGCTAGAACTTAGGAGTAAGTCAGGCTCAGATGGTGGCAGCAATTCGTCCAGAAAGGCAGACAGGATTGTGCACATTCCCAAGAATGTAGGCAAGGAGTTCAAGAAGGGGGATGACATACAAAGGTGGTTTCAGGGTTATGAGGCAGCCATACACATGAATGGGGTCCCTGAGGAAAATTGGGGAGCAGGATTGTGGCCACTTTTCCCTGAAGAAGCAAGGGATGCTCTGATAGCTTTGGGTAAGGGGTATCACCTCACCTATGCTGACATGAAGGATGCCCTTCTCACTAAGTATGGTCTTACTCCTGAAAAGTACAGGGATCAGTTCAGGTCCAGTAAGAAGTCTGATGCCAACACTTGGTTGGAATGTGTGGATGTGTTCTGCAGGTCGCTGGATGGTTGGGTGAAGGGCAGTAGTGTAACAGATTTTCAGGGGCTCTACAACTTGATTGCATGGGAGCACTTGTCTAGTCTATGTTTTGCAGATCTGCGCCAGCACCTAATGGATAGTAAGCTAACTGACCCCAGGAAGCTTGCTATGGAAGCGGACCGCTGGGTGAGTACCAGGGTCCACAAGAAAGCGTTTGGGGGAGACTCAGCCAAAGGTGGGCAGGGTCCCCAGCAGAAGGTGGGGGGACAAGGGTAAAGCACAGGAGTTCTCTAAAGGGCCCCAAACTAGTACCCAGGGTAAAGGTTCCCAGCCCCCCGGTGATAAGAAGAAAGGTGTCTCTACAGGGAAGCCTGTTGAGACCGGCCCTCGCAAGTGTTATGCATGTGACCAGGTAGGTCACTTTAAGGGGGACCCCAAGTGCCCAAAGGGGACACAGCCACCCACCAGTGGACAGTCCAAAGTGTTGGCTAGTGTAGCTCTTGGGGAGGAGGGGTGCCCACAGGAGGGTGGGGATCCCGCAGAAATGACCCTTGTCTCACTAGGGGACAGTGAGATGGTCCCAGGAAACCAGGTGCCCCCTAACACAAAGAAATATAGCACCTGGGTGACCATCAATGGGAACAGGGTAGAGGCTCTCAGAGATACTGGAGCCAGTGTGACCTCAGTCCGGTGTCACCTGGTCTCTGAGAAGCAGGTAGTCCCAGGGGCATTCCACCAAGTAGTTGCTGTAGACAACTCTGAGCGCCAGTGTATGGTGGCGCAGGTTCCCTCTTGAATGGGAGGGGTCTCAGGTCCCTTGAGGGTGGTTGTGAGCCCTACCATGCCTGTAGATTGTCTGCTAGGTAACGACCTGGAGCAGTCCTTATGGAAGGATGTTGAGCTCAGGTCTCACTTGGAGATGCTTGGGTTGCCAGTGATGGAGCAGGGAAAATAAATTTTTTTAACCCCTAACAAATTTGATAATTAATTAAATAAAATGTTCGTTTAAATGTATTAATCAACACTGTATGTGTGGGAATGGTAATATGCCAATGTGTGTGCTAAATAATCTATTAATGAATGTCCGTGTGTCTAAATTATAACGTAAAATAAATGCGTACTAATAAAAAATAAATGCATGTTATTGTGCTTCATAGAAATAAAATGTGTCGTTGCAAAAACAAATAGTGATGGTAAGTAAGGAACAGCTTAAATGTTGCTTTCTGCTAGGTAACAACTAATTGGGGTACGTAGACGACGGGAGGGAAACGAAAGGGCTATTTTTCTCTATTTTAATTATGTTTTGTTTGCCTCAAATTAGTGCTTCAAAAGTATAACCGAGTGGCGAGATAAAATGGCCGCCAGTGGGAAGATGTGCGCAGGCGCAAGAGAACACATGACACGGGATGAAATGGGAGAAAGCAACCTCGTGGTATAACAGAGAGGCTAGGATGCAAGAAATGGTCAAGGCTGATGTGACCTAATTGAACTGATAGCGTGCCGTGATGATCAGCAAGAGGCCCGTGGGAAACAAGTTTAAGAGAAAGGACAATGACTGCGGAGTTCTCAAATGTGTCGAAAGAAGTTACAAATGAACTGATCGAATCGGATGAAAATGTTTAAGCGTATGGGAAAGGAAATGATCCAAGGACCCTTGAATCCAAGAGAACTTGATTAAAAGAATGAATAAGCTGACATGCATGGACCAATGAAAGAAAAGCGTGTTATTAATGTTGCAACAGTTAGTTAGCAAAGTTAGAATTAGGGTATAAGAGGGCCTACTCTTAGTGGGAGGGGGTCAATTGATGTCAGTCGTAGTTGCAGTCACAGTCAGGAGAGGAGTTGAAGAGTCGTGTTGGTGGCTTCCAGTGCTGGGTGGTCCTGATCGATCCCTTACTGAGCGGGAGATGCTGAAAGACTGTTAGATGAGACGGGTTGCAGGTAGCTGATGCTGACGAGCTGAAGTTGCTGTTTGCTGTCTTAATTTTCCAGTTGAGTATGAGAATCAGGCTATTTCTAATTCCTAACTTAGGTTAGAAATCATTAGGCTAAATTAGGAAGCTAGGCAGGTAATTAGGGTTTTGGCTTCATGACAAAATTTCCTTTCTGCAATAAATTGATTATGCTTAATAAATATTTGAATTTAAGAATGAATAATTGAATAAAGTATTAAAATTCCTTTCATGCTTTTAAAAATTATATAAAATTTAAGATTCTTTAAACCCAAAATGACTCAGTGGTTATTTTCCTAAATGATTGTGACATCAGTAATTGGTTATTGTGATTCAGCTGGTCTTAATCACTATGAACTAATTTCTTAAATGAATGATTCATCGACAAAACAATGAGCAGGAATATCTTAAGAAATAACTAAAAGAAAGTGACAAATTAAGGTAATAAGATATCCTAGCTTTTCCAGCGGTACATAAAATGGTGATCTCCATTTAGTTCTCATGCTTCTCCTAGGAGTACAGAATTTCATAAAGGTGTAAAGGAAATCCAGGAGTGTGTGTGTGTTAGGCGATGTTTATGGGCCCCATCGTCATGTGGATATAAGAAATATAGTTTGCCCCTGGATGACCTATAAGTAACCTGGGAGGAGAATAGTTTTTATTATACGCGCTGCATCAGATTTCTTGGTAGCAGAGTTATGGTTTTCTATAGATTAGTTTAGTGATTATTGTTTATTGATTATTGATTATTTTGATGACTAACACTATATGTTGAGTCACGTTATGTTATATGTAAGTTTTCACGCTTCTGGGATGTAGGAAGTGGAACACGTGTGGCAAGAGAAGTCACATGGAATTTGGTACATGGTCTGAATTCATTTTGGTTATAACGCAGGTTGTGTTATGTTAGGGATTTCTGTGTGAAAAGTGTGTAATTGAAATAGCAAATCACGTTTACTTGTGAAACTTTGGCCTTAATTCTCAGGAGCCTAGTCTCCACATGTGTCTTATCCCCAGAGAAACGAGTAAATTGTTTGTTTAAAAGAAGGGTAAGGTAGAGGGAAGTGCTACTTTATCGGCGAGAGTAAATAATTCTGTGGTAGGGTAGAGGTAAGCGCTGCCTACTGGAAAAACAGGATTCTTGCGTAAAAGGACAAAGCTGTCACTTTTGTTTAGCGAATCAGACTATGGAATTGTTTTAATTGTTGTAACTAACGAAGAAAACAGCAAAAAGAAAAATTTGCCGATAACATTTTGTAAAGGAGGGGTAAAGAGTAGAAGTGACGTGGAAAAGTGCCGCGCTAGGATTGGATAGTGCGCTAGTCACGTGAACACAGAGTCAGGAGTGACGTAGAAAAGTGCCGCGCTAGGATTGGTTGGTTCGCGGACGAAGGGAATTGTTCTGATTGGTACATTAGTGTGAGTCGCGCTGTAATTGGTAGAAGTTCCGTACACAGAAACAGCGTTAGAGTAAAGAGAAAACAAATAGAAACCATGCCGTATTACGAGTATGAAAGGGAGAGAACGTCATGGACGACGAAATTGAAGAATTTCTTTAAGAAAGACAAAAAGGTTGTGACTAGAGAGGGACAAGTAATTCCTCCGCCGAAATCAGCAGCTTCACATATGATGCTGAAATATGGATATCATACGTGCATATGGTTGGAAAATTGGGCTAAATATACAAAGAATGATGGTGTTTTGGCTTTCCCTGAGAATGGATCGTTTAGTGTAGCGGTTTTGCGAAACTTGCGAGAAAAAATGTGTAAGTTGGAACCTAGACCTAGACCAACACAGTTTGAGGCTTTGACGGAATGGGAGGATGAGATGTATGAACGAGAGAGATTCAGAGGAATGAGAGATCATGAATTTATGCCTGGAAGATTGTGGGAGTAAATCATGAGGACAGAATAAAACGATGGAGATGTGCTAACATGACAGGAGGTTTGTTTCCAGCTTTTACAGTTGAGGAAGGGACTAAGAAAAAACGGACTGAGAAAAAGAAACATATAGAGAGAGAAAAGTATATGCATGAGAGCGAAACGGATGACGAGTTGCTGGAAGATATATTAAATAGAAATCCACCTCCGTATCAGCAGAGTTCTACAGTGGTGACACCAAATGCGCCACTAATAGAGACAATGCGAAATAAAAGTCCGGAAAAGGGAATTGAAATAAATAGGTCACAAGAACAAATGAGAACTTCTCAAAATGAAGGAATAGAAAGCGACAATGCAAGCGAATTGGCAAGGACAGCAAAAGAACTAACAGAGAAAATTAGAGAATTAACGAAAAATATGGAAGCAGTTACTGTGCCTGTAACGATAGGTCCAGTAATACCAGTTTTTGAGAATCAGAAAATTGATGAACGATCTTTGGTGATTCCCTTGAGTTCACAATTTCAGAGAGAAAAAGAAAGGATGGAACAAAATGCAAGTACAAGTAATTTGGCTAGTACTTACAGACCAAGTCCACCTACAAATTTAACGGTGAATGAATGCAATGGTAAGAAAATGCATATGGTAACAGAATCTGCAACAGAAACGCCTGAAAAGAGTGGTAACTGGGTAGAACTAAATAATACACCCATAGGTCCGACTCCTGATGAGTTGAATGAGTGGATGAAAGCTTTTAAAATAAAAGAAACAGAAGAAAAACCATTAGATGTGATCAGATTAAAAATAGATATGGAAGAATTAATTCTAGGAACGATTGGTACTGAAAAGATAAAAAATTATCAGGATGATGAAATAATGTTTCTGTGCAAAAGTATAACATGGAGGGCAAAGAATTTACATGACAAATTAGAAGAAGTGGCTAGTGAGATTGGAATAGATTTTGCAAAAGTGAAAACGTTGCAAAAACCATACAGAGTAGACTTTTGTGAAAAAGATATTGAAAATTTGAACACGGCAGGAAGGCTGACAC
This sequence comes from Calotriton arnoldi, assembly GCA_963921515.1. Lineage (NCBI taxonomy): Eukaryota > Metazoa > Chordata > Amphibia > Caudata > Salamandridae > Calotriton > Calotriton arnoldi. The sequence continues at coordinate 88,217 of CAWUFW010018951.1, read as the reverse complement.
AGATAAAGGAGTTAATTGTGTTGTTGAGGAAATGGGGTGATGTGGACAGATGGAAGGTTAGATGGACAAAGAAGAATGAAAAAAGTATAGACAAAGGTTCATTGGCTTTTATGGTAACCGAAAAAGAATCTGTTGTCAAAGAATATCCCATGAGAGAAACTCCAGGTGGTAGTTACGTGCATGTTCCCTGGACTAGGCAGGACATACTGTCATTCACCAATGACTTTCCAAAGTTAAGAGAGAAGCCAGTTGAGTGGTACCGACAAGTAGAAAGGTTTGTAAAGGTCTCAAAGGTGTTGTGGATAGATTTAGATGGATTGTTTGACATAGTGGTACCAACAGATTTGTGGTCAGAATGTAAGATTACAGTTGACTGGCCAACTACAGAATATCCAAGAGATCCTAAAACAGGAGCTCCAGGTCCTGATGTGATGAAGAAATACGACAAGGTGATTACCTTTTTGAAAAATAAGATTCCTCCCAAAGAGACAGATTGGGTTAAGATTGATAGAACTACACAGGAAAGCAAGGAGTCTGTACATGCATATTATGAGCGACTGTTATTGGTTTTCAAACAGTATAGTGGTTATGAGGAGTTGAGTGAAAAGGACATGAGTCATTTTGTATACCGATTTGTGTTTGGTCTGAAACCAGAAATAAGTGATATGATTAAGCAACACATGATAAACTGGCAGAATGGAAGTGTAGATAAGGTACTGAGATATGCTAAGTATTGTAGTGATGAAATAGAGAGTAAACAGCGTAAGTTGAAAGAAAAGGCAATGTGGGCACAAGTGAAAGTGGCAGAAAAACAAGAAGCCCAATTGGACAATAATAATGGAAACGAATCAGGACAGAATAAGATGCGACCAAACATAGGTAAAGGAAAGGGTCAAGTGAGTCTAGAAGAGGCAAAGAAGAAATGGCCATGTCATAATTGCGGGAAATTAGGGCACTGGAGAAATGAGTGTAAGTTCCCACCTAAACCTAATCCGGAACATCAATCATTAACTCCACAGGTGCAGAATGAGGTAGTTGTTCAACAAAGTCAGGTGCCACAACCACCACTTCCCAACACTGTTAACCAGCAAAGATACAGTACAGAAACAGGATTCTACGGAGGAGAGCAGGTAACACAGTTGCCGCGAGCAGCTAACATTTCTCAGTATTGGTTGCGTCAGAGTGAGGATGACCCGGATGAAAGTTTCTGACGGTGCGCAGGAGAGGGGAAAGAGTGCGTGCTTGGCGCAACTCTAGAGGTAGATCAGTCTGGTCCCTTTGTGGATGGAGAAGTGAATGGTACAAACGTAACATTCCTTGTCGATACTGGAGCTACCCGTTCTACTGTTAGATCAGTGGAAATTCCAAACCTTCCTCTCTCAGGTGAATACATCCAAGTGGTAGGAGTAGCCAATCAGCAGATTAAAACCCCACTTACTGAATTGGTGGAAGTAAAAATTGGTTCTTTTAGCAAAATGCATAAATTTGTAGTGTGCGATTGTAGTCCTGTAAATCTTTTAGGTCGTGACCTTTTATGTAAGATGAATTGCACAATTTATTGTACACCAGATGGAATAGGATTTCAAACTTCAGATGAAGATGTTTTGTATAAAGTAACTTTGATGAATCAAGAACCTGAAACGAATGGTTTGTTTCCTGCATTTGATGCAGAAAAACTTCCAGAAGAACTAAAAAGTGCAGTAAAAGAAAGTGTGTGGGATTTTACAGGAGAAGACATTGGATTAATGAGAGAAGTTGATCCCGTAAAAGTGACAGTGAAAGAAGGGATAATTTATCCAAACACGCCACAGTACAAATTAACTCCAGAAATAATTGAAGGAATAACTCCTGTGATAAATAAGATGATTGAACAGGGAATTCTGAAAGAAATCATGAGCAGTCCATGTAATTCACCTATTATGGGACTGAAAAAGCCAAATGGAACATATAGAATAGTACAGGATTTGAGAAAGATCAACAAAATAGTTGTACCATGTTGTCCAATAGTGCCAAACCCTGCAGTAATTCTATATCAAATCCCACATGAAGCTGAGTGGTACACTGTGATAGATTTGTGTCACGCATTTTTCTCTATTCCTTTGCATCCAGATAGCCAGCCATTATTTGCATTCCGGTTCGGAGAGCGTATTTTGGCATGGTGCCGAATTCCACAGGGGTATACAGAAAGCCCCTCAATTTTTAATCAGATTCTAAAGAAATCTCTGGAAGATTTGAAAATGCCAGAAAAATCAGTGATGGTGCAGTATATCGATGACCTATTGGTAGCATCGAAAACCAAAGAAGCATGTGTAAGTGACACAATTGCTTTACTGAACCATTTGGAGAAAAGAGGACATAAAGTGTCCCCTTCAAAATTACAGTTTTGTCAGAAAGAAGTCCAGTATCTAGGGCATAAAATTGAGAAAGGAGTGCGGAAAATAGCGACAGAGAGAGTAAGAATGATTCAAGGAATGAGAGCACCAATGACTCAGAGAGAGGTAAGAATGTTTTTGGGAATGGTTGGATATTGTCGACAGTGGATAAGTGGATTTCTCTTTGATTGCAAAACCCTTACAAAAATTGACAAAGAAAGATGTAAAAGACCCTTTTGAGTTAAACAAAGAAGAAATGAAATCTTTCAAAGAATTGAAAAAGAAACTGTGTGAGGCCCCTGCTTTAGGCATGCCTGATTATGAGAAGGATTTTGAGTTGTACTGCAGTGAAAGAGATGGATGTGCATTTTCAGTACTGGTACAAAAACACGGGACCATGAAAAGACCAATCGCTTATTTTTCAGCTGTTTTAGATCCTATAGCAAAAGCATTGCCTGGATGTCTGAAAGCAGTTGCTGCTACTTGTGTAAGTTTGGAACAAAGTGAAGGTATAGTGATGGGGTATCCACTGAGAGTATATGTTCCCCATTCAGTAGAAATTCTTTTGACAAGAACAAAAACACAGTACATGACACATAGTCGGCTGACTAAGTACGAAAAAGTCATCTTGAGCGCTGAAAATGTGACCATAGATAGATGCATGAATGTAAATCCTTCTACATCATTGCCAGATGAAGAGAGTATAATTGAACAAGACGAAGTAGATCATGATTGTCTGAATGTGCTGGAATATTGCACAAAACCAAGAGCTGACATAAAAGATGAACCGTTAAAGGAATCGGATTATGTCATGTTTGTAGATGGTTCATGTTTACGCACAAAAGAAGGAGTGTTAAGCGCAGCTTACGCAGTATGCACAGTGGCAACTGTGATGGAAGCGTCTTGTCTGAAAGGAGTTAGGTCTGCCCAAGTTGCGGAACTAATTGCTTTGATTCAAGCATGTAAATTGGGGAAAAATGTACGAATCACGATTGTGACCGATAGCCAATATGGTTTCGGCATCGTACACGATTTCGGACAGATTTGGTCACAAAGAGGATTTTTGACATCTGCAGGAACACCTATCAGAAATGGAGATTATGTTAAGAAACTGCTTGAGGCGATACAGTTGCCTAAACAAATAGCTGTAGTGAAGTGCAAGGCGCATAAGAAAAACGAAGACTACATAGCGGTCGGCAATAATTATGCTGATGAGATCGCTAGATATTGTGCGGAAAACATGGCGTCCCTGAACAAAAATAGAGAAAGGGAGCATGTCTCTTGTCCTTTGCTTTTCACTAATACTGTCGAAACGTGGGATGAAGTAAGGCAGTTACAAGAAACAGCAAGAGATGAGGAAAAAGATTACTGGATAAAAGCAGGATGTAGAAGACAGGAAAATAATGGTGTGTGGGTATACAGAGATGAAAGACCAGTTATGCCTGATAGCATGATTGCAGACATGGCACGGATGTACCATGGACAAGCTCATATTGGGAGAGATGCAATGATCAGACTTTTTAGACAAACCTGGTATAACCCAAAATTCAGAGCCATTGCTGAAAGTCTTTGTCAAAGATGTCTTATTTGTCAACAGTTTAACCCAGGAAGAAAAACAGTAGTGAGTCTAGGAACAATAGGACGAGAAGGAGGTCCATTCACAAGAATGCAGTTGGACTTTATTGAGATGCCCCTAGTAACAGACTAAGATATGTTCTGGTGGTCGTCTGTTTGTTCTCTCGTTGGGTGGAGGCATACCCCATTAGAAGGAATGATGGAACAACAGTGGCAAAACTTATGCTGCGAGAGTTCATTCCAAGGTATGGTTTTCCAGTCACGGTTGAGACGGATAGAGGAACACATTTTCAAAATGAGTTGATCCAATTGATTTGTGAAGCATTGAGTATTAAACAAAAACTACATTGTGCTTACAGACCAGAGGCTTCTGGGGTAGTAGAGCAGATTAATGGAACAATTAAAAACAGGTTAGGAAAAATGTGTCAAGCTACAGGACTCAGATGGCCAGATGCACTGCCTCTTGTTCTGATGACAATCAGAAGCATCCCTGAAAAGAAAACTGGACTCAGTCCCCACGAGATGATTATGGGACGAGCAATGAGACAAGCACACTTACCCATCAACAAGTTATTAACTATAACTGATGATCTAGTACTGGATTATTGCAAGGGACTGGCTGATGTGGTGCGTTCTGTGTTTCATCAGGTTGGACCGGATGCGACCACTCTTGAAAGAAAACCAGCCCACGACTTGAATCCAGGAGACTGGGTCCGCATAAAAGTCCACAGGAGAAGAAACTGTCTAGTTCCGCGTTGGGACGAGCCAAAACAGGTAATCCTAGTGACAACGACTGCCGTCAAGTGTGCAGGAGTGAAGAACTGGGTTCATGCCAGCCACACAATCAGAGTTCCAGAACCTACAGATCGACATGTGAGTCGGCGTCTGGAAGTGTGGGATAAAAGCTTAACAGCTGGGACAACAAGGATAAGTGAAAGGGTGCCAGAACTTGAAGATCGACCTGAAAGTCGACATCTGGAAACCCCAACGGCAAACACCTCTAGAGAAGAAGAGGAACAAGAAGAAGAAGAAGAAAGAAATTCAGAAATTCCAGAACTTGAAGATCGACCTGTAAGTCGACATCTGGAAATATCTGACACAACTTCAGGATCTGATGATTCAGCTGCAAACTGGGAAGAATTCCGAAAGAGAACTTGGGGTTATAAACCAATTAGAGAAGAAACTGAGCAAGAAATTGAGTTAGATGAACAACCAAGTACAAGTTATGGTGGAAATCCTTCAGAAACAATATTAATAGATGAAGTAGGGAAAGAAGTACACAAAAGGTTAGAGAATCGAGAAGAACCCCGAGGAGCAATAGGGACAGATAGAGAAACAGAAGAACAGGGAAATTTAGAAACAGAAAAGGAGAAAAACACCAAATCGGAAGAACACCGAGGAGGGACAGTAATAAGGGAAAACAAAAAGGAGAAGACAGATCCACCAGTAGGAGATGAAGAGATTATAAGTTTCAAAATAAGAGACAATAGTGAAACAGTTGAAACAGAAACAGAAGAAAGTGGAGGAGAGGAAAAAGCAAAGACTGAATCAAGGAAAAGAAATTGGAAATCAGAAAGAGAAGAAAGAGAAGGCGAAGCCAAAAGGCCAAGAAAAGGAGATAATTGGCCCAACAGCTATGTAAGAAAATTGAGATATAGAATAATAAGAGCGGAAGACGAAGGTGCTGAACAAGTAAATGAGGTAACAAGTCAAAAGGGACAAGAAAAACCCAGTGGAAAAAGATTACAAAAGTCCAAAAGGACAAAGAAAGTGAATGCAAAATATAAGTCACCCGAGTGGCTGTATATTGCACTAACCGATTACAAAGAAGAAGAAGAAAACACTCACGGAAACCAGAGACTGAGAAGTCGGATGGGAAAAGGTGAGATGCAACAAAACTGAAGTGAAGACTTATAGTGCTTCTGCCGGACATGACAATTTACTGGATGTGACAAATCACCGGATGTGACAACGAAAGAATTCTGGAGAGAATTAAAGAAAGTACCAAGCAAAGACTTTTGAAAGCAGAGTGGCATCTAAGTCATTTCTGAGGTGTAGTGACACAATTTTCTGAAACTTAACAAATAGAAAGAGAAAAGAATGGAAAATAATAGGGATAGAAGAGATAAATGTGAATTTATAAAGAGATGGTGCAAAATGTGCTGCTTTTGTACAAGGTTATTAATGACCATATGGATAGTTTTAGCAATCACAATTCCTATTAGTATAGCTGTGATAGAAGCAAAAAATTATACTAAACCAGAAAAAGAAACTAATATTAAAGAACCAGTTATTTTAAGAAGTAGTGCAGAGTTGCATAAGGATAAGTCAGTAACAGATTTTTCAAAGAATGTTTTTTCAAAATTGTTGTATGAGTACGTAGAGACAATGGACGTGAGAGATTGTTATGTTTGTATGCAGTTGCCTGCATCAGTATCAGAAGGTGTGACTTATCATCACCTACCTCTGACTTATGGAATAACATGTAGTGTAATAGCGAGTTTATTTTATAAAACAGGTAGATTAGAATCTTATTATACTGATATAGATAAGATTTTTGCAAACATTCCAGTAGTACCAGAACTTAACAAAGTAAAACCAGCAAAAGTTTTAGGAGAATTTTTTTAGAAAATAGAAAATTAACGTTAGAAGAAATAATTAGTAACAACCTTACCTGTGAGTTAAAGAAAGAAGAAAAAGTATTTTTAGAAATGGTTGAAGAAAGAAGAATGAAATTTCAAAAGGAAGCAATAAAGAGGAAGGAAAACGCTTATGGACGTTTGAGGAAGGAAATCATGAAGGGAAAAGATAAATGCCGCAATGACATTAGACTGGCCGCAAACAGGAAAGTTGTGTATTAGGAGAAATAAGACAGTCTAAGACAATTACTTTGTAGGTTCCAGTATCTGCCATGACAATTATCAAATTCTGGGAGGTTGGGGATTCAAAGGTGGAAAAGATCCAATATTTCCAGGTATCTATTATATTTGTGGGAATAGAGCTTATTACAGGTTACCGGACCATTGGTATGGAACTTGCTATGTAGGCCTGGTCTTTCCAAAAAAATTTCACATGGACAGAGAAGAAAAGGGAACATACAAGATGATTAATAGATTTACACGTAGAAAGAGGGAAAGTTTTTCAGAAATTGTAGGTGATATTTTTGGAGCATTGATACCAGCAGTGGGAATATCTTTGAATGCATTTAAAATTTGGAAGTTATCCACAGTAGTAGATCGTTTGTCTACAGATACTGCGGGAGGGTTCTTAATGGTAAATACCGAAATGGTTGCCATGAGAGCTATGGTGATGCAAAATCGGCTTGCCCTTGATATTCTTTTGGCAAAAGAGGGTGGAGTCTGTGGAATGTTGAAAGTCCAACATTGTTGTACTTACATTCCTGATAACAGTGAAAATATACAGAAGTATATTACAAATATTACAAGTTTGCACAAAGAACTAGTTCCACTGGAGGTTGAAAGTGTTTTGGGAAAACTTGGTAGAGGGTTTTCTTCAGTAGCAAATTGGTTAACTAGGATGAGTAGACTAGTGATAGGGAAAGTTATAATAGTAGCAACTATAGTAATACTGTTAGCCATGGTATTGAAAATAGTAATAACATGTATAAAGAGAAAAGTAAGACAAAATAAGATAAAAAGAAATAACAGAATAATGAGAGAAAGAGAGAGAGAAATGGGTGAAATTGAGTTGGAGAAAATGAAAGAAAGCATGTATAAAGAGACTAAAAGGCAAGATGAAGAAGAAACAGATGTATAAATAACAGAAAGCAAAGGATGAAAGACATGCTGCCTGAAAAGAAGTATGACTTGGGTTTTATTGTGGTGATTTAAAAATCACCAAAGGGGGGATTGATGGAGCAGGGAAAATAATTTTTTTTAACCCCTAACAAATTTTATAATTAATTAAATAAAATGTTCGTTTAAATGTATTAATCAACACTGTATGTGTGGGAATGGTAATATGCCAATGTGTGTGCTAAATAATCTATTAATGAATGTCCGTGTGTCTAAATTATAACGTAAAAATAAATGCGTACTAATAAAAAATAAATGCATGTTATTGTGCTTCATAGAAATAAAATGTGTTGTTGCAAAAACAAATAGTGATGGTAAGTAAGGAACAGCTTAAATGTTGCTTTCTGCTAGGTAACAACTAATTGGGGTACGTAGACGACGGGAGGGAAACGAAAGGGCTATTTTTCTCTATTTTAATTATGTTTTGTTTGCCTCAAATTAGTGCTTCAAAAGTATAACCGAGTGGCGAGATAAAATGGCCGCCAGTGGGAAGATGTGCGCAGGCGCAAGAGAACACATGACACGGGATGAAATGGGAGAAAGCAACCTCGTGGTATAACAGAGAGGCTAGGATGCAAGAAATGGTCAAGGCTGATGTGACCTAATTGAACTGATAGCGTGCCGTGATGATCAGCAAGAGGCCCGTGGGAAACAAATTTAAGAGAAAGGACAATGACTGCGGAGTTCTCAAATGTGTCGAAAGAAGTTACAAATGAACTGATCGAATCGGATGAAAATGTTTAAGCGTATGGGAAAGGAAATGATCCAAGGACCCTTGAATCCAAGAGAACTTGATTAAAAGAATGAATAAGCTGACATGCATGGACCAATGAAAGAAAAGCGTGTTATTAATGTTGCAACAGTTAGTTAGCAAAGTTAGAATTAGGGTATAAGAGGGCCTACTCTTAGTGGGAGGGGGTCAATTGATGTCAGTCGCAGTTGCAGTCACAGTCAGGAGAGGAGTTGAAGAGTCGTGTTGGTGGCTTCCAGTGCTGGGTGGTCCTGATCGATCCCTTACTGAGCGGGAGATGCTGAAAGACTGTTAGATGAGACGGGTTGCAGGTAGCTGATGCTGACGAGCTGAAGTTGCTGTTTGCTGTCTTAATTTTCCAGTTGAGTATGAGAATCAGGCTATTTCTAATTCCTAACTTAGGTTAGAAATCATTAGGCTAAATTAGGAAGCTAGGCAGGTAATTAGGGTTTTGGCTTCATGACAAAATTTCCTTTCTGCAATAAATTGATTATGCTTAATAAATATTTGAATTTAAGAATGAATAATTGAATAAAGTATTAAAATTCCTTTCATGCTTTTAAAAATTATATAAAATTTAAGATTCTTTAAACCCAAAATGACTCAGTGGTTATTTTCCTAAATGCTTGTGACATCAGTAATTGGTTATTGTGATTCAGCTGGTCTTAATCACTATGAATTAATTTCTTAAATGAATGATTCATCGACAAAACAATAAGCAGGAATATCTTAAGAAATAACTAAAAGAAAGTGACAAATTAAGGTAATAAGATATCCTGGCTCTTCCAGCGGTACATAAAATGGTGATCTCCATTTAGTTCTCATGCTTCTCCTAGGAGTACAGATTTTCATAAAGGTGTAAAGGAAATCCAGGAGTGTGTGTGTGTTAGGCGATGTTTATGGGCCCCATCGTCATGTGGATATAAGAAATATAGTTTGCCCCTGGATGACCTATAAGTAACCTGGGAGGAGAATAGTTTTTATTGTACGCGCTGCATCACCAGAGTGGGCATGCGTGTCTACTCGGTCAATGGCAGCCAGAAAGGGTGATCAAGAGGACTTGGAGCCTTGAACAGTGGCCCAAGTCCCTGCCAAGAGAAAGGGCAGGGGGCGCGGCAAACCGGCCCCCGAAGTTCCCACGGACCGGGAGGAGGCGGACCTCGAGGGGGACGCCCCGGTGCCTACAGGGGAGCAGGTAGCCGAACTGGGAGACATCTCTGAGCTGACCCATTGGCAGCAAGAAGGGGTCCCACCAGGGAGGAGTTCTGCAGGGAGCAGAACGAGTGCCCTACTCTGGAGGGTCTGCGGTGGCAGGCTGCAGACCAGGCAGCTGGTAATCAGTCCGGGTCACATCTGATCTACTGGGAGAGTGGTCTCCTATACAGTGAGCCTAAGGTTGCTGATCCTGGGTCAGCCCGTGTGCTGGTGGTACCCCAGCGCTTCAGGACCTTCCTACTGGGTCTGGCTCATGACGTGCCTTTGGCAGGACATTTGGGGCAGGACAAGACCTTTGACAGGCTTGAAGTTGTCACCCACTTCTTTTGGCCCCAAATGCGAAGGCAGTCAGATGCACACTGTAGGTCTTGCCAAACTTGCCAGGCAAGTGGTAAGAGTGGGAGGAAGGTCAAAGCTCCTCTCCAACCTTTTCCTGTTGTTGGTACACCCTTTGAAAGGGTAGGGATGGATATTATGGGGCCACTGGATCCCAAGACAGCCATGGGCAACAGGTACATCCTGGTCTTGGTGGACCATGCCACCCGGTACCCGGAGGCAATCCCTCTCAGGACAACGACGGCACCAGTGGTGGGCCGGGCGTTAATGGGGATCTTTTCCCGTGTGGGATTCCCCAGAGAGGTGGTTTCTGATAGGGGGACCAATTTCATATCCAAGTATATGACATCCCTGTGGAAGGAGTGTGGTGTAACCTACAAGTTCACCACTCCTTACCACCCACAAGGAAACGGTCTGGTGGAGAGATTCAACCAGACCTTGAAAGGCATGATCAAGGGTCTAACAGAACCCATGAGGCGTAAGTGGGACGTCCTCTTGCCATGCCTACTCTTTGCATACAGGGAGGTGCCTCAGAAGTCTCTTGGGTACAGCCCCTTTGAGCTCCTGTATGGCCACCCTGTCAGAGGACCTCTGAGTTTGGTAAAGGAAGGCTGGGAGGCAGCTCCCAGGACAACTCCCCAGGATGTGTTTAGCTACATGCTGGCATTTAGAAACCAAACTGCCCGCTTCAGGAAACTCGCTCAGGCGAACCTAGAAGCAAGCCAGGAAGAAATGAAGAGATGGTATGACCAGAATGCCACTCTGGTCGAATTTCAACCTGGGCAAAAAGTGTGGGTCATGGCCCCAGTGGCACCTTGTGCCTTGCAGGACAAGTGGACTGGGCCATATGAGGTGGTGGAGCGCAAAAGTGACGTCACCTACCTGGTGGATTTGCAAGCTCCAAGGAACCCTTTGAGGGTCCTTCACGGTAACCGCCTCAAGCCCCACTTCGAGAGGTCCGAAGTGAGTATGCTCTTGGCGACAGATGACGGGTGGAAGAGGAGAGTGAGCCTCTCCCTGACCTCCTGTCTACCAAGGAGCATGATGGGTCAGTAGAAGGTGTGATCCTCTCCCCTACTCTGACTCAGGAGCAGCAGGGGGACTGTCACCAGTTGTTGGGACAGTTCGCCCCACTGTTCTCTCTGACTCCCGGTGTTACTCACTGGTGTACCCATGACGTGGACACTGGTGACAGCCCTCCTGTGAAGCACAAGATTTACAGGTTGACTGACCGGGTCAGAGCCAGCATCAAGGAGGAGGTCTCTAAGATGTTGGCGTTAGGGGTGATTGAGCCCTCCAACAGTCCTTGGGCCAGCCCAGTGGTCTTGGTCCCAAGGCTGCTGCGCCCGGTGCCACTCCAGAACTCCGGTTTTGTGTGGACTACCGTGGGCTCAATGCCGTCACCAGGACTGACGGGCACCCCATCCCCAGAGCTGATGAGCTCATTGATCGGTTGGGAGCTGCCCAGTTCCTCAGCATGTTTGATTTAACGTCTGGGTACTGGCAGATTGCCTTAACCGATGGGGCCAAGGAGAGATCAGTATTCTCCACCCCAGAAGGTCATTACCAATTCCGGGTGATGCCCTTTGGGTTGAAGAATGCCCCTGCCACCTTTCAGAGGTTGGTCAATCAGGTGTTGGCTGGGCTGGAGGATTTCAGTGCCGCCTACCTGGATGACATTGCTGTGTTCAGTTCCAGCTGGGAAGAACATTTACAGCACCTTGAGAAAGTGTTGAGGGCTCTGCAAGGTGCAGGCCTCACGATCAAGGCCAGTAAGTGCCAGATCGGGCAGGGTTCTGTGGTGTACTTGGGACACCAGGTAGGAAGCGGCCAGGTGGCGCTCCTACAACCCAAGATTGACACCATTCTGGCTTGGGAGCCCCCAAGACCCAGACAGAGGTGAGAGCCTTCTTAGGTCTCACCGGCTACTATAGGAGATTTGTTAAGGGCTATGGCACCATCGTTGCCCCCTTAACAGAGCTGACTTCTAAGAAGCAGCCCAGGAAAGTGATCTGGACTGAGTCCTGCCAGAAAGCTTTTGATGCCCTGAAGGCAGCCATGTGCACGGCGCCCGTGCTCAAGGCACCTGACTTCTCCAAGGAATTTGTCGTGCAGACTGACGCTTCAGAGCATGGTGTGGAGCGGTGCTCTCACAACTGAACGAAGAGGGCCTGGATCAGCCTGTAGTCTTCCTTAGCAGGAGACTACTCCCCAGGGAACAGAGGTGGAGTGCCATAGAAAGGGAAGCTTTTGCTGTGGTCTGGGCGCTGAAGAAGTTGAGACCATACCTGTTTGGGACTCACTTCCGGGTTCAGACAGACCACAGGCCCCTCAGATGGTTGATGCAAATGAGGGGTGAGAATCCAAAACTGCTGAGGTGGTCCATCTCCCTACAGGGAATGGACTTTACGGTGGAACACCGTCCTGGTACAGAACACGCCAACGCAGATGGTCTGTCCAGGTTCTTCCGCCTTAGTGAAGAGAACTCCAATGGGGTTGGGTAGTTCTCCCTACTTTCAGCTGGAGGGGACATGTGTTAGACTTGGCATCTTTTGGCGTGTTTCTCCTGACTTTTTGCTTTCTGACCTCCTGGTTTTGACTCTGTTTTTGCTGGTGTAATGATTCTGCGCACTTTCCTCACTGCTGTCCAGTGGGAAAGTGCAAGTGCTCCTGTATAAAATGTGTTATGGATTGGTGTTTCCATGATTGGCCTATTTGGTTTATGTGTCAGTCCCTTGTAAAGTGCACTGAGAGTGCCAGGGCCTATAGATCAAATGCTGTTGGTGGGCTGCAGCACTGGATTGTGCCACCCACGCAAACAGCCCGTAAAGTGTAACTCTGGCCTGCCATTGCAGAGCCTGTGCGCAGCCTGGGGCTGCCATGTTGACTTGGCAAGTGCGCACACTTGCAAGTCCCTAAACCTTCCCTTTTCTACATGTTAGTCACCCCTAAGGTAGGCCCAAGGTACCCCTGTGGGCAGGGTGCGTTGTATGCGAAAGGTAGGACATGCCCTGGTGTGTGTGGCATGTCCTGGTAGTGAATTACAGCCTAGTTCGTTTTTCACTATTGCAAGGCTACCTGTTCCCCATAGGCCAGAATGGGCAGTTTTGATTATTACAGCTTATAATCCTAACTGACCCAGGGAACATGGTAGAAATTCGAGTTTAGTATGCCTGGACTCAGAATGATAAAATGCATCTTTTAGTGAAGTTGGTTTTAACATTCTGTGTTTGAAAATACCACTTTTAGAAAGTGGGTATTTTCTTGTCTAACCATCCAAGCCTGCCTCTGCGAGGTTGTGTATACCTTGTCTGGAGTGTGAGTGACAGGGGCTGGGGGATGCCAGGAGACAGGGTGAGTCAGCACAGGGCTGAATAGCAAGATCTACATGTAGATGGGTGGGAGGAGTTGCACCTGGGCCCTGAATAGGACAGTGCCTTCACTCCACAATGCTGGCTCCACCTCCTGTGGTGCGTCTGATGTCCCTGGCCTACTCTCTGAAAGAAAGGACGGAGACTTGTCAACAAAGTGCTCCAGAACTGGTTTGGACTAGGCAAAGGCCTCTCTGCCTTCAGAGAACAAAGGAATTTGGGATATAAATATTGGGGCCCTGACCCCATGAATTTAGATCTCGCTGGAATCAAGGAACCTGTCAAGAAGAAGAGCTGGAGAGCTGCTAGGAGGAGTACTGCCCCTTTGCTGAGTGACTGCTTTGTTGGGTTGGCCTGCAGTTGCTGCTTCTGTCTTGGGCAGTGAAATGACTGGACTGAACTTTCTACAAACTTGTGCTGAGTATCTCCAGGGGCCTGAAACCGATCTGGCCTCCTGTTAAGAAGTCTCAGGGACTGCAAAGACTTCACAAGCCTCTGGGTACCGCTTCTGGAACGCTGTTTCAGTTGCCACAGAGGAAGGGAACTGCAACCGACTCCATCAACCGAATCCATCGCTGGCCCGGTGTCCTGTTTGCACCGCAGACCGCACCGTCCGCATCTCACACCGCAACCCTGGTCTCACAGACGACGACGTCCGACGCCATCGCCACCGAGCCGCTGCTTGCACCATGACCTGTGGGCACCGCAGTTCGCATCGCATCGCTTCACTGTGCCAGCCGGACCAGACCGACGCTGTCGCTGCAACTGGCTCAACAATCGGGACCGCATCGAAGTTGGGGCACCGCTCGCACGCTTGCGATGCACCGCTCCGACTCGAACCGCTGTCCGACGCCAGCTCCCGCACTCCGGCTTGGTCGCCTGCATCGCAACCTGCCAGCACCGCATCGAGCACCGTCTCACCCTGCACCGCACGCCTTGGACTCACCGACTCCGTCTGCACGATTGTCACCGAGCCGCTGCCTGCACCGCATCGAGAGGACACCGCACCCTGCACCGCTTCCATCTTGCATCGCAACCACGACGAACGCCGACCGGCTCGCACACTCCGTGTCAGCCACAACGAGAAAAGGTACTGTGACCGAGTCTGTTCACGACTCTGCTGGCCCGTATCGACGCGGTCGGCTGGAACTGTTAGACTCTGTGGTTTTCAGCATCGCGGTAGACTCGGACGGAGCTACCGACTCGTACGAACTTTGTTTTTGAACTATTCCTGCAAAGAAGAAGTTACCTTGCAACGTAATCATTTTTAAAGTACTGTACTGTGGATTCTTATCGTATTTGGCCTTGTTTTAAAGTACATAAAAATATTGGATATTTTTCTAAACTGGTGTGGTGTCAGTTTGTAGTGCTTACACTGTATTACTGTTGGTTATGTGCAAATGCTTTACACACTGCCTCTAGAATAAGCCTGACTGCTCGTGCCAAGCTACCAAGGGGGTGAGCAGGGGTTATTTTAGGAGTGTAACTCCCTTACCCTGACTAGGAAGAAGGGTCCCTACTTGGACAAAGGTGCAAGCCCTTGCCAACTAGAGATCCCATTTCTAACAGGCATACGCACTATTTCTTTTAGAAAGATTAATTCTTTATATGTTATTTCTTATACAACCTTCATTAATGTTATCCGCAGAATTTAGAAACAATGGAACACATAGCAAAAAACACTGACGCAAATTGGTGAGTATATTGATATTTATATAAATTAAGGCATTTATATATACTCGCAAGTTGTAGACAAGGCTGTCAAGACAAGGTGAAGTCTAAAGTGATGGGTACTAAGGTGACATTTGTGCTCAGTGGTAGAATACAGTGCATATATTATGTACAAGGTGATCATATATACAATATGTACAAGGGAAGAGAATGATTAAGGCCAGAATATTAGGACAAAACAATGGCTCTGGCGATTATACAAATTGTTCATTCACTTGCACCCAACCAGAGACTTGATAGATCTGAACCGTGTGGGATCGTCGACGTTTCAACCCTGTCAAGGCTTAATTAAGAAGTCATGGCAGGTCATTCTATTTGGGTGCGTTTTGTCACCCATACCTTAGCATTAATTTGCGTGCCTTGGCTGGTACACCATATGGAACACACCTTGATACATACTTTCCTTATCCATAGGCTGTCTCTTCCAACTCCCCCACTCTTGTCCTGATGAAGACCCGCCATGAATTCTTAATTAAGCCTTGACAGGGTTGAAACGTCGACGATCCCACACGGTTCAGATCTATCAAGTCTCTGGTTGCAAATGAATGAATAATTTGTATACTCGCCAGAGCCATTGTTTTGTCCTAATAATCTGGCCTTAATCATTCTCTTCCCTTGTACATATTGTATATATGATCACCTTGTACATGATATATGCACTGTATTCTACCACTGAGCACAAATGTCACCTTTGTACACATCACTGTAGACTTCACCTTGTCTTGACAGCCTTGTCTACAACTTGCGAGTATATATATAAATGCCTTAATTTATATAAATATCAATATACTCATCAATTTGCGTCAGTGTTTTTTGTTATGTGTTCCATTGTTTCTAAATTCTGCGGATAACATTAATGAAGATTGTATAAGAGATAACATATAAAGAATTAATCTTTCTAAAAAAAATAGTGCGTATGCCCGACAGAACCATTGTTGTTGTTTGTATATCCATACCCAGGTTCTGAGTGACACAGGTTCTCCACATTGTTGTTTACTTTATGTGCCTGAGCTAGGCCTGGTAGGAAATAGTGCCATTTTACATGTACACAGTTCATTCCTAAAGTTGCCTCCACTTTGTCACATTGACATTTGCCACACATTTGCATTCGTGACACTTAGGTTAGTTTTTGGAAACACAAATCTTGCTAACATGGAGAACTTCATGACAACACTATCACATTGCCTTGGCATTGTGTGTAAGGCCCTCACATGCATTATACAAATCTGTTTATTATTATATCCATATGGTGACACAGCCATCTGTGGAATACAAACAATGGCAGCCTAATCACAATCTTGGCCCTAGGGAAGGATGCCTTTTTCTATTTATAACTTTTTGTTTCCAAGTATAATCAGAGGAGACACTTCTGCTGACTTTGAGGGGTCCCTATATGCTGATGCTCTTCACCCAGCAGCTGACTGACATCTCTGTGAGGGGTGTCTAGTTCATGACCAAGACGGGGTCCTACACTCTTACCCACCATGTAACGGGGTTTGATCATCCAGAAGGGAGTTTCTTGGCAGAACATACATTCAATCAATCAATCAATCACAGAATTTGTAGAGCGCACTACTTACCCGCGAAGGTCTCAAGGCGCTGGGGAGAGGGAAGGGGGGGGGGTGCTGCTACTGGTCGAACAGCCAGGTCTTGAGTAGCCTCCTGAAGGTCAGCAGGTCTTGGGTCTGTCGTAGGCTTAGTGGAAGGGTGTTCCAGGTCTTGGCGGCGAGGTGTGAGAAGGATCAGCCGCTGGTGGTTGTTCTTCGAATGCGAGGGACGGTGGCGAGGGAGAGGTCGGCGGAGCGGAGCTGGCGGTTGGGGACGTAGAAGAAGAGTCGTCTGTTGAGGTAGGCTGGGCCAGTCTTGTGGAGTGCCTTGTGTGCGTGGATGAGGAGTTTGAAGGTGATCCTCCTGTCGACGGGGAGCCAGTGCAGGTTCCTCAGGTGGGGGGTGATGTGGCTGTGGCGTGGTACGTCGAGGATCAGGCGTGCGGAGGCGTTTTGTAAGCGTTGCAGTCGCTTGATGAGCTTGGCCGGGGCTCCCGCGTAGAGGGCGTTCCCATAGTCAAGTCTGCTACTGACGAGGGCCTGGGTGACTGTTCTTCTTGTGTCTGTCGGGATCCACCTGTAGATCTTGCGAAGCATGCGGAGGGTGTTGAAGCAGGAGGAGGAGACTGCGTTGACTTGCTTGGCCATGGAGAGCGTTGAGTCGAGGATGACTCCCAGGTTGCGTGCGTGGTCGGTGGGTGTCGGGGCTGCTCCCAGCGTCGTTGGCCACCAGGAGTCGTCCCAGGCTGAGGGGTTGGAGCCGAGGATGAGGACCTCCGTCTTGTCCGTGTTCAGCTTTAGTCGGCTGATCTTCATCCAATCGGCGACGGCCTTCATTCCTTCATGGAGATTGGCTTTGGCGGCGAGGAGGTCCTTGGTGAGGGAAAGGATCAGTTGAGTGTCGTCGGCGTAGGAGATAATGTTGAGGTCGTGCTGTCTGGCGATGCGTGCGAGCGGGGCCATGTAGATGTTGAACAGTGTTGGGCTGAGGTAAGATCCCTGGGGTACGCCGCAGATGATCTCGGAGGCTTTGGATCGGAAAGGTGGGAGGCGGACTCTCTGGGTTCTGCCGTCGAGGAAGGAGGTGGTCCATTCCAGGGCCTTGTCTCGGATCCCTGCGTCGTGGAGGCGTGCGCGTAGAGTGCGGTGGCAGACAGTGTCGAAGGCGGCGGAGAGGTCCAGCAGGATGAGGGCTGCGGTCTCACCGTTGTCCAGCAGGGTCCTGATGTCGTCGGTGGCGGCGATGAGGGAAGTCTCAGTGCTGTGGTTGCTGCGGAACCCCGATTGGGATGGGTCCAGGATGCTGTTTTCTTCGAGGTATCGGGTTAGCTTTTGTTGACGATCTTCTCGATGACCTTGGCTGGGAACGGAAGCAGGGAGATGGGCCGGAAGTTCTTGAGGTCTCTTGGGTCCGCCTTGGGTTTTTTGAGTAGGGCGTTGATCTCTGCGTGTTTCCAGCTCTCTGGGAAGGTCGCGGTCTCGAAGGAGAGATTGATAACGTTGCACAGGTGGGGTGCGATGGAGCTGCTGGCTTTGTTGAAGATGTGGTGCGGGAAAGGGTCTGACGGGGAGCCGGAGTATATTGTGCCCATGGTCTTGATGGTGTCATCGATGTTCACGCTGGCCCAGGCTGGCAAGGGGTCATGGTCGATGGTGTGCGGTGGGTCTGGTGTATCTATCTTGGTGGGGGCTGTCTGGGTGTTCAAGCTGTCGTGGATGTCGGCGATCTTGCGGTGGAAGAAGGTGGCGAGGGAATCGCACAGGGCTTGCGACGGCGGGATGTCGTTGGTGTTGGAGCTGGGGTTGGAGAGTTCCTTCACAATGTTGAAGAGCTCCTTGCTGTTGTGTGCGTTGTTGTCGAGGCGGTCTTTGAAGGAGATTCTCTTGGCGGACCTGATGAGGTGGTGGTGGTTACGGATGGCGTCTTTATGGGCTGCGTGGCTGTCCGGTGTCTTATCACTGTGCCATTTCTTCTCAAGTTTCCGGCAGGTACGCTTGGAAGCTAGGAGTTCCGGGGTGAACCAGCTATCTCTTTTGGTGGTGTCGCTGTAGGTGAGTTTTTTCAGCGGGGCGAGGGTGTTGGCACAGTCGTCTATCCATCGTCTGAGGTTGCAGGCAGCGTCGTCGGTGTTGGATGGGTCGGAGGGAGGGCTGAGAGCGAGGTTTGCCCGTAGTTGGTCTTCGGTGACTTTGCTCCAGCAGCGGCGTGGGATCTGTTGGGTGCGGTGGTGTGTGGTGGGTTTCTGGAAGGTGAAGTGGATGCAGCGGTGGTCGGTCCAGAGGAGTTCCGTGGTGTGGGTGAAGGAGACGTGGGAGCTTGAGGAGAAGACGGGGTCGAGCGTGTGGCCGGCGGAATGTGTCGGTGTTGTGACGAGCTGTCTCAGTCCGAGGTTGGCGAGGTTGTCGATCAGGGTGGTGGAGTTGCTGTCGTTGTTGTTCTCCAGGTGAAAGTTCAGGTCTCCGAGGAGGATGTAGTTGGTAGAAGTCAGGGCGTGCGTGCTGATGAAGTCGGCGATGGAGTCGCTGAACTGGGGTCGGGGCCCAGGGGGTCTGTAGACAAGGGTGCCTCTGAGGGTGGTGTTGGGGTCCGTGTGGATCTGGAAGTGCATGTGTTCGGCGGTGCAGAGAACGTCGCCGGTGCTGGTCGAGACCCTGATGGAGTTCTTGTGGACGATGGCGATTCCTCCTCCTACTCCATTGACGCGGTCTCTGCGGGTGATCTTATAGCCGTCTGGGATGGCTATGGCGATGTCGGGTGCGGAGGAGTCGTTCATCCAAGTCTCTGTCAGGAAGGCGACGTCTGGTGATGATGAGTCGAGCAGGTCCCAGAGCTCGACGGCGTGTTTGCGTGCGGAGCGGGTGTTCAGTAGGATGCATCGGAGGTGGTTGAGGTCCTTCTTGGCGGGCGCTTCGGTGGCTCTGAGGCTGGTGTAGCTGCAGTTCCGGCAGGTGAAGGGGCCATGTGTGCGTTTCGGGGCGGCCTTGAAGCAGTTGTGTCTCCGTCCGGGGTTGAGAGCGTGGAGTGTGGTGGCATCGTAACGGCGTAGGTCCTCGAGGCTGGAGCGGGGGGCGCGCGGCCCAAGGGGTTTGGCGCTGGGCGCGGTCCAGGCGCGGACGGGCGCAGGCGGGCTTGCCTTAGGCGCGCCGGCGGCACGGCCGCGCAGCAGCCGCCATATATGGGGAGCTGGGAGGGAGGAGCAGCTGGGAGGCGGGAGGCAGGGGCAGCGAATGGGCAGTCAGGGGGGCGGGGCCGCAGGGGACGCAGCGGCAAGGGGTACAGAAGGCAAAGTTGGGCACAGCAAAAATGGGGGCACGAGGGGAAACAGAAGGCAAAAAGGACACAATCAATGGGGGCACGAGGGGAAACAGAAGGCAAAAAGGACACAATCAATGGGGGCACGAGGGGAAACAGAAGGCAAAAAGGACACAATCAATGGGGGCACGAGGGGAAACAGAAGGCAAAAAGGACACAATCAATGGGGGCACGAGGGGAAACAGAAGGCAAAAAGGACACAATCAATGGGGGCACGAGGGGAAACAGAAGGCAGAAAGGACACAATCAATGGGGGCACGAGGGGAAACAGAAGGCAGAAAGGACACAATCAATGGGGGCACGAGGGGAAACAGAAGGCAGAAAGGACACAATCTATGGGGGCACGAGGGGAAACAGAAGGCAAAAGGACACAGTCAATGGGGGCACGAGGGGAAACAGAAGGCAAAAGGACACAATCAATGGGGGCACGAGGGGAAACAGAAGGCAAGAAGGACACAGTCAATGGGGGCACGAGGGGAAACAGAAGGCAAAGAGGACACAATCAATGGGGGCACGAGGGGAAACGGAAGGCAAAAAGGACACAATCAATGGGGGCACGAGGGGAAACGGAAGGCAAAAAGGACACAATCAATGGGGGCACGAGGGGAAACGGAAGGCAAAAAGGACACAATCAATGGGGGCACGAGGGGAAACAGAAGGCAAAAAGGACACAATCAATGGGGGCACGAGGGGAAACAGAAGGCAGAAAGGACACAATCAATGGGGGCACGAGGGGAAACAGAAGGCAAAAGGACACAGTCAATGGGGGCACGAGGGGAAACAGAAGGCAAAAGGACACAATCAATGGGGGCACGAGGGGAAACAGAAGGCAAGAAGGACACAGTCAATGGGGGAAGAGGGGAAACAGAAGGCAAAGAGTACACAATCAATGGGGGCACGAGGGGAACAGAGGCGAAACGGGCACAGAGGCAGCAGCGGAGGGGCGAGCTTACCAGCAGCAGCAGCGAGCAGGACAACACAGGCGGAGCTGTGTGGCGGGGGAGCGACCTACCTGGCAAGGTCAAGGGTCGCTCTCCTCACCGCGCAGCGGCCGCCATATATGGGGAGCTGGGAGGGTGGAGCAGCTGGAAGGCGGGAGGCAGGGGCAGCGAATGGGCAGTCAGGGGGGTGGGGCCGCAAGGGACGCAGCGGCGGGGGGTACAGAAGGCAAAGTTGGGCACAGCAAAAATGGGGGCACGAGGGAAAACAGAAGGCAAAAAGGACACAATCAATGGGGGCACGAGGGGAAACAGAAGGCAAAAAGGACACAATCAATGGGGGCACGAGGGGAAACAGAAGGCAAAAAGGACACAATCAATGGGGGCACGAGGGGAAACAGAAGGCAAAAAGGACACAATCAATGGGGGCACGAGGGGAAACAGAAGGCAAAAAGGACACAATCAATGGGGGCACGAGGGGAAACAGAAGGCAGAAAGGACACAATCAATGGGGGCACGAGGGGAAACAGAAGGCAAAAGGACACAGTCAATGGGGGCACGAGGGGAAACAGAAGGCAAAAGGACACAATCAATGGGGGCACGAGGGGAAACAGAAGGCAAGAAGGACACAGTCAATGGGGGCACGAGGGGAAACAGAAGGCAAAGAGGACTCAATTAATGGGGGCACGAGGGGAACAGAGGCGAAACGGGCACAGAGGCAGCAGCGGAGGGGCGAGCTTACCAGCAGCAGCAGCGAGCAGGACAACACAGGCGGAGCTGTGTGGCGGGGGAGCGACCTACCTGGCAAGGTCAAGGGTCGCTCTCCTCACCGCGCAGCGGCCGCCATATATGGGGAGCTGGGAGGGAGGAGCAGCTGGGAGGCGGGAGCCAGGGGCAGCGAATGGGCAGTCAGGGCGGCGGGGCCGCAGGGGACGCAGCGGCGGGGGGTACAGAAGGCAAAGTTGGGCACAGCAAAAATGGGGGCACGAGGGGAAACAGAAGGCAAAAAGGACACAATCAATGGGGGCACGAGGGGAAACAGAAGGCAAAAAGGACACAAATAATGGGGGCACGAGGGGAAACAGAAGGCAAAAGGACACAATCAATGGGGCACGAGGGGAAACAGAAGGCAAAAGGACACAGTCAATGGGGGCACGAGGGGAAACAGAAGGCAAAAGGACACAATCAATGGGGGCACGAGGGGAAACAGAAGGCAAGAAGGACACAGTCAATGGGGGCACGAGGGGAAACAGAAGGCAAGAAGGACACAATCAATGGGGGCACGAGGGGAAACAGAAGGCAAGAAGGACACAGTCAATGGGGGCACGAGGGGAAACAGAAGGCAAAAAGGACACAAACAATGGGGGCACGAGGGGAAACAGAAGGCAAAAGGACACAGTCAATGGGGGCACGAGGGGAAACAGAAGGCAAAAGGACACAATCAATGGGGGCACGAGGGGAAACAGAAGGCAAGAAGGACACAGTCAATGGGGGCACGAGGGGAAACAGAAGGCAAAGAGGACACAATCAATGGGGGCACGAGGGGAACAGAGGCGAAACGGGCAGAGGCAGCAGCGGAGGGGCGAGCTTACCAGCAGCAGCAGCGAGCAGGACAACACAGGCGGAGCTGTGTGGCGGGGGAGCGACCTACCTGGCAAGGTCAAGGGTCGCTCTACTCACCGCGCAGCGGCCGCCATATATGGGGAGCTGGGAGGGAGGAGCAGCTGGGAGGCGGGAGGCAGGGGCAGCGAATGGGCAGTCAGGGGGGCGGGGCTGCAGGGACGCAGCGGCGGGGGGTACAGAAGGCAAAGTTGGGCACAGCAAAAATGGGGGCACGAGGGGAAACAGAAGGCAAAAAGGACACAATCAATGGGGGCACAAGGGGAAACAGAAGGCAAAAAGGACACAATCAATGGGGGCACGAGGGGAAACAGAAGGCAAAAAGGACACAATCAATGGGGGCATGAGGGGAAACAGAAGGCAAAAAGGACACAATCAATGGGGGCACGAGGGGAAACTGAAGGCAGAAAGGACACAATCAATGGGGGCACGAGGGGAAACAGAAGGCAAAAGGACACAGTCAATGGGGGCACGAGGGGAAACAGAAGGCAAAAGGACACAATCAATGGGGGCACGAGGGGAAACAGAAGGCAAGAAGGACACAGTCAATGGGGGCACGAGGGGAAACAGAAGGCAAAGAGGACACAATCAATGGGTGCATGAGGGGAACAGAGGCGAAACGGGCACAGAGGCAGCAGCGGAGGGGCGAGCTTACCAGCAGCAGCAGCGAGCAGGACAACACAGGCGGAGCTGTGTGGCGGGGGAGCGACCTACCTGGCAAGGTCACACCTACACCCTATAACCTACAAGTAGGTTAGGGTTTGCATCATAGGAGTATGCTAGATTGTTGTAATATTGCATATGCCCGCATATATAAGTTGTCTCAGCACGATGGTGGAACTTTTCATTTTATTCACTGTCTTGACACTTATTCTAACATTCGTCTGCTTCTGTCTATTGATTATCGCAGCACGTGTTTTCTATACAAGAATCACTTTGGTTCAATAAATATTGAAAACGTCCTTTCGTGTATTCTTTGTATATTTCTCTGAGCGAAAGAGAGCACAAGAGTCTGAGCGAAAGGTTCTAGGTCTGTCACCATAGTTCCTGAGGGGACAGAGCTCCCCCCACTTTCAGCTGGGGCCAACACATGTTAGACTTTTCAGCCCTTGGGTGGTCTTTTCATAAACCTTTTGCCTTCTCCCCCACTGTTTTGCTGAATTTGTTTTTGTTGGCCTTAGGACTCTATGCACTTTACCACTGCTCACCAGTGGTAAAGTGCGAGTACTCACTCTCTAAAACATGGTAATATTGGCTTACACCAGATTGACATATGTAATTAACTTATAAGTCCATAGTAAAGTGGTATACTATATACCCATAGCCTGTAAAATGTATGCTATTTGTGGGCCTGCAGCACTTATTGTGCCACCCACTTATGTAGCCTCTTAAAACATGTCCCAGGTCTGCATTTGCAGCATGAATGCAGTTTTAAACTGTTAATTTGACTTGGAAAAATAACCCCCTTGCCAAGCCTTAAAGCTCCCTTTTTTATTACATATGTCACTGCTAAGGTAGGCCCTAGGTGCCTAGCAGGGTGCACTGCAATTAAAACATTGGACATGTAGTTCTAACTCTTAAATGTTCTGTAGTGGAAAATTCCTAAATTTGTTTTTCACTTCTGTGAGACCTACCACTCCCATAGGATAACAATGGGTTGCCTTATTACATTTAATAATTGCTAACTTAAGATTAGTAACAGGTAAAGATTTCATTTTTGGTGTCGGAGAAATTGTTTTTTAAAATCCTCTTTAATGGTAAAGTTGGATTTTAAGTCACAATTTTGAATTTGGAACTTTTAGAAAGTTGGCATTTTCCTGCCCTAACTATTTGGATACATGAGTTTGTTTCTTGTGAATATCATTAGTAGACCATCTACCTCATTGCTCAATAAATTAGGCAGCAGATCTCTTGCATATTCATCTGTATCATTTTATAATGTTCAAATATTCTGTTCCATTCTTCTTGGGCCATTTGTGAGTCATATGTGTCAAATGATGGCAGATCTCTGACGAATGACTTTGAAATTCTTTCTTTCTAATTTCTTCTCCTTGTAGCCATGCTTCTTGAGGCAATCGCCATGCCTTGTTTTTTTTTTAAATGTATTTTTATTGTCATTTTGTATTTGTCATCCCACATAAAAACTTTACAGACATAAATTTGCAATCCTACATGTATCAGTTACTTTCTTTTCCCCAAAACACATTGTTATTAACTGTCCTTATTGTGTTTCCTTGCATAGTACTTTAAACAATCTCAACATCAAGCTTAACATGTTGTAGGTAAGAGTAAAAAAAAAAAGAAAACAATCCAGTAATATGCTTAATCCATTTTTACATGGCAATGCTATCTAGTACTTGCTCCACTTTTTACAGTTTTTGCTGCATCATTGAGATGGGTGGTCTTTCAACATCGGTCCAAAATACAAATATTCCACTTATGGTCAACACAAATGCAATTCTAATTACTTAACTCAAACCAAAAAAAAAGAGAAATAAAAGGAGAAAAGAAACTTGTGCAGAAGAGTGGTGTGAGTGATCTACACCTATAAAGCCTTAAGCGGGTCACAACACAGTTAGTCCACAGTTGTGGCCAGGGTGGGGTCCCCCCATCGTTTTCCATGTCCACTCTCCCAACTGCCGGTTCCCTTACATCTCAACAGTCTATGGGGCATCGGCAGCTCCTACCTTCTCTCTGGACCCCCCAGGGGGGAGTAGGGTGCTATGGCAGTTTGTGCCTCCATACCAGGTTGCCTATCCCAGCCCTTCCACTTCGCTACTCATGCCCTCTGGCTTTTCCCATGCCGCCATCGCTTCCTTCCATTGCTCGGCTGTTGGGCGCTTCCTCATTCCCTTGGCCTCTTCCCATCTTAATACTCTGCCTTCTGCCCCGGCCCACAAGATGACATCTTTATTCCAAGTTTCGAATTGAGGCCCCCTCATTGACTTCCATTCCATCGCTATTCTACGCTTAGCGAGTCCCAATGCGAGATCTATCAATCTGTTCCCAACCTTGCGTTTCGGCGGCCTAGGGAAAAGGCCATCAAACACACCTGTACCGTGGGTGGCAATACCCTACCTAGTGCACTTTTAATCTTATCAATCACAGCCTCCCAGAATTGGCGTATATATTGACAGTCCCAGGTCACGTGTCCAAAATCCACGTCTGGGTGCGTACATCTGGGACAGTGTCGTATCTCCCCTCCCCCCGTAGGTCACGTTAAGACGATGCGGCGTCATGTAGGATATATGAATGTAATTAAATTGAATGTATTTTAAGCGTGTGTTCCTGGAGATCTTTTTGGGAGACAGCAAGGTCTTGCGCCACTCTGTATCCGTGAGTTCCCTTCCCACTATTTTCCCCCATATCGCCCGCAGCCCACTTAAGGGGCAGAGGGACGCTGCTATTAGTGTGGCATAAAACCATATTACTAGATGTCTTGCTTTGCCCAGGGTAAATAGGGCATGCAGCACAGGGTGCGTCACTGGTTCCTCTCTCCCGTTATCCCCCAGCTGCACAAATGTACGAGTCAGAGCCTCTTATTGCAGAAACTGACCTAGGGGAAGCCCGCAGCTGTCCATCAGCTCACCAAACGGGATCAATACTTTATCCAAGTAGCAATCCCCGACTTTGTCCAGCCCCACTTCTGCCCAGCGCGCTAATTGTTCGCTTGTGAATACCAACTGGGGATCACCGTGTGGCAACCCCACCAGCGGTAGCATGGGTGTGTATTTAGGGGCGCGTTGCACTTTACTCTGACACCTTTTCCAGGCCTGCATGGCTGTGCGTTGTAGTAACCAGCAGTATGGTGTATTCGTTGTTGGTATGAGCAGTTTTGCCACCAATAGACTAGGGCGGGAATCCGGGTCAGATAGCCATGTGCCTTCCACATTCACTCCCTCTACCCATTGCGTCAACCACTGTAATTGCGCCGCGAACATGTAGTATTCTAAATTCCGGTACTTTCAGCCCCCCCTCCACCATGGGATGCTGCAATGTCTTCAGGGACACCCTTGGGCGCCCGTCACTCCACACCAGGCCTCGTAGAAGGGTGTTCAGCAGGCGGAACCAGCTGCTTGGCATCAAGACCGGGAGGTTGACAAAAAAATACAACAGGCGGGGCAGCATGACCATTTTGGATAAAGAAATCCTGACCATGATGGGCAATTGAAGAGTGCACCAAAAATGCACACACGACCGGAGTGAACGCGGTGCCCTATTCAGGTTCCCTTCCTTCAGGTCCTCTAAGTAGTGGAAAATATGTATTCCCAGGTACTTGAATGTATCCTGAGCCCAGAGTATGTCAGACGTCAAGGCCTCGGGTCTGGGCGATGGGCCCGCCACAGGAAAAAGATATGTCTTGGCTTTATTGACCCGGAGGCCCGAGAACAGCGCAAAGCTGTCTAAAATCTGCATAGCCATGGGGGTGCCTGTGACAGTCTCCTTCAAATATATCAACAAGATTCTGCATATAAGGAGATGTTATGCTGCCGCCCCCCAATTATTAGTCGTTATCCCTCACCTCCTTGTCGGATCCTCTCCGCAAGTGGTTCTATTGCTAGGGCAAATAGAAGGGGAGAGAGAGGACACCCCAGTCGGGTCCCTCGAGAGATCCGATATTGCCTAGAGATTGTTCTCCCCGTTTTGACCCTTGCTGTGGGTGAAGCATAAAGAAGTCGCACCCACCGCACCCAGTCCTCCCCCAGTCCCATACATTATCCCGAACAAATACTCCCAGCTAACTGTTTCAAAAGCTTTTTCCAAGTCAACTGACAGAACCACTGCCTGTTGCTTGGTAGGAGCTTCTGCATGATAGAGGATAGAGTAGAGTCTACGGAGATTATAGGAAGTACTGCGAGAGGGAATGAATCCATTCTGGTTGGGATGGACTAGGGATTGCATGTGTGGGAGAAGCCTACCCGCCAGTACTTTACTTAAGATTCTAAAATCCAAATTAAGCATGGAGAGGGGTCTGTAGTCCACCACTCCAGCAATTGGTGTCTTGGTCTTTAGGAGTGGGAGCACTAACGCAGTTTGGGTGGAACTGGGCAGTTTCCCGCACTCATATGCCTCCGTGTACAGCTTGACAAGGTGTGGCGCAAGTGCATTGGCAAATCTTTGGTAGAATTCTGCCGGTAAGCCATCAGGCCCCGGCATTTTGCCTGGTGCCAGCGCCGAGATGGCTGCCTTGATTTACTGCAGATTTATTGGATCTCCCAGCTCTTCCCTTGCCGATTCGTCCACAGTGCGAAGTGGCAAAGGGTCCAGGAAGCCTCTAATGTCGGGCAGGGGAGCTTCTGCCGGAGCTGCGTACAGGTGTTCGTAATATGTGTAAAAAGTGTCACTAATTGTGTCCGGATCGTGTGGTATATCTCCTGTGTTCACCCTTAGCTGCGTAATTGGCTCCCCCCAGCGTTGGTTTGAATAACCTTGCTAACAGTCGGCCAGCTTTCCCTTCCTCCCTCTGCACCCTATCCAGGTATTCCTTATGATTATAGCATCTCAGGCGGCTTAGCGCATCGTTGTATCTCCCACGCATTTCCTGCACAGATAAATGGGTAGTGTCCTCCGTTCCCTGGGCATTGTCCAACCTACGTATGTTCTCCTCTAGGTCTAAAATTTCCTGACGGAGTTCCCTGTGCGCCCCAATCGTGTGCCCCATGCAGTGGCCTCTTACAACTACCTTGAATGCCTCCCACTTCACCTGACTAGAGGATGCTGTATGAGCGTTGATGGGAAAGTATGTTTCGATAAGTGTGTGCAGCGAGGCACGAAAGGGAGCAACCCTCCAGTGCCGACGGGTTAAGTTTCCATGTTGGAATCGGGGGTCGTCTCCCCGGCAGTTTATGTGTCATCATCAGTGGATTATGATCAGACAGTGTAACGCCCAAAGTATTCAGTATGCATAACTGAACTATTAAAGGCCGGAGTGCCCAGGAAAGTGTCAAGTCTGGTATGTACCTGGTGGACTGGTGAAAAGAAAGAATACTCCCTGCCCCTGTCATGTTGCGCCCGCCAGGTGTCCTCTAGGCACCAGTGGGATATCCAGTTACGAAACCCTGTTGCTGTGCGATGCGGTTGCGCTCCCGGCAACGGAGGATGTGAGCGGTCAGTCGCGATATCCGCGACACAGTTAAAACCTCCCCCCAGGATGATATGACCATTTAAATGACTAGCCATAGTGGCAGAGAAGGACTCAAGGAAACCAACCTGATCCTGGTTAGGCGCATAGATATTACCCAACGTCACTTCCTGTCCAGCCAACCTCCCCATGATCAGAGCGTACCGTCCCTCTGCGTCATGTGCCACATGCTCAGGAGCGAAGGGGACCCCAGGTCTAATCCAAATCAGCACCCCCCTAGCAAAGGCCGAGGAAGAGGTCGCAAAGACCTGCCCCCTCCACCGTCTTTTCAGTTTCCCTGCGTCCTCCTTGCTCAAGTGAGTCTCCTGAAGATAGGCTATATGTACATCTCTATGCCTCAGGTACAAGTAAATGTTGTGGCGCTTAGTCATGGACCCCATTCCTCGAATGTTCCACGTTAGGAACAATACCGTGTTGTGTGCAAGTGCCATCAGTGTGGAACATCCCCAAGTGGCCTCCTAGGGGGACCCCCCTCTTGCTCTCACATTCCTGCACCACCACCCTCTTCTGCAAACTATAAAACTTAATAATTTAATAAACGGACCCCCATGTTGGTCATCTCCCCGTCCTCAGGGCAGTCCGACAACGATCAGCCGCCCAAACATTATATGTAACCATATGAACTTAGTTGAGGCTCCAACCTAGTGAGGCTCTCAGCAGGGTGTGGCAAGGTAAAGACACAGTTCATGGTGCACAAACCGTCTTGAGCGCGCCGGCCCTATGCTATGTAGGCCAGCCCAAGACCTGGGTCAACTGTTAGCAGTTCCTCATCACTTCTGGGTTCCATAATCGCTTCCAAGCTCCTTCCGTTTCAGATAATCTCATCAGCTGTATGCGGGGTTACCACTGGCAATTTAATACTGTCATTACGGGAAGAGTCTGAATCGTGTTCCTCAGTTTCCTTTGAAGAGCAAACATCCGCCTCCAGGGAAGTTCTCCTGTCCGACATGAGTGCCGCCATGGCCTGTAGCGCCTCCGCTCTCTCCCTCTCCGTTTGCGATGAGGTCAGCTTCTTAGCGGGTCCCCTCCAGGATCGCCTTTTGGAGCATTTACCAAGAAACAACTTTTTCTTTGTTTCGGGCTTGGAGCTCCCTGGCTGCAGGGCCCCCACTTTATAGGCTTCTATCCACTCCCAAGCTTCCTTCGGGTTGTCTCAGTAGTGTGTGTTTCCATCCAGGATAATATGCAACCGGGCAGGAAACATCAGAGTACTGAAGGCCCTCTTCTCTCAGTGCCTTCTTAACCTCCAGAAACGAGGCTCGCTTTCTCTGTACCTCCAATGTGTAGTCTGGAAAAATGGAAATGTTACTATTGTCCATAGTGTATGGGCCATCAGCACGTGCTTTTTGCAAGAGTAGGTCTCTGTCCCAAAAGTGAAGGAGTTGGGCCCCTACCGGCCACGGTGGTCTTCAGGGGGCTAGCGGTCCGGCCGGCACCCAGTGAGCCCTCTCAAGGGTATAGAAAGTTGATAGGCCCTCAGGGGCCACTATAGTTCTAAGCCATTGTTCTAAGAAGGACACCATATCGTTGCCCTCAGCCCCTTCCAGTAGGCCTAGGACTCTAATGTTGTTCCTCCTGTTGCGCCCTTCGGAGTCCTCAGCTCTCCGCTCCAGTCTGCTCACTCTGTCCGCGAGGGCCCCCATCTGCACCTCCAAGGACTTCTGTGCTGACACCAGGACTGCGATATTAGACTCAGTGTCCTTCACCATCTCCGACAACTTCTTGTGTTCCTCGCGTAATAGGCCTAGCCGCACCGCTACAGTGCTGATATCTTGATGTAGGGTAATTTTTGTGTCAGCAATGGCCTCCAGTATCTTGCTCAGCTGCTGCTGCACTGGGTCTTCGGGGGTCATCTGCGACTGTTCCTGTGCACTATCATCTTGATCATGGGCAGCCCCTGCCTGCCGTCCTCTAGGTTTACCCATTATGCCGGGGGACCCGCGGATCTGGTGAAGCGCCAGGGGGAGACCTACTCCGTGTTGCCCCTCTCCAATACTGCTTGTCGCCACAGGTTCCGCATTCAGTCTGGGGGCATCCAACGCAATACACAGTCTCCTAGACACCGGCGGGTGGCCTACGTGTCATGCCCGGGGTCGCCGTTCCCTGCACGGGCGGCCGGGCCTAACACTGCGGTTATGCCAGACGGCTGCTGCTCCCACCGCTTCGCCTCCTGGGACTAGTCCAGCTCTGGGCCTCCAGTGGGCCCCACAAGAGCAAACGTGCAGGCCTCAGACTCTCTCACCCCCCAGGGTCTAGGGTGCCACACCACTTGCCTCTATTGTTCTTCCACGGGCCGCGACTAGGCTCCTACTGTCTATTCACATTAGGCCCGAGTCCGGGCCCCGGGGGGACCACCAGGTAGCCCTTGTACCCGGGACATTCACCAATCAGCAACTGTCCCCGGCCCCCGGCGTAAGGCCACGACTCTCCCAGCGGCTCACCCTCGGCCTCAAACGAACTCAAGCAGGGCCCCCGTGCCGCTTCTCCAGTCCTGGCGATGACTGCTCCCACCTGTGGGCAGCAAAGACTTTGTGGATCGCCTGTGCCACACGCACTAGCAGCAGAGCCGGCACTTTGCTTTCCGAGCCCTGACCCGGGCCCCGATTGTGCGCCTGCCTTGCTCCTTACCGCTGGGGTGTTGCTGCAGTGCCCCCGCTTTCCTCGTGAGAACACCTTCACCGCTGCTGTGCTCAGGCAGGCGCTACAGATCCCACCAGTTGCCCGACCTGCCCGCCTGCCGATGGGCACTCGACCACTGCCCGGGCCCTGGCAGTCTCCGGGTCCTACGACTCTCGTCACTTGCCACCAGACTTTAAGCCGCCATCTTGCAGGTTCCCTGTCCCGGCTGCCGCTTAGAACTTGGCCTCGCCACCGATGTTTGGGGGATGGCGGGCTCGCTGAGACCAGCCCCCCGCCTTTCTGGCACCTCTGGTCTCGCTTCAGCACACACCCAGGTCCCGGCCACCAGTGATTTTTGCTGATAACTAGCGGGTCGGCGCGGAGCTCCAATCTCACGTGTCCGCCATCTTCGGCTCCCTGGCCACGCCCCCATCGCCATGCCTTGTTATGCTGCAGAATCTGCCAGCCATGATACCTTCCGCTGAAAATTTGCCTCATTTAATATTGTGTGCTAAATTTTTACTTTTATTTTATTTACAGAATTTTGTCTCTTATTGTCCGTATTTTTATTTTCCTTTATGTTCCTTTTTATACATAGATTTCTATTATTTAAATCTGTGCTTATTTTCTTTTCTTCTTTTACATTGCCTGTTTTTATGTGGCGCTTAAAATGGTCTCATGTTCCACATTTTTTTGTTTCAGATTTCTCTTTAGTCTTTTAGAGGTACCGTCATTCCTGGTCTCCTCTGCACCCTTGTTTACTTTTCAGACCCTCTCCATTTCCTGCGTGTTGCTTCATTAAGGCTCTTGACTTGATGTGTTGCTTCTCCTCATGTTGAACACATCTTCAATATGTTCATTCAATATGCTATGCTCCCTTGACCAAAGCTCAGTGCTCTGTCACAACTTACCACTCCTCGGGCGTTTCCAGATCTCACCTCTCAAGCTTTCTATTCCTACTCCACCACTCATCAGTTGTTGGCCCCGGCATGCACATTTTTGTTATCAATGATGTCATTGCAAATGCTGCAGTTACATAATCAATGAGGTCATAGAACAGGTCATGAGTGGTGTAATTAGCAGTGCATGGAGAGGGCGCAAGTTATAGTTACCTTACCTTATGGCAAAAGTAATAGTTTCTTGGGATAACTACAATTTGCGAATATCTGTGGTTTTGTATGTTTAAAATGGCACCCTGTAACTGACATCTTCACCTAACTATCGGCTTGATTACGATGACGGTGGGACCGCCCCCGAAAGCCCATCGTGGTGGTCCCACCGCCATCGGCACCATATTACAATGGTGGGCGGATGGTTGGCGGTCGGAAAGATCGACCGCCATGCAACCGACTTGCTCCTAGCGCCCGCCGGACAGTCTGAGGGAGCTCTATTCCCTACAATGGTGGCGATGCCTGCCAGGCACCGCGATAGGGGTTACAATTTCCCTTTCTGCCTGCCGTTTCATGGCGGGTAACCTGCCATGAAAAGGCAGGCTGAAAGGGATATTGGGGGCCCGTAGCGGGTCCCCCTTACCCCTGGCCCTCAGCTATGGGTATTGGGGGGGCACCATGCCCCCCTACATATCCCTGCACCATGTGGCAGGCACCGCATGGTGACTGCAAGCTAATGCAGGAATATGCACGGGTGCATATTTTGTACTGCGGCATGTGCTGCAGCCCGCAGCACACGCCGCAAAACAAAATACACACTTTGTGACCGACTTCGCATTGTAATTCAGGGTGTGGGACTGCCGACAGCTTGTCGGGCGGTCCCATCCTCGATACGATGACCGCCATCATAATCAGCCCCTATATCGCCACTTTAACCTTTGTTTTTTTCAGTGAATTTCTAGGTATTTATAATGTAAAGTAATATTTTATTACCATATTATTACCATATGTAAAGCCAACCACGCCGCCACGCACGGCTGTGCAGCCAAACCCTCCGACCAAACCTTTCCCCTCCCAACCCGCTATTTGTAAAGCAGATCCATCACCTTTCTCCAAAAATCACTAATAATTTTAATCAACTGTATATTTCAATAACATACACAATGCAATGTTTAACAATATTGATTACTTTAAACCATTTAATAAAATGTTATTAAAATATATGTGTGTGACTGTCTTTGCATAGTCTTTATTATTACATAATGTGGTTTAAAAGTGTGAAAATAAATAGTCAGTGACATATTTAAAAAACAAAAAATAAGTCTTTAGGTCATTTTTGAAAAAAAGTTTAGAAATAAAAAATTTAATCATAATAAGAACCACAAAGAGCCTTTTATTTTTTTTATACATATTCAGATCACATAAAACGCAGCCATGATACCAATTCCTAGAGGGCTTTGCACACCCAACTGTAGAGCAAAAGCTCCAGCCTGGTAAGTGCGTTAAAAAAAAAAAGTAAGTTCTACAGGGGTCATGGTTTCAATGACCCAGGAGACTTACTGTTCGGTTCAGTTAAAATCACTTTATTTAGGCCACCAGGGCTTTAAAAGTACAGACAATATAAAAGAGAATAAAATAATTTAAAACATGTATAAAAACGTTTTTACAAGCAAGACTAAAATGAAAGGACTGAATACAGGAGACATACTGTTTTTTAGATTGCTGGGAGGATGCAGAACACTTTTTGGTGGTGCCCCTTCTAGGGACATCGCCCAAAAGAAAAAAATGTAAATAGCCCCTGCAGGGTATGGGGTACTCCTTGAAGGGGCAGTGTATAATAAATATGTGGGTAAGGCTTTTAACCTTTTTTCAATGTTTCTGGAGTGTCCTAGTCCCATCCTGGACACTGGGCATGCCAAAGCAGGTCCCTCATTGGGGGATGACGGGGAGATCCAGGGCCCACGCAGCCCTGCCGGCTGCCCTGCTTGCATCCATCTAGCAGTGCCCCCCCCCAACAGGAGAAGTTTTCTTTTGCTTCAGCAGGGTGGGAGCAAATCTGTATTTACCTGCTAAAGAGTGCAGGCAGGGAAAAGTTGCGTTCTTCCACTAGGTGGGAGCAGCTTTTGCTCCTGCTTTGTGGGAGAACAGTTCATTTTCCCTGTCTGTGGGCAGGGATATAGATGGTGTCCTAGGAGTTGGGGACACTGGGACACCGTACCTGAACTGGCCCCAGGGGATGGAGTCCCCGGGGCCATAAAATGGCTCTGGGAGGTAATCTGTTTCCCCCTCTCCATTATTTAATTGACGGCTCCAGGGATGGGGTCACCTGGGACTTTCTAGGCTCAGGGAGGGGGGCGGCACGCCACTCCCCTTTGTTTAAATGACAGCCCCAGAGGATGGGGTCCTCGGGGCCTTTTTATCCTTTGGGAGGGGGGGCCTTAAGCCTCCCTCCCCTTATTTAATTATATGTCTCTAGGGATGGGGTACCCAGGACCTTTAGAAGCTTGGAGAGGGGGCCACGCACCTCCCTCCCCAAAATAAACAGTCTGCACCGCCCCTGGGCTCTGGTCCACCCTAGCAGGGTTTAAAAAGAAGCATGGGAGCCTACTTTTTAAAAAGAAATCACAGTGGATTTGTGGATCCTCCCTTTAGGACTCCTCCACCAGGCCTAGAGGGTCAGGGTATCCCTACCCTGCCCTCTTGTGTCTCTTTTTTACCATTCTCTTAGGACACAGGACTCAGTCCTGAGTCCTGGGATGGCTGCTGCCACATCCTTGTTGATGTGGTGGGAGCCAATCAGATCTCAGAATGAGATCTGTCATATCTGTGGAGCCTCCGTGGCATGAAATATACAAAGGTTTGAGCATTAATTACTCAAAACTACTGAACGGATTTACACAAAATCACAAAAAATATTCTTTCTGGACCAAGATCTAGCATTCTGCTAACTTTGGTGTAAATCTGTTCAGCGGCTTGGGTTGTAGCTCTGTCTAGAGTTCCTATGGAAAAATGGGGAAAATGTGTTTTGGGACCCCCCCTTTTTCTCTGCCCCCATTTGATTGATCACCCCCAAACCTTTCCAGGAAAGAGCGGAGATGAAAAGTTTTGGGGAGGGGGGGGATGTTTTGTGAAGATTTGTCAAAAGGCCCTAAAGATATAAGCAAATAAAATGTTTTATTTCCTATGGAAACGCAATCCTAACTATAACTACCCAGTGGTGACTGTATATATATATATATATATTCACTGAAAAAACCATAGGTTTCAGACACGTTATAGTTACAAATTAGCATTTAAAAAACCTTTGAAATTCACTGAAAAAACCATAGGTTTTAGGGACAGTTATAGTTACTTGGACATTGCACTCGTACAAAACCCGTGAAATTCCCCCGTTATAGTTAGTTCAGCTAACTATAACTCGCGCCCCCGCAATGCACTGCTGATGACGTCACATATTACATCACTCATGACATGGTCAGTGACATCACTGATGACATCACTGATGACATCTCAAATGACATCACTGATGACATCATCCAGTGACTGTGTGTTTCTGTAAAGTTTAAATATTTTTAATATATATAGGAAAAGACGTATTGAAGAATGAGTGGGTGTGTAAGTTTCTGTATGGATGATTTAGTAGGTGCGTGACTGACTCTATAAGTGAGTGATTTAACGTTTCTTACTGAATGCATGGGTTAGTGACTAATCTGGGTGAATGTCTGTATCCGTCTGTCTGTTGCTGTGTAAGTGGCTGCATGTGTTTGTGAATAGCTAAATGAGTGTCTATATGAGTTATTGAATGCTTGTCTGAGTATCTGTATGGGTGCCTGAGTGTTTGTGTGGGAGGGGTGTGTGCAACTCTGTGCATAGATGTGTGAGTGGGTGATTCACTGGGTGGATGGTTTCAAGAGTGCATCTGTGATAGACTGTATGGGTGGGTAAGTGTGTGTAAGAGTGTGTTAGTGAGTGAATGTATGTCCCAGTGGTACATGTGTGAGTAACTACATATGTGAAAGGCAGTATATATGTGTGTTGGAGTATATAAATAGCTATAAGCAAGAGTGAGTGATTGTGATAGTGGCTGTATGGATGAGTGTGTGCTTGTATCAGTGATTGTATAAGAGCGTAACAATGTGCTACTATTTGTATGAGTAAGTGAGCTGGTGTGTGTATAACTGTATAGGTGAGTAAATGGCAGTGTGTTTAATTATTTGCATGACTGACTAGGTGTCTGAGTATCTCTATGGATGAGTGGCGTTGTTTGAGTGTCTATATAGGAGTAAGAGTGCATATGATAGTCCTGTACTGAGTGACCGTAAGTATGAGTGACTGTACGGGTGAGTGAGTGGATGTGTGTGTGTAGACCTAAGAATCAGTGAGTGGGTATGTAGTTATTGGTGTTGGTGTGTCTATGGATTTGCGAATGGCAGTCTGTAATTTAGAGTGGGTGTATCAAAGATTATATTAGGGTGTGAGGAGGTGCATCAGATTATCACGTGGATGATGTCATCAGTGATGTCATTTGAGATGTCATCAGTGATGTCATCAGTGATGTCACTGACCATGTCATGAGTGATGTAATATGTGACGTCATCAGCAGTGCATTGCGGGGCGCGAGTTATAGTTAGCTGAACTAACTATAACGGGGGAATTTCACAGGTTTTGTACGAGTGCAATGTCCAAGTAACTATAACTGTCCCTAAAACCTATGGTTTTTTCAGTGAATTTCAAAGGTTTTTTAAATGCTAATTTGTAACTATAACGTGTCTGAAACCTATGGTTTTTTCAGTGAATTTCAAAGGTTTTTTAAATGCTAATTTGTAACTATAACGTGTCTGAAACCTATGGTTTTTTCAGTGAATTTCAAAGGTTTTTTAAATGCTAATTTCTAACTATAACGTGCCTGAAACCTACGGTTTTTTCAGTGAATTTCAAAGGTTTTGTAAATGACAATTTTTAAATGTATTAATTGTTATATTAATTTTTTTCATACTGATTTACTACATTTTTAGAAACAATTTTTTTTTACATATTTTATTTTTTAAATTACATTGTAATTATATTATACATTACATTACAAAAAATACTTTCTCAGAATGAATTACTTTAGTTTAAATACTTTGCACATAGGCAATAGACTTTTAAGTACAGTAGTTACAGTTGTTGCAATGGGCAACACATTTTCAAACACAATGCAACATTCAGCTCAATGTGAATTTCTAGTTAAATGCAATTAGTTACTTTATGGATTACTTTTCTAACCACAGGACTGGATCCTAGATTCAGTCCTGGTACATCTCCTGTAAACAGTTGAGTAAAAGCGTTTTGGTTACAGTCGTGATTTTTAAGGAATATTATTGTATTTTAAAAGTTGACACTTAGAAACTTTTTCTCATAGAATCACCAATGTTATCCTATGGAAGGAAATTCACTTAGCAGGTAAAAACTGTTATCGTTACTTTTTCTTACTCAGTGTTGGATCCTGGATCCAGCACTGGTGCATCTCCTGTAAACAGTTGAAAGAATGCGTTTAAGTCATACAGGTGATTTTTAAGGAATATTTGTAGTTTGTAAAAATCAACACTTTGAAACTTTTTTGCTGAAAACCAGACAATGGATTCCTATGGAAGAAAATATAAGTTACTGGTAAGTACGGTTAAAATTACTTTTCAGGGTCAGTGCTGGGCTAAAAGATGCAGCACTGGGTTCTCTCCTGATAACAGGTGAGTAAATTGGTATTCGTACTTTGGTTAATTTTAGAGGAATATTATAAAGTTCAAAAACTCCACACACAAAAGAATTTCCAAGTGAAACCAGTCAATGTTAGCCTATGAAGGTAATTGAAGTTACCGGTAAGTACGGTTAAAATTACTTTTCAGGACCAGTACTGGGCTGAAAGATGCAGCACTGAGGTCTCTCCTGATAACAGGTGAGTAAATCAGAATTCGTATTTCGGCTGATTTTAGAGGAATATTTGTATGTTTCAAAAATCAACACAGAAACTTTTTCAGCAAAAAGCAGGCAATGATATCCTATGGAAGGAAATTCAAGTTACTGGTAAGTACGGTTAAAATTACTTTTGAGGATCAGTACTGGGCTGAAAGATGCAGCACTGAGGTCTCTCCTGATAACAGGTGAGTAAATCGGAATTCGTATTTCGGCTGATTTTAGAGGAATATTTTAAAGTTCCAAAACTCCACACTTAGAAGAATTTCCAAGTGAAACCAGTCAATGTTAGCCTATGGAAGGAAATTCAAGTTACTGGTAAGTACGGTTAAAATTACTTTTCAGGACCAGTACTGGGCTGAAAGATACAGCACTGAGGTCTCTCCTTATAACAGGTGAGTAAATCGGAATTCGTATTTCGGCTGATTTTAGAGGAATATTTGTATGTTTCAAAAATCAACACTTAGAAGAATTTCCAAGTGAAACCAGTCAATGTTAGACTATGAAGGAAATTCAAGTTACTGGTAAGTACGGTTAAAATTACTTTTCAGGATTAGTACTGGGCTGAAAGATGCAGCACTGAGGTCTCTCCTGATAACAGGTGAGTAAATCGGAATTCGTATTTCGGCTGATTTTAGAGGAATATTTTAAAGTTCCAAAACTCCACACTTAGAAGAATTTCCAAGTGAAACCAGTCAATGTTAGCCTATGGAAGGAAATTCAAGTTACTGGTAAGTACGGTTAAAATTACTTTTCAGGACCAGTACTGGGCTGAAAGATACAGCACTGAGGTCTCTCCTTATAACAGGTGAGTAAATCGGAATTCGTATTTCGGCTGATTTTAGAGGAATATTTGTATGTTTCAAAAATCAACACAGAAACTTTTTCAGCAAAAAGCAGGCAATGATATCCTATGGAAGGAAATTCAAGTTACTGGTAAGTACGGTTAAAATTACTTTTGAGGATCAGTACTGGGCTGAAAGATGCAGCACTGAGGTCTCTCCTGATAACAGGTGAGTAAATCGGAATTCGTATTTCGGCTGATTTTAGAGGAATATTTTAAAGTTCCAAAACTCCACACTTGGAAGAATTTCCAAGTGAAACCAGTCAATGTTAGCCTATGAAGGAAATTCAAGTTACCGGTAAGTACGGTTAAAATTACTTTTCAGTACCAGTACTGGGCTGAAAGATGCAGCACTGAGGTCTCTCCTGATAACAGGTGAGTAAATCGGAATTCGTATTTCGGCTGATTTTAGAAGAATATTTTAAAGTTCCAAAACTCCACACTTAAAAGAATTTCCAAGTGAAACCAGTCAATGTTAGCCTATGGAAGGAAATTCAAGTTACTGGTAAGTACGGTTAAAATTACTTTTCAGGACCAGTACTAGGCTGAAAGATACAGCACTGAGGTCTCTCCTGATAACAGGTGAGTAAATCGGAATTCGTATTTCGGATGATTTTAGAAGAATATTTGCACAATGGTGAAGGGAGGGGCGGGGCCTGAGGTGACATCTGTGCAAACGCGCCCCGTGGCGCGTTTTAAGTTGGGGGATTAAGTCCCCTTGAATCCTGAGGGTCCCTAGGGGCCAACTAGCCCACCAGGAACCTCCAATATGCGCCAGGGGCTGCGTTGCAGAGACGTGTAGAGAGGCCACACCCCTTTTACACCTCTCTGCAACGCAGCTCTGTGGCGCTTTCTGGATGTACCTGTTGGGCTAGTTGGCCCCCAGGGACCCTCAGGATTGAAGGGGATTTAATTCCCCATCTTAAAACGCGCCACGGGGCCTGTTTGCACACATGTCACCTGAAGCCCGCCCTCTCCCTTCACCACTGTGCAAACGCGCCCCGTGGCGCGTTTTAAGTTGGGGATTAAGTCCCTTGAATCCTGAGGGTCCCCGGAGTCCAACTAGCCCACCATATACCTCCAAAAGCGCCACAGAGCTGCGTTGCAGAGAGGTGTAAAAGGGGTGTGGCCTCTCTACACGTCTCTGCAACGCAGCCCCCTGGCGCATATTGGAGGTTCCTGGTGGGCTAGTTGGCCCCCAGGGACCCCCAGTATTCAAGGGGAATTCGTTCCCCCTCTGCAAAGTGGTGAAGGAAGGGGGCGGGGCCTGCGGGCCCGATCGTTTTATTTTTTATTTTTATTTTTTTGTCCCCTGAAGGGGGGCTGTGTGGCCCCCCTTCCTTTTTCCTGTTTTTGGGCCCTGGGGACCCCATCCCCCAGGGCCTTACCCCTTTTTTTAAATTTAATTTTATTTTAAAAAACGGGAAGGGGGCCGCGTGGCCCCCTTCCCTGGGCCTGTATTGGCCCCGGGGACCCCATCCCCGGGGCATGGCCTTTTTTTATTTTCTTGGGAGGGGGCTGCGTGGCCCCCCTCCTCAGGCCATTTAAGGCC
The DNA here is from genome assembly GCA_963921515.1 of Calotriton arnoldi. NCBI lineage: Eukaryota > Metazoa > Chordata > Amphibia > Caudata > Salamandridae > Calotriton > Calotriton arnoldi. Next base: position 47,637 of record CAWUFW010018951.1, on the reverse strand, counting down.
CCGGGGACCCCATCCCCCGGGGCCGGCCTTTCCATTTTTTTTTTTTTTTTTTCTTTTTTGGGGAGGGGGGCCGCGTGGCCCCCCTCCTGGGCCACTACTTGCCCCGGGGACCCCATCCCCCGGGGCTGGCCCTCTCCGTTGGGGACTGTGGGGGGTCCCCAATCCCCCACAGTCCCGCCGGCTCCCCACGTCCCTTGGGAGCCGGCATTGCTGTCCACATGGGGAGCAGCTGACATGCTGCTCCCCATGTGGAAAAGCAATCGGCTTTGGATATTGGAAGAGAGAGCAGGTTTCCCTGCTCTCTCTTCCAATATCCAAAGCAGTTTGCTATGGCAGGACGGGAGCCGCGAGGCTCCCGTCCTGCCATAGCAAACTACAGTGTCCCGGGGGTAGGCACCCCGGGACACTGCAGGAGCCGGCCCTGGGGGTGGCGGTCCCCAGGGCCATCAAGGGCTCCAGGAGGGGGCCGCGCGGCCCCCTCCCTACATCAGCACAGCCCCGGGGAGGTGGTGGTCCCCGGGGCTTCGGGGGTCCAAAACGGACCCCCATTTTAATTTGTTAGTGCCCCGGGGAGGTGGCGGTCCCGGGGCGTGTGGGGGCTGGAGCCCCCCACACAGGTTGTTTAATTTTTTTTAAAAGCCCCGGGAGGTGGTGGTCCCCGGGGCTGCGGGAGGGCTCAGAGCCCTCCCGCACCATTTTCAAAGAAAGCCCCGGGGGGTGGCGGTCCCCGGGGCTTGGGGGCCCTTGAGGCCCCCCACACATAAAATTAAACCCCCCACCATGCCCCCGGGACTTGGGCCACCCGGGGGCAAAATACAATCGAAGCGCGGGAGACCGCGCTTCGATTTTTTTTTTTTCGGCAGGATTCGCGCACCCTGAGCGCATCCTGCCGATTTTTTTAAATTTTTTTTTATTTTTTTTTGCCCAGGGGGTCCTTGTGGGACCCCCTGAGCAAACCTAGGGGGTCAGGGTGTTTCTACCCTGCCCCCTTTGTGCGCTTTGCGCACTTGTTTCTGTCCCTCGGTTCTACCGAGGGACAAAATGGCTGCCAACATTTCCTGAATCGGAATGTTGACAGCCAGCTGACAGCCAATTAACATGCAGCTCGTGATCGGGACGGTGCGCGCAGGGTGCGCTCAGGGTGCGCGAATCCTCCGTGCCCATAGATATATATGTACTTTTACTTTTGATTTTCTCAGCAACTACTGAACGGATTTACACCATTTAACAAAAGGGTTCTTTCTGAACCAAGAACTACCTCTTTGCCAAATTTGGTGTAATTCCGTTCAGCAGTTCGGGCTGTAGCCGTGTCTAAACTTTCCTATGGAAAATTGCATGGGGAAAACACGTTTTGGGACCCCCCTTTTTTCTCGGCCCCCGCTTGACGAATCCCCCGAGACTTTCAGGGTAGGAGCGGACCGGAGCGCCCCACAAAGTTTGAAAATTTTGCGAAGATACGTCAACCGGCAAGAGAGTTATTTCAAATAGAATGTCGTGGATTTCCTATGGATAATAGGTTGTAACTATAACTATCTACTGGCGACCGCCAGTAGATAATATATATATATATATATATATATATATATATATATATATATATGTTATAGTTATAGTTAGGACCATGTTTCCATAGCAAGAGCTTCTTTGTCCTGTCTATAACTTTGGCACTGGTTGACGAATCACACGAAATGTTCCCCAAAAAATGTCATGGTGAGTCTTGTAGTGCATGGAAAGTTTCAGGGTGATCCGTCATACAGAGGCTGAAAAAAACAGGTCTCAAAAAAAGTGCATTTATCCATGTTAATTCCTAAAGGACCTTTGGAGGGAGATGCACGGGACAGCCATCTCCCGAGGGCAATGCCTATTATGTATACAGGAGGTGCCCACGCAGCACCCCCACACCCTTGGGGACTGCCACCTTCCATGGGCAAATGTGTAGAAAACAATGCGTGGGGTCCAGCATGTCCCCCACAGGGACCACCACCTCCCCGGGGCACTTACAAAATATGTATGAGGGTGGGCTAAACAACAAATTAATCGGGGGCCCTCAGGGCACCCACGCATCCCCAGGGACTGGCATCTCCCTGGGGATATTCCTTCACAATAAGGGGGGGCACGCACCCACTCACAGCCCTGGGGACCACCACCTCCCTGAGGCTATATACTGCAATGGAGGGTGGCCACATGGCCGCCCTCCTGGAGCCAGAGATGGCCCTGGGGACTGCCACCCCCCAGGGCTGGCTCCTGCTATGTCCTGGGATGCCTACCTCCGAGACATAGCTGTTTGCTGTGGTTTGAAAGGAGCTTTAACTGCGCCACAGCAAACACTCTGCTTCCAGCAAGCAAGAGCAGTGAAAATGTTCTCACTTGCTGGAAGCAGAGCATTCGTCTGTTTCCCTGCCCGCTGTCAAGCGAGCAGGGAAACAGACAAATTGCTTTCAGACACAGGGAGCTGCATGTTTGGCATCTCCCGGTGTCTGAAAGCAATGCCAGCTCCTGCAGGAGGCCATGAGGTGTCAGGGACCATGGGGGCCTTTAGCCTCCCCCTACAGTCCCAATGCAGAAAAGTATGGCTGGGCCCCGGGGATTGAGTCACCGGGGCCAAAATTGACCGGGGGAGGAGGGACTCACGGCCCCTTTCCATATTAAAAAAAAATTATGTAAAGGCCAGGCCCCTGGGGATGGGAACCCAGGGCCTAAATCGACCCGGGGGGACCACACTGCCCCCTCCCCCATTTGATAATGACCGGGCCTCGGGGGATGCGGTCCCTGGGGCTGAAATCGGCCTGGGGAGGGGGGGCCGTGCATCATCTTGTAGGCAAGTATGTAAACTTGCCTACAAGCCCTGCCCTTTTGACCCCGCCCCATATACTTTAGCAGTATACAACATCTTCCCGCTCTTTTCCCAGGAGGATGGACAGCTTACTAAAAGAACTTGTGAGGTTGGGTGCTTATAGGGGATAAGCCCCAGGCCCTGCGGCCAACGCCCACAACGCACATCCAAAGGTGGTGCAAGGCATGGGGTTCGGTCCTTATAGGGTTTGACCACAGCCCCTGCACCAACCCCCACCGCGCACAGCCTTTGGCAGTGGTTGGATTAAAGTAAAGTAATTAAAATAACTTAACTTTAAAACAACCATTGAAATGCACTGAAAAAACCAAAGGTTACAGGGGCGTTATAGTTAGGCTCACATTTCACTCATACAAAACTAGAGAAATTCAGCAGCTATAGTTAGCTGAGCTAACTATAACTTTCACCCCAGTAATGCACTGCTTATGACCTCACATATTACATCACTCATGACATGGTCAGTGACATCACTGATGACATCACTGATGCCATCTCGAATGACATCTGTTGACATCTCAAATGACATCACTGATGACGTCACTGATGACATCATCCAAAGAACCACTGACACACCCACTTACACCCCATACATCTCATACACCCACTTCTACTCCCACAGAACCACTGATATACCCTTTCAAAGACCCATACAAACCCTCACACAACAACCCACTGATCCATAGAGCCACTCACACATCAACTCACCCATACAGCCACAAACGCAAGTAGTAACTCACATATACAGGCACTTATGCAACTACTCAATGACCAAAACAGCCACTCACACATACAGTCATACAGACATACAAACACATACACTCATACACTCATACAGCCACTCACACACTCAATCAGTCAACCATACAGCTACTCACACACCTACTCACTCATCCATACAGCCACTCACACACATTTACTCACCCATACAGCCACTCACACACCCACTCACTCACCCATACACCACCTTATACACCGATTCATGCACCCATACAGCCACTCATTTACCCTCTCACTATGCAATACATACACTTAGGTAACCCTCAGTCACCCATACAACAACGCATTCACGCTCTCATTCACCATTACAACTACTTACACATCCACTCACTCCCCCATACAAATACACAGCCACTCCCTTACTCATACACCCACTGACTCACCCACTCACTCACTGATACAAAACTCGCACACCCACTCACTCATGTATACACTCTCACACATACACACTCACTCTCCTATACACCACTTACACACCCACTCACTCACCCACACAGACGCTTCAGCAGCCACTGACTTAGTATATATGTTTAACACTCAGTAACTTTTAGAAAACACACACAGGGCTCGATTCACAAAGGTAAAGTTAGACGAAAGTCTACCTTTACGCCTTTCGGTATTCACAAAGGGCATTTACTACTCGTAAATGCCCTTTGTGAATATCGAAAGCCGAACTTTACGACTTTCGGTATTCACAAAGGGCATTTACGAGTAGTAAATGCCCTTTGTGAATACCAAAAGTCGTAAAGTTAGACTATCGTCTGACTTTACTTTTGTGAATCGGGCCCACATCACTAGATGATGTCATCAGTGATGTTATTTGATATGTCATCAGTGATTTCACTGACCATGTCATTAGTGATGTAATATGTCAGGTCATAAGCAGTGCATTACAGTGATGTAAGTCAAAGTTGGCTCAGCAAACTATAACTGCTGAATTTCTCTGGTTTTGTACGAGTGAAATGTAAGCCTAACTATAAAGACTCTGTAACCTTTGTTTTTTTCAGTGAATATATGGGGCACACATATATATGTGTGTATGTATATATATATAGATATATAAATGCACATTATCTCTACAAAAAACAAAGGGGCATATTTATTGATAGTTCACGCAACGCAGCAAGGGAAGTTGCTGTGCATCACAACAATTAGAAAAGCAGCGTCCACTATATTGTTTTGTTTCTGGCCCGAATTCAGGCAATCCAATATTAAAAAATATAACAATTATGAACAAGAAGTGAGATTCAATTGTCAGGAGTCTTAAGAATGCGTCCAGTATCCAACTTTTATTGATTTTTCAATACATGAAATTTTCCAGTCAGCCCAGCCAACGCTTTTCGTCCTCTAAGGACTTCATCAGGGTTGTGCTTTCCAAACTTGTGTGACTTTTGAGCAGCAAGAAGTATGGCCTCCTGTTTCAGTGTCTTCATGGGTAATAAATCCCTTTTCGGGTGGTGTAGTTCCCCCTAAACCATCTTCCTCCTTCGTGCGTCAGGGCTCGAGTGTCACGGAAAACGCAATTTTTCTGTGACACTAGAGCCCTGATGCACGAAGGAGGAAGACGTTAACGCAAGACATCGCGAAAATAGCCTTGTCTTAATATACATGGTGGGAGCATTACATGGGTGGAGCATGGGTGTTCCCACACATGCATCCATGTATTCTGAGGCATTCCCAGATTTACCAACACTGGTAGACCTGGGAATGTGTCAGAACTGTACGCCTTCCCATCAGAGGCACATCAAGGAGAAATATCTTTATTTCTCCTTGTTGTTTCCTCTTTCTAAGGGTGCTGCATTACTTTCCTGTGCAAAAACAATCCTGCCTGTAACGCAGGCACCCTTGCTCCACAGTGCTCCACAGTGCTCGCACAATTGTGCGCCATTACAGGAATGCACCATATCTTGATAGACATGGCACATTCCTGCCCTCCCTCTTTCACGCAGCTCGGCATGGTGTCTTACCTTAAAGTTTCATAAACCTGAACCCAGGTGTAGAAGTGCCTCATGCATATCCAATGGAGCCTGCAGTGCCTAGAAGTACACCGGACCTGAGCACTTGGAAATGCACATGGGCAGTTTATGAATTAAGGACGTGAACAGTTACAACATTCATATGAAAAATGAGGAGCATTTTGAGTGAGTTTTAGCAAATGGGCACTTTGTGTGTAAGTGCAGAATTTACATATGCAATGCAGATTCTCACACTGAAAAAGTGCAGACCAACAGAGTATTTTATTCACAGTTTTAGAGATTTGTGTCTGTCCATCACCACCACCCCCACTCACACACTTTAGTTGATAAACCAATAATGAAAGAAAACCTAGGTGCTAACGAGGGTTAAACTATGCGCAAAACATAAAACAATAACTTACAATGTTATAAATTACTATACGTTCAATTTGACTGTTGAGCGCTGTTCCTCCTTGAATGAAAAGTATCTGACACGGTTCTCTCGAGTCGAGTCCTGTGCGTAATGGACAGTGGACTAATCATGGTAAACTTAAATTAAAGATCGCTTGTTTGAATATATTCTTATTTTTCAACGTTTTAATTAGATCAATCCAGCTTGATTAATGGAATAGTTCTGTGTCTATGATAACCCAATTTAATTCCATGAAATGAGATACTGCTCTGTGTGTGGCTTTCTACCAAATCCCGAATTGGTCCTTGAAGACAATAGTGCCAGTATGCAGTGGGACCTCCGAGGCAGCTGTTAGATGCATAATCCATCTTTGGCTAAGCGCTTGTGTGGCTTTCCCGTTAATGACTAGAGCACTGTACCAAGTTATTGTTGCACATGGCATGTAAGATATGGTGGTGTGTGTCTTTTCCTCAAACACCTTCTCAACAGGAAATATGAGTGGAACATGTCCAGAAATGCTAATATGTGGAACAAATCTACCTGCATGTCTCGGCATTGGTTGTGTTTTCATTCAAACTCGGCCAGTGAATAGCTCACCATTACCCATATTGTATTTCAGTTGCAAGCAAAAAAAGTCAAATATTCTTCTGAGCATATGCTCTATTCCATTTTTGCATTTTTTAGAAATGTAAAAAGCTCTAAGGGCCAGATGTATCAACATTACATTTTGCGAGTCTATAATAGCGAGTTTTACCTATTCGCTAATATAGACTCGCAAAATGCAATGTATGTAGGAATCTGCTAATATTTTGCGATTCCTACACATTCCTTATTTGCGACTCGCAAATAAGGAATGGCTTCCCATTCATTTCTATGGGCCAAGAGTCCCATAGGAATGAATGGGAATTGCGTGCGCAATTTGCGAGGACCCAATAGGTACTCTAAATTGCGCACGCAATTTCAAGGGTTCCTAAAGGACACCCTGTTGCACCCCTGAAATGTGCATGTGTGCACATGTGGCGCACACACATGCCCTAAGGGCATGTATGTGTGGCACAAGGCACTTTGAAAAATGCTAAAAAAAGTGCATTTTTCAAGGTAATCGCAAATTACCACCAACTTGAAGTTGGTGGTAATTTGCGAGTCCTTACAGCAATATCGCAATTTGCGATGGCTACTAGAATAGCATTTAGGGAATCGCAAATTGCGATCCTCTAAATGCGTGCGCAAAATAGGGACTCGCAAATTTGGCGATTCCTTATTTTGCAAGTGGGTTTTTTCCTACCTACATTGCACAAAGCGTTTTTGCGATCGCAATTTTGCTTCATACATCTGTCCCTCTGTTCCTTAGGTCTGACGCTTAAAATATGCTTTTTACTTTGCAGAAAATTGGTAAAATTCAAAACGACCCCATACATATTGTATGGAATGTATTGAGCCACAAACACTCTGATGGTATATCCTACCTGCCCGTGTTCACACACACAGATGAGCTGGAGTGGCTTGAGTGTTTGTGCACTAGGAACTTTGTCCACCTGGAAGAACAGCTGCTAGAAACTGGTGCAGGACTCTTCATGTGGGGCCAGAGTCATGGAGCAGGGCAGTGTCTGCCAGAACGATGGGGTCACAAAACTCTGTTCAATAAAGTTACTGGTACTTGGTGATGATAATAAACACAGCCACTTGTGCACATGATGTAGGTGTGAGTGATCTGCATGAGGGATTGGTGGGTGGGATTGCAAATCCAAATTTTTCAATATATTTCAGTGTGAATTGCATTATCGGGTCATTTTTTTGCATGAGCAGTGTTCAAACAAGCGTACCGTGAACAACCACCACTAGCTGTTGTTCCTGTGTTTGTGGCAAATTTTTATAGGACATTTCTGCAAATTGTGCAATTTGCAGTACATTTTTGGAGCGAACAGTGCCTAATTATGCAAAGAATCGAATGGGGGGTTACGTCCAATACAGGTGGCCAGGTAGGACGTGCTAAAGTTTAAAGAAACAAAGGAACCTGGCGATCATTTTCAACACGCTGCTATTTATTTCAGCAGACTAAGGGCCAATACATATAGTCCTTGGACCTGGCTTAATCATTTCGCCATGATTAACATATTAAGAAACACTTTTTTTCACATTTAAATTATGTCTGAGAAAAATAAAAGTGCAAATATTCATGAAACAAACACTTGTGACAAAGGAAAACGGTGAAACATGAATTAAACACTTTACAATCATATATAGAAAATTACACCAGCATGTCTTTAACACACTAAATTAGACAATGAGCACTCTCATAAAACCCTGTAGGTAGCTTCTTGTGGAGAGATGCTCTTCATGGAGGGGGGAAAAATTAGTATCATTGGGGATCAATCATTATACAGAATCCCTCTCCAGAACCTGCGGTCAATTTAATTAAACACCCTCATGAATAAAAGGAAATGCCGACGCGTTTCAAATCCCCGTCGAAGTTAAGGGATTTTCTTCAGGGCAGAGACACGGTGTAATCTGTAATTAAGAAAAGGGAAATCATTCAGTATTGTGAATCCCTTCTCTCTACCTTAATGTTACCTATTTATGTGAATTAATTGTACCTGAAATTTGAGAATCAGTCTTCCTAACTGCATAGTGGTTTTTCTTCAATGTGTCATTTGGGAGTTATATTGAATCTGAAAAAATGGACACGGGTTTTATGTGGTTAAAAATGACAGACCAAAATGATTGAGGCTTTTGAGAGCAAAAGATTTCAAATAAAATTGCTTACTTTTTTTTTTATTTCAACATGTTTTTATTTATTTTTATACAAGAAACACATTAGCAATTCTGTTACAGGGTTAGCATAGGTTGTCCCAGGCGCGGTGTATACATCACTGTCTTTAAAGGACTGTGAGTCCATTCAAGTTTAAAAGAAAAAATGAGTGAGCCTCCTTGTTCCACTGGGTACTTAGTGAAGCGTGAATTGCCTGTTCGTTCAGCTTTCGGGGTTATTTTGAAAACTTGTATCTGTAAGATTGAAGGAGCAACAATGTTTCACGGTGCCTTTCTGAAGTCAGTTCTAACTCGTTTAATCAAAGTGCAACAGAGCGTGTCCTGTAGACTTACTTCGTTTGATCGCATTTATTCCTGATTTCAAGAGCTGATCTGTGCAGTCACGGACTCGTTCAGCGTTTAGAGTCTGTAACGGAACACCAGACGGTCGTTTGTCTGTCTTATCGACTGAAAAAGCAGATGTTATCAAAAGCTAGTTTAACACTCACGTAGTTTCTCCTCTGAGACAGGCTCACAATGTCAACTCAATCCTTCGGTTCCGCTTTTCCGGTTGGTTGCGTTTTTGAATTTCAGAAACAGGAAGTGAGACGTTTTGGTGATTTGTGGGAATTGTAGTTTTATGGACTTTTCATGTAAAACATAGTTCATTTGTTGGATTGCGCAATATGTTATATAATCGTTTCTATTCATACTAAGTCTGTTGCAGTCTGTGTTATAATTAATAGCTGAAATACTAATTAGTGACTTGATTTAATTCAGGCATTACGTTTAGACCTTTCTGGATGCAATTAAATTTTAAGATTAAATATGCCTCTTTTTTCAACAGTAGAGTTTCTACATTGCCACCACGTGGCGGTTGTTTTAGTACTGCTAATACAGTCCATACAAAATCTTGAACTCTTTGTGAATCCATTTGGTTGAATCGTGCGTGAACTCATGGCCTTCAATGGTGTTATCGCAAACTGAACAGTTGCCACATTTATGATGGCCCTCAATGGGTTTCATGTTCCATTGTGTCCTTAAATCTTTCTTCTTTGTAGTTGAGGCAAGATCTGCTCGGATGATTCTTTGACCAATGCTCCTATTCTTTTTCATTGCGAATAATGGTCGTTCCATTGGGCATTCCAGCTGTGTGAGGAGATGCCAGTTTTTTAAAATCATCTGTCGGAATTTATTAGTGTGTGGACCAAACGTAGACACTCAAACCAACTTCTCCTGAGGTTTCTTTTCTTTTTTGGAAAGCAATTCATCTCGTGGTGTTTACCATGCCCTCTTGGTCGCATGTTTGAGTATCTTTTTCGGATACACTCTCTCTTTGAGTTGGTCGCACAAAACTTCTGCGTGTATCATAAAATCTTCCTTTCGTGCACAGTTCCTTCGGATCTGTAGTAGTTGGCCGTAAGGGAGATTATCCCTTAAACTCCTTGGATGGAAACTTTGATCGTGAAGAATTGTGTTCCTATCAGTCGGTTTGTGATGTAGGGTAGTCATCAATTTCTGATCATATGGAATAACTTCCACATCTAGGAAAGTCAGGCAAGTCTTACTTTTAGTGATGCTAAATTTGATATCCTGATGTCTTGTATTAAGCCATCCATTGAAATGTTGAAGTTGTTCCTCTGTACCATTCCAAAGGCACCAGACATCATCTATGTACCGGTACCATTGTAGGATATGTTTGCTGTATGGATTGTGGTTAATGATGAACTTGTCCTCGAATAAGGCCATGAACAACACAGCCATTTCTGGGGCGAAGGGTCATCCCATCGCGGACCCTTTGGTCTGCATAAAGAATGTTTCCTCAAACTTGAAATAGTTTTTCTTCAAAGCTATTCCAGCTAGATCCAATATGAACTCTGTGGGGACTCTGTGGGGCTTTTGTCGTGTTTCCAAGAAGTATTCCATTGTTTCAAGCGCTTCTTCCTGTGGAATCTGAGTGTTCTGGAGATGGATTCTGTATAATGATTGATCCCCACAGATACTAATTGTTTTCCCCCATGAAGAGCATCTCTCCACAAGAAGCTACCTACAGGGTTTTATGAGAGTGCTCATTGTCTAATTTAGTGTGTTAAAGACATGCTGGTGTAATTTTCTATATATGATTGTAATGTATTTAATTCATGTTTCACCGTTTTCCTTTGTCACAAGTGTTTGTTTCATGAATATTTGCACTTTTATTTTTCTCAGACATAATTTACATGTGAAAAAAAAGTGTTTCTGAATATGTTAATCATGGCGAAATGATTAAGCCAGGTCCAAGGGCTATATGTATTAGCCCTTAGTCTGCTGAAATAAATAGCAGCATGTTGAAAATGGTCGCCAGGTTCCTTTGTTTCTTTAAATTTTAATTATGCAAAGTGGCATAATGGCATCATTTTGGGAATTTTGTGTTGTGGACATAATTTGAATCTGAAAGCTACCTTGTAATTCTGACCTCTGATGCAGGAACGTTGATCTAAATTACATGTGTGTCTATGATTTTTTATGTACTCTTCTCCACCATCTTATTTACTCCTTGGGTATCTATAGGCTACCTTGTAAGACTAACTTTTGCTGCAGGTACTTGAAACTACATTATATGAGTGTCTTTAGTTGTTATGTACTTTCTACAACATCGTACTTCCTCCTTGTGAAAGTGACTTACTGCCTGGGTTTAATTTACACTACCCACCTCACTAGAGCCCTTCACGCTTCGTAACGCCTCTCACCTCACCAGTCTCTGACCGCGGTCGCACTCCTGTTTGTTGCACCCTCAACTGGAAACCAACCACGATCATGCTGATTACAATGCTCCCCATAAACCTCTCGACACAGCACTAGTCAGATATGGACCCAACTCTTGGACTATCGATTATCCTATAAATGTGTCAAAAAACGCGAAGAAGAATCTCAAACTCAAAATTCTAAAACAACACCCTGAAACTCTAATTGCGGATACCTACCACAATTTGGCCAATGGCTCCATGAAAACAAATTTTGTATTCTATTCTAAACGCCCGTCAAAATGGAAAAACATCTTCCTTCTCCTCCTGCAAGTAAACAAGACCATCAAGATACCCTACGGAACTAAACTGACGACGTCCCCCTCCTCTTCTTTTAAAGGTGAAATGGATATATCCATTTTCAAGACAGGTAACGTCCTTATAAAAGCGACTGACCCTCACCTCTCCTTATTCGATCATCACTTTCTGTCATTTTTCAAACCCCTATCTCCGCAGGGAGATCTGATTCATTTGCCTTCTTCCCCACGACCTCGGACTAGCTCCCTGAACCACCCCGACTTCTTCCTCTCTCCAATTCACCTTCCGGCCTGGAGCTACCCAGGATCCTGACCAGCATCCTTACTTCCCCTTCTAGCTCTCACAGCACACGTACATCTCCCGGCGGGTTGACACCTCTGCCCACCAATCTAACAATCTCCCGGTATCTAATCGCTACGTTGGGCACCTTAATCCTAACAGCTCGGACCTCATTGTGAGACTTTCTACACACATACCCATAGCCGACGAGCCCCTCCCCACCACAGACTTACCTACTCAACCCATATGGGCTAACCACAAACCTAGTCCAAAAGATAAGGAACTCATACATATTAAAACACGGTATGCTCCGAGTCTCCAAGGATTTGACTCTCATCCTCCCTCGTGCATTGCTGACAGTGTCGAAATCACTTTCACTCAGATCTTGTCCCGCTTGGAACAGAAAATTGACTCCCTAGCCAATGACATAGCTCACCTAATACACGACATATCTCAACAGACCAAGCGACCCAGATATCACACCACAGAGAGTTCTAAAGTACCCCCACTCACTGGCCCGCCCACCTCAGCTGCACAAGATATCACCTGGGCCCTCACTCCTCTAAGTCATTTGGCCCACAGACCCCTTCGTGCACAACGCACCCTCTCTGATCTTGAAGCCACGGCTCTCAGTGAATCCTACTCTACGAAGCACTTGACAAAATCTCCTCAACACTCCTCCGCTATCCCAGTAATTGTCAGCACAAATAGACTACCCTCAACTATAAATGAGCCCAGACCACCAGCTCAACTCATCACCATTCTAACTCTTCCTTCCTCGAAGGATAAGCCTTGCCCTCTCTCTTGCATGCTCCTAAACTGTAGATCAGCAGCTAAGCACGCAACCGATATCGCTGAATCTATCATCAGAGAAAAAATAGACATTGCTTGCCTCACGGAATCCTGCCTAAATGATCACTCCACACCTATACTTGACCTGCTAACCCCACCCGGTTACACCATCATCAGGCAGGACAGACCTGAAAGATCGGGCAGGGGTCTAGCCATTATTCACAAAATTGGAATTCAACTTTCCACTTTGCGTAAGGCAGAATACTCGACCTTTGAATACCTTGGGGTGGAACTTATTAACAAAGGCTCCCATCCTACCAAATTCCACACCATCTACCATCCTCCTGGTGAACGTGCCCTCTTTGTAGAAGAGTTCTCAGACCTAATTGCACGGTACACCCTAACAGACATGAACAATGTGTTCTTGGGTGATTTAAACATCCATTGGAACAACGCAGAAGACACCGCAATCCGACTACTCACAAACCTCCTGGAAATTAATGACCTAAATCAACTCTGTAAGGAACCAACTCACATCAAAGGCTCCACCCTTGACGCAATTATAACAAAAAATTACCTTATCTCCATCAGATCTATCTCACCTATTGACTGGCCTGACCACCATCTAATTCTTTTCAACATCAATTCCCCTATCAGATCCCGCCCTGATGTTATAAAGAAACCAAAGCTGTTTACCAGAAATATCAAACAAGTCCCAATTCTTGAACTTGAATCCAAAATTCGTGATCAACTGCAGCATCTTCCCTTCTTGTCCACTGTAGAAGAGCTCACTTCACACTACAACTCATCGATATCGGATGTTCTTGACCAATTGGCCCGCATAAACTAAAACAATTAAGATCTTCAAAATCAAAAGCTTGGTTTAATTCCGATCTCAACAGCGAAAGAAGAAAACTCAGACAAGCAGAAAGGACTTGGAGACAAAACCCCTCAACTTATCACCTAGCACTACTTAGAACAACAAGGCTGTCCTACAAAAAACACATCTTTAAAGCAAAAGCCTCCTTCTTCCGCAACCAACTGGACCATGCTAAAAACAGACCTAGGGAGCTCTTTAACATTGTAAAACAACAAACTACATCAGCACCCCCTCCTGCTATAATCGCCACAAAGAACGATGTGAAGAGATCGCTAGCTTTCTCGCTGACAAAGTCGCAAAAATTGAGCAAACCTTCTTGCAAGTCTCCTCTCCTCCCTCCGTCTTTCCCACCTTCACCATCCCACCTCCCCTCACAGCTGATCCAGCTCCAGAGCCCGTTTCGGGCCAAACGACCACGATAATAGCCAACGACTTCATGAATCTCGCCAAACTGAAAAACAACGCCAACTGGTCGGACTTCAAACCCTTAACTGAAAAGGAAGTCTTTAATATAATCATGAATCTAAAGCCAACGACCCACACCAATGATCCCCTCCAATCCATGATGGTGAAAAATCACAACCACATCATCGCTCCGTTCTGGACTCTCATCATCAACAAATCTCTCACCAAGGGTTGTGTGCCGATCTAGCTCCAACTAGGACAAGTCACACCCATCCCCAAAAATACCAGGGCTGACCCCAAAGATCTCAACAACCTCAGACCTATCTCCAACCTCCTGTTCCTTGCCAAGACTTTGGAAAAATGTGTCTTACAGCAACTTAATCATCATATACAAAATTTCTCCCTCCTTGACACTTTCCAATCCGGTTTTAGGAAAGGCTGTAGTACTGAAACGGCCATGCTGAACATATCAGATGACATCCACAGAGCCTTAGACGAGGGTGAGGCTGGCCTACTTATTCTACTTGACCTATCGGCGGCATTCGATACGGTCAATCACCCAGCCCTACTTGAGTCTTTGAAGTGGCGTTTCGGTTTGAATGGCACTGTACTAAAATGGTTCTCTTCCTTCCTTCAACACCGCTCGCAACAAATCAAAATCAACTCTTGCCTGTCTAAACCCACTCGGATCAATCTTAGCGTGCCTCAGGGCTCAATTCTATCCCCCTCCCTTTTCAATCTCTTTATGGAACCTTTAACAGTCATCTTGAAACAGGCAGAGATCAAATACCACCTATATGCGTATGACACCCAACTTTACTACAAAATAAAATCACCCAGTGACATTCGACATCTTAACGACACATTGAACAAACTACAATCCTTGTTTTACGCAAATCACTTAAAGCTAAACCCCATCAAGACAGAAGTTATTATTTTCTCCCCTAAAAGTAACCGCCTTCCAATACACGAATGGCTCATCGACCTAAATGCTTTAAAGTGCTCTCTTGCTTTATCAAACTCTGCAAAATCTCTTGGCTTCGTCCTGGACAACAACATGTCAATGAAAGAGCCATCAAGAATACAGCAAAAGGAGCACTGTGCACACTCAAAAACCTCAAGAAACTTAAACCATTTATTCCCGCAGATGATTTAAAAAATGTGGTGCAATCTCTGGTCCTCTCTAAACTAAACTATGGTAATGCTACTCTCACTGGGACGCCTAAAACTCACCTCGCCCCCTGAGAACTGTTCTTAAAATGGCAGCCAGGCTCATCTCAGACATTAAACGGTTTGGGCACATCACTCCTGTACTCAAGAGCCTCAACTGGCTTCCTATTGAAGGAAGATGTACCTACAAGACTGCATGTATCATCCACAAAGCCCGTCACTCTCATACACCTAACTACTTAGAAAACAAGCTGACGAAAGCAGGAACCACTAGATCATTGAGAAGCTCCAATGCTCTTCTGCTCCTACCTCCCATTCTAAAAAAGACAGCAACCAAGTTGCGCTCTTTTTCTGGAAATGCTCCAAGAATATGGAACTCCCTACCATGTGACCTTCGATGCAACCCTTCCTTCCCTTGCTTCAAGAGAAACCTGAAACTCCTACTCCTCAAAAAATACTTTAACTCCTAGTCTACGGATCTTAGTAAAATATCGCTTTATCAGACCTAGACCCTCTGTCTGATGCGGCGGTTCTCTCTTTCTTTTTTGTGCTTCTCTGACTTTTAGATCCTCTCGAATTGTGTCTCTAGTGTTGGTCACTCAACTTGCACCTTTGATGGGAACCATTTGTCTATTGAACTACTGTCTCATATGTTCATTGCATGCCTGCATTTACTGTTTTTTATCACAACCTTGTAAAGCGCTCTGACACCTACGGGTCAAGCTAGCGCTATATAAAACTTATATAAATAAATAAATTATATAAATAAATAAACCATAATGCGAATTTCCAGAAATTACATGAATTACGGTAGCGTAATTTAAATATCGCTCAGACCTACCATCAATGCTCTAATGCACTGCAAAAAGGACTCATGTTAGGAATAATTGCTGTAGCTTTGGTTCAAGAGCAAGACTTATCTATTGTTAAATAGGTACATGACTTTCCAAAGATGAGATCAGCAACAAAATACCTTCAACCCGTCGTGGCTTATCATGGCCTAGTGTGTGAAAACTATCACACCATTTCTAATACCTAACAACCTTAAATGTACCCAGGATTACTTCGCTCAAAACAACTTCTAATCTCTCACCACTGGAAATATTTATCTCACAGGCTCTTCCTTGGAACTCACTGCAATCTCAAATTCATTTGTCGTACGTACAACAGGAGTACTATCCTAAGCCTCACAATATTAGCCTTGATCAAGTCCAGTGTGGACAAAACATGTGTTGGCTGTTGTATTATCACCTACCATCATTGACTCCTTTGACACACAGCCTATGAAAGAAAACAAATACCGTCAGTGGTATTCACATACAGCTACTATGGACACTGGTCTATTTATTACGGTTTGACATTATTCTTTCTAGTGTGATCCAGCATATTTGGACTGATTTTCTCATATACGAACATTCTTACACTACCAATATTTGTCCCACTCTCTCAGAGTAGCAGTCACAAACTACTAGAAGCACTCTCAACCCCTCACATACTTGTAGTCACATACTACTGACATCACTCAGACCCCTCACAAAGTAGCTGTCTGACACTACGGACAGCACTTTCACACCTCTCATACACTGGCAGCCTCACACTTCCAACAGCACTCACATAACCTTCACAGGTGACTATCTACTAGTTAGACATTACAGCTTACACTCTCACACCACTCACGGAGAAGCTGTTTCACATCTCCAAGACCACAGTCACATTGCTCGTAGACAGCCATCACACACTAACAAAATCACTCTTACACCCCTCACAAAGTAGCAGTAACATGCTCCTGAAAGCAGTTTTACACTCCTATTATACTAGCAGCTATGCATTACCGATAACACTCCAATTCTCTTCAGAGTAGAAGTCACACACTATTAGAGGACCTCTCTAACCCGTCACATACTCATAGTCCCACACTATTGGTAACACTCGCATCCCTCAGAAAGTAGTATTCTGACACTACTCGCAGCACATTCACAACTCTCACACACTGGCAGTCTTACAGTATGAAGAGTACTCTCAGACCCATGAAATGCTAACAGTCAGATACTTCTGAATGCAGTCTCACCCCTCACAGAGCAGCAGTCTCACACCGCCTGCAGTGCCCTGACACCGCTCACAAACTTGCAGTCACATACTACTGACAGCACTCTTCCACTCCTCACAATACTTTCAAATAATAACACAGTCAATAGGTCTGACTGATAAATGTGTCACTTCGTAGTTCGGCGACTTTGTGGGTGTGGTTTTGTGGATGGGCGGGGACGGGGGCAGAGTGCAAGGGTGATGACTAGGTGACTAAATGCATGCATAACGAGTGATTGAGTGCTTGGGTGGCTCGATGAGTGACTGCATGGGTGGAAGCATCCTGTCAGTTCAGTAATAAGCTAAGATTAGTGGCTTGTCCATTGCTTGTGCCTCAGATAGATACTTTGCTTTTGACTACAATGAGTATTTACTGCTCTTCCAGCTTGTGTTTTTATTTTTTCCTTTAAGTGGTAGACTGGCTCCAATCTAGTGCCAGTTTCTCTGAAGTAACTCTTTTGTGCTCATAACGGTGAGGCAGAAACATTCTGATAGTCATAAAAACGGAAGCCCATTTTTCCAAAAGAGACAGTCAGATCTTGCCTGAATTGATATGTAAACAATGGTTAAGATGTACAATGTATATGAAAATAAGCGAAATTGTAAAAAAAAAAAAAAGACTCAGTTGCGCAGAATGTGGTCCCCAAAAGAGCATAGAACACTAAAGAAGCAACCCAAAAACAAGTGAAAGAGAAAATGCTGAATTTGTTTTATTATCTAACCATCTCTCGATATCAGTAGTTAGGAAGTGGCCCACATCACGTGTGAAACGTTCAGTTAGTTTTGTTTTATTAGCCTCAGAACACAGCTTTCTGACTTATCCATCTGAGAAACCCAAGACAGGCTGAACAGCCGCAATTGACTTGGGGTACTTGAAGGTAGATATCCATGCATGTTTGCCTTCACATAAGTTGTGTGTTTCGCATGTGTACCTGTATGTTATTTGTGCATGAGTATGGCTGTACAAAAAAGTAACTTTAAAATATAGCCTCTACCTACAATTATGTCCCTTTCTCTTTAACCAGATCACTCAAATGCATTACAGAGAAAAGCTAAAAATACCCTTTTTATCTTAAAATATTTCAGGTGTGTATCCGTTGCCATCATTTTTTCTTTGCATTCTTGGACTTGTATTCCTGCATTTATAATGGCAAAAATGCTACACGTCACAGAATGCAAAGAAAAACAAGCATTGTTGTATACGCTTTATTTCGACAGCTCATGTCATAAAAGCTATAAAAACATCATTTTGAGTAGAAAAAATATAAAAATGAGCAATTTATACAGCAGCATATTGTAAATAAATACATATAACAATCCATCCTAGTACGCGACTGCAACCAAAGTACAATATGCAGTTAGACAGGTCAGCGATAAAGCAGTTAATACAACATGGTACAATAAAAACATACACTAAACAGATTATGGATGGGGAAGAAGAAGCATTAAAATGCTGTCTAATGTGGTGCCTCCTCAGTTGAACCCAATTTGCATTCCCCGGCAAGCCTTGATAAGATTTCCAACCCTCCTCGGGGCAATGTCATGGCGAGACTAAAAGCAATAAAGTGCACGTGCATAGCAAATAGATAAAACATAAGTTGCCAGCCTATGAGCCCTACGGCGATTGCGTGTGATCCTCATACTACTAAGTGCTGTAGCATTCCTGTCTGGGTCTTTCGTCTAATGAGCCATGCATGACTTAGGAATTTGGCCACGCTGCAAGCAAAGAGTGGTCTAGGATCTGATCTGAGAATGCGCAGGGCGGCCCGATAGTCCTGTGTGCCCAGCTGCCGGCAAATCGGTTTTAACCATTATATGCCTGGCAAGCAAACATAACATGGGCAACACTTTCTACCGGGGCCCTGCAAAATGGACAGTCCTTGGGTGTCTGGTTGAGTGGATGCGTGGTTGCGTTCACAAGGTAATCCTTGTGAACTGCGCATGAGCGCGTGCCCGCGCATTTCTCGCAAGAAATGCGCACGCGCATGCGCAGTTCTCACAAGCATTAGCGAGACGGCGAAGAAGAGGAGGAGGAGGGCAGCCCGGGGACGCCGCATGCCAGGTAAGTGGTTTTATATTTATTTTTTAATAATGTTTATTTACTTTTTATAATGGGGGTTGGAGGCGGGTGGCATAGCAGAATTCCACGGAGTTGTTGTTTTCAACTCCGTGGACCTCCGCGTAGCCCCCCTACGCACACTACGCCCGGGGTTAAATAAATTGAGCTTCCGCAAGTTTTCCTCCTTTTTACAGCAGGGTTGCCCTATGCCCTAATAGTACCAAGGAAAATTAACCCCCATTCCCTCTTTTTAAAGTAAGACATTCATAGTTGTGATGCAGAAGGCCTCTCAGGCCCCTGTATCCCAGTGCCAGTGCACCTGCTTCACTAATGATAGCTACTTCCTTGCGAAGCAGGATATCTATTCTGCCCTTTAACAGCATGGGCTCCCATCTCACACTCGTGCTGCACAGGCTGCATGCACAATGCTTGTTGGTCTAAGTGCAGTCGTGCCAGCCTGAGCGTTTGAGGTTAGTGAAAATGGCTGCCTTTATGTTTGGTGGACTGTGTGATAGAGAGCTTGCTCTGTGTGCACGAGTGCCATGTGTTGTAATAGATTGTTTTGGATTTATAAAGTGCTTCCTACCCCTGACGAGGGTTTGAAGCACTTAATGGCTAGCAGCATGCTACTCCAAAACTCAGGATGAGAGGTTTATCCAGTGGTATTGATTATTATTGGTTACTGGGATTAGTCTTGTACTTCCAAGGAAGTCATTTCATGCATTTGCTCGTTTCTTTGTGGTGGATTAGGTCAGTAGGAGTTAGGTCTGATCATTAGAGCGGGGAATGTGAGTTCTTTCAAATGGTTGGTTGCATGAATAGATAGGCAAGAGGATATTAGGTAATATTAGGTCGCATGGATATGGTTTCAAGGAAAGAGAGGCTGTGTTCTATGAAATGGGGTATGGGCCATTTGCAGAAGTATAATAAAAGAGATTAAAGGAGACAGGCTTAGTAGAGTAGTATATACTCAGAGGAGGCAGACAGAGGATGGAAGAAAGGTTTTTTTTTCAAAAAAAGAAAAGAAAGCAATTGCAGGGCATATTTACAAAAAGAGGCGGACGGGGCGTTATCCACCTTGGCTTAACGCTGCGCTCTGCCACTTCCAAAGATCAGGGCTGCACTGTATTTACAAGGATACGGTGCAGCCCTGTATTTCCCCCTGCGCTAGTGCTAATTTTAGCTGCCTAGCGCCAACACAGACACCCTTTCACCATAGTGCAAGGGTGCCTGCTTTGTAGGGGAAGATTGTTTATGTGCAGAAAGGTGTCCCTTCCTGCACATAAACAATGTGAAATGGCATTTTGAAACTTCTATGTGTGCTGATTAATGCAACACACATAGAAGTTGCAAAACATATTTTTTTTTTATTGATTGTTTATGTGCAGGAAGGGTCATCTTCCTGCACATAGACAATCAATGGTCTTTTGCTGTTTCTATGTGTGCTGCACAACGCAGCACACATAGAAACAGCCAAAATGAGGAGAAATTAAACATTTCTCCTCTTTGTGCCAGTTCAAGACCAGGTTTTCCCTGGTCTTAATTTTGGCGCTGCCACATATTTACGCTGCCCTCGTAAATATGGGGCAGCGTCAAAATCAATGGGTGTTGCTGTGGAATGCCCACAGCAACACCCATTGCCCTCCTCTTTCATGCTAAATACAGCGTGAAAGGGTGCCTTATTTACAAGACGGCGTTAAGCCACATTAAGTGGCCTAACGCTGCCTTGTGAATAAGGCAAAGCCCCTATCGCCACCACAACGTCCTGAAAAGTGACGTTGTGGTGGCGATAGGGGCTTGTAAATACGCCCCTGCATTTTTTAAGTGTCCTGTGTACCTCTGTGTACAAGCAACATCAAAAGGTAAATCCACTGATATCGTAAGTCCCAGGCATGAAAACGGACCAAAGTTTTGAAAGTCGACTTTAAAGAGTGCTCCGATATTTGTTTGATTTTCGAATTATTTATTGGAATTAATGCATTTGCTCCAAAGCAGGAACTTTAAGAAATATCCTGGTTCGTACATTTTCATGCAATGTGTTTATTTTTACAGAGCTCTAATGTGAAGTGATGTCATCGATTAGTAACAGAAATAAGTGCTTGCCAAAGTTTTGTTCCTACAGTCAGTCAATAATGGTCACTTATTGAGCCATGGTGAACACATTTCTGAGAAAATCTGGAACAAATTGCTCAAAAGTCAGACAAAGCAAACACTTTTCCATTGCACTCTGTACTTTGCAAAATCGAAATGTGCATGTGTAATAGCTGCATGTGCTTCCAAAATCACTATTTGTGTTTCACTTTTAAATGGGCGTCAGACATGAAGCAATCCGGCTCTGCCTGAAAGAACTCGGATATTGCACTCTGTAACACGCCGTAAATCCACCTTAACAAATAATTAAATCAGTGTCCCCTTAAGGATGTGTGGGGCCCTGGTTAAGGCATACATTGGGCCCCCCTGGTTCAGAACAACTTTTCGTTTTATTACACATTGCCTGCTAATTTGAGCCCACATAATGCCAAGCAACATTAACTTATTCTTAAACTTTCCCAGATTGGGGTCACACAGAAATAGTTGAAATAGGTTTTCCCCAGTGTCCCTAAAATCCTTTGGATAACACTGGGAGGGAAGAGAAAGAATGATAAGTAGCGGTAGTCTGAGAGAGAGAGTGGTTGATTCGAAAAGAAGATCACTCACCCATGGGGGCCCTTGGAAAGTGGGTGCCTAAGGCAATGGCCCACTTTGCCCATGCCTTCATATGTCTCTGATTAAAATAAAGGGAGAAATATGGTGATGGGTGTAGGAAAGTAGGATCTGCTTTTATGGTTACCCCCACTTTTTGCTTGACGTGATGCTGGTTCTTACTAGTCTGACTGGGATCCTGCTAATCAGGACCCCAGTCTATCTGCTTTCTCCCTAAATTGTTGTGTTCAGTACTTAGGTACATCCCAGATTAGATACTGGGGTACCCTTGTCAGGTACCCAGGGCATAGGTACCCCAGAGGTCTCCCATGGGCTCAAGCATGCATTGTGCCACCCATGAGAGACCATTCAAAATGGAACTACAGGACTGCCATCGCAGCATGTGTAAGTTGGTGCTTGCACCACTTACTAAATATATAGGTTTCCTATCTCTAAGGGTCACTGCACTTAAATCCTATAAGTCACCCCTATAGCAGGCCTTTGCAATCCTGAAGGCAGGGAGCTTGGTTCTAAGTGAGAGTGTGCCTCTGCATGAGCAGGACACCCCTGTAGCCTACAGAGTCCATTCTCCCAGGTTGTCAGTGAAGCAGCCATATACTATATAGAGGGGCTTCGCGTGACCGCACAATGACCATCTCGAAAACGGCTGCAACGAATCCTATCATGTTTGGTATCAAACATGTTGCAATCATACCCCCACCCCATAAACGGTGTGGGAGGTATGATTCCAAGCACTGGAAGAGCCCTCCGTTAGGCTCTCAGTGCTCCCGGTACCAACCTTCTAGACCTGGACAGCACAAAATGGTTGCTGCCCACCAGAGACACATTTCTGCCCTCCTGCTGCTGAGCTAAGCTCGAGCAGAGGAAAGTGAAACAATAGGCATCCTGTCACAGGGAGGTGTGACCACCTCCTAGACAGGATTTAGTGTATTGGGACTGGGTGGGTCCCCTTGTCAGCACCAGAAAGTCTGCATGAGGGGCACATTTGGTGTCCCCGTGCATAGTCCAGTTCAAACCAGTCCTGGGAGCTGTTGGCTCCTTCTCTGGCGCGAAACTGGACAAAGGACATGGGAGTAACCTCTCCCTGTCCAGACCCTCCCCTGGGAGGGTCCCCTGAATCCTCCCAACCCTTTCCCTAGGGTACTTAAGGGCTTACCTGGGTGTAGGCCCCTAGATTCGTCATGGGATAGGATTCAGATCAGACACCACTTCTTCTTCTACCGTCTGGGCACGCTGGACTTCATTTTGGCCTGACTTCTTCTCCCTTCCATTCTGCTGCATCGTCTGTGCCTGTGCATCATACAGGAACCTTCCAAGGCCTGTGAAGCATCAAAGACACTTGAAGGAATCTCCCTTGGAGTGAAGGAGTCACTCCCCTGCATTTGCAGGCACCGCAACTAAGTCGACCGGTCTGCTGATCCTGAGCTCCTCCGGACTCCGTAAGGTTCTGCAACACAGGTGGTGGTTTTCCACAACTCCTGAGACCTGCCATGCCCTCTCACCAAGTTTGAGGCCAGTATCAATAGTGGGGGTTGCAATAACCGAACCCCTGTGCACCGCATCCAACTTGCAGCTGCAAAGGCTTGTTGGATTCCTTCCAAGAAGATCTTCGAGCTCCAAGGGGCCCCAACCTCGAGCATCTCCAGTGACCAGAATCTTCAGCCACACCGCATCATGTGCATCGTGGCCTGCATCTTTTGGTGAGCTGCTTGGGGTCCTCTCGCGACTTCTATGCCTCCGGCCTGTGGGTCCATTTGAGGGTCACACATGTTTCTTTTGGGCTCCCCCTGATTGCTCGGGGCCTGACCTGACTCCCCTGCTTTTGGTGAGCCCCCTGGACCTTGCTGGTCCCGACGTTGCTCTTCCTTCTCTTCCAATGTTGGTTGCATTTGCAAAGGCTTGTTGGTGCTCCCGTCGGGCACCGACCCCTCAGCACTCGTCTTCCTTCGTAGGACAGCTCATGCATGGATCCTGGTCCTCCTCAGCATTGCCTGGTCCTCACAGCTGCAGAGTCAAGGTCCTTTTCATCCATCCTCCAACACCCGACATCGCAGGGCATTCGTCTTCCAAGTCTCCTGGTCACCCCTGAGTGACATAGACTCTGTCCCCTCTGCTTGCAGGTACCTCTCATCAAGAATCCATCGTCAGAATCCATCAGACACTTCTTCCTTCCTCCACAGCGGCACTTTCCTGAAGTCCTCCATTGGGTTCGACGGTGGTTTCCGATACCACTTCACACGTGTGCACCCGGCTTCCCTGGTGTGGGTAACGTGGGTACTAGGGTATCCACGGGTGGGGTGGCTCTCCAACCTTCTGTCTTCCACAGGGTTTCTTCAGGGTACACTAGGAAGGGTTCTTAATCTTTAAAAATCCAACTGCGACTTGCACATAGACTTGTACGGAGCAAGTGGTCATGTTTCTACACTGCACACGCTCTCCATGGGGGTCCCTATATACTTCCCTTGGGTGGTTCTGTGGGTCCCCAGCAATTCTACGTCCTCTCGACATTGTCCTGACTCAAGTCGTGGTTCTTATACAACTTTCTTAATATATTGTTTGGTCCACCCCCTCCTCCCCTCCCCCGGGGTCCACTGTGTATACTGTGCTTTTTCATGTGTTTCTTGCTAAAGTATTGTGTGCATTGTGTTTATCTCTGTGTTGGAGATATTTGAACATACTAGTGGTCAGGTCTGCACATATTTTATTATATTTTAAAATGTATTTGATTGTGCTTTTATGGGTTTTTTCATTAAACCGAATAAAGATATTTAAGACTACTAGAGAGTATTATATGATAAATACATATTTTTATAAATACTTGGTGTGGTTCTTTTCACTTAATCTAAACAAAAAAATTGCATTCTGGTAAAACAAGCTGCTTTACACTCCTTCTGGACTAAGCCTGAAGGCTGCTCTCCACGGCTACCACTTAGAGAGCTTTCTAAGGTTGTCTAAGACTTCTTAAATCACCATAAGGGTTGTTCAAACTGGTGCAAGGTGCCCACTATCATAAGTTGACATCATATACCAGGCCAGCTTCTCATAATGGGTAAAGGTAAGAGGGAGAATGGGAAACAAGGGACCTCGGCCCTTGAAAACAGGAATTCAATGAACGACAAAACATAAACAAGCATTGGCAAAACCAATAGCTTTGGCGTTGACCACCACCTTTTTGGCAATTCTTGTTTTGATTTGTCATAGTTTTTGCAAAACGTTATCATTTGGAAAGCTGCTAGGCCCTCACTAAATCTAATAAATAAAACAGTGGCTAAAGTCAAAAGTGTTTTTCTGGTCTCAAAAAAGCACACATTACATGACACACCCGGCACTGAAGGAAACTACTTTGTGTGTGGATGTGCTCAGTGCTTAATTTTAGCTGGCAGTTTACGGTGTTTGACAACGGCACTTTATTGTCAACACCAGCACCTATAACGGTCTGCCACATGGTGGCGCTGTTTGTCAAAGTTATAGATAAGCACAGCTGTTATTTATTAGTTCAATATACTTTTAAAATGACTAATACCTGTCGTCCAAGCAATTCTTATAGCTTTGGGGCCTGGAATAGTCTGAATTGTCACACTTGTAAGAGTGTGAGGGTTAGTAGTTGGTACTGTCATTGGCAGCGCTGGCAGGGGCAATGGTGGTGCAAAAAGCAGTGCCCTCCTGATGAGAGGCGTGGCACTTTTAATTTTTTTCAAATTAAGCACTGGATGTGCTCCTTGTGAAGTCATAGTAAAGTCAATCAATGTCTGCAGTAGACTAACCTTGCCCCTTGCTTCATCCTGGAGTGGGAGGAAGAAAAATGTGAATGACACAATCTCAGAATAATGGATGAAATCTGGCTGAAAACCCTTATAAGAAACTATGGGGCATATTATCAAGGGCTTTATCGCCGCTTTAGCGGCACTTTTTGCCGCTAAAGCGGCGATATTTTTATCGCCCTATTAGCAAGCTGTCGCTAACAGGCGTTAGCGACAGCTTTTAGGCGTTAGCGGCCGGGATTCACATCGCCTTGCATGTCAGCGATAATTATCGCTAATGACATGCAAAGAAGGCGTTCCCTACTAAAAGCGAGTGAAAACAGTCGCTAACACCACTACCCCCTATTAGCAAGGCAGGCGAAGCGATAAAATAATTCGCGCTAAGCGCGTTTATCGCTAAATTTTATCACCTGCTAGTGAGGATGACTTACCTGTTTAAAGTATAGGAGGTGGATTCTAATGCTGAATCCACCTTAGCGATAATGCGAGAATATCGCTGCTTTTCCAGCGATATTCTCACATTTTGCCGCTATCGCTGGAAATGTTATCGCTATGGAGATAAACCTTGTTAATAGGGTGTTATCTCAGCGATATTTTCCAGCGATAGGCGGCGTTAAACAAAGTCGCGCTAAGCGCGGTTAGCGATAAATATCGCTAATCCTTGATAATATGCCCCACAGTTATACATATTTTTAGTAAAATTAAAAGGTCTTGTCGAACACAGACCTAAAAAAGCCCTTAGTCTGGCATTGGCTGGAAGCCTCGCCTTTGAGAAAGAAGGCAAGAAAGAAGGGAAGAAAGGAAGGAAAAAAGAAAGAAAGAATGAAAGAAAGAAAAAAGGAAATAAAACCAAAAGAAAGAAGAAAAGAAGGGGGAACAAAAGGAAAGAAGGGAAGACATAAGGCAAAAAGAGGGAAAGAAGTAAATAAATAAAAATGTAGGAAAGAAAAAAGCAAAGAAGGATAATAGGCAAAAAAAGAAAGTAGGAAAGAAAGAATGAAAGAAAGCAAAAGAGAAAGAAAATAGGAAAAGAAAGAAGGAAAAAGAAGGAAAGAAGGAAAAAAAGGAATGAAGACAAATAAGAAAGAAACAAAGAGAAAGCATGAAAGAAAAAGAAGGTAAAAAAGAAAGAAAAAGATGAAAGAAAAGAAGGAACAAATAAAAAGTCAAGAAGGCAAACTCATAGGAAAGAGAGAAGGAAAGAAAAAAGGAAAGGCATAAAGAAAAGAGAGAAGCAAAGAAGGAACAAAAGAAGAAAAGAATGAAAAAAAGAGTGGAAAAAGGAAGGCAAATGGAAAGAAAAAAGGAAAGAGGGAAAGAAAAAAGGAAAGAAAGAAGATGAAAAGAAAGAATGAAAGAGGGCTAACAGTATACAATATTGGATACTAAAACCCAAATGACACCCCACCTATGTTTAAATAAAACTATTACAAGTGTGCTGCAAATTAAACATCAAAAACTTTGTTTTTTTCCTGGGCAAAGTTTATCAAAGAACCATTGGTGAAACCGACGCCATGAACACAATATTGCATGCTGTGAAATAGCAGCAGTCCACTTAAAAGGCAATTAACAACAGCACTGAAAGGAGACAGAAACTGATAAAGCTCAAATGTGCTCTGTGCTCACTTCAAATGCATCCTACATTCACAGCAGGCAACCATGGCACTAAAGGGAGATCCTTGTGTGTGGATGTGCACCTTGTGAAAGACCAAAAGGCAGTCACTCAAAGTGGCGTTAACCAGGGGTTTAAGAAGACTAGCGCATCGCCCCATGCTGTATGCTGTAGTGGGCGGAAGCAAAATGGAAATGACACAACAACAGACCAATGGGCGAAGAGAGGTGGCTGGAAGCCCATTTAAGTAAGTATATTAAACATTTTTTGTTAAAATCAAAAGGTCTTCACTAACGCCAGACCTAATGGGAAGTCCAATATTAAACTTTGAATTTGTCAATACAAATTCTCAGTGGTCATTGAAAATGCAATTAAAAACATAGGATTTCTACATTAATTACTCAGAGATTAATAGATTAACTGTGAAGTGATAAATAAACATGAAATTAATAGATGGAACTATTGCAATATCTATGATGCCTTTCCTGTCCCTAATGGTTGCCTTTGATTAACCAATCTGACTACTATACTTTTAATATCAGGCTGTTTTTACCCTGTAATCAATTATAGTTTGTTTCAAAGCTACCACTTTGAGATTCCCATAAAAATATTTTTGCAACTGTGCAATGCTCTATCAGTGAGAACAAAGTTCATGGAATGTCTCTTCTTTTGATGTCATTGGGGTCAAAGGACTTCAATGCCACTTCTACTACTCCTAAGACATTATTATCTCGTATTACTTTAAAATAGGAAAAACAAGCTTCTAAAGTGGCAATGTCAAGATTGTATCTTGTGACCACTATGCTACAAAAGTATTTCTGCAGCAGTGCTCAGCCCACAGACTATTATCATCAGAATATCTGAAGGTTTCAGCAAAGCTGGATCTAATATATTTTGGCTAAAGCTAACAAGCATGCCTCAATACTACAGAATGCCTTAGGAAAGAAGGTAAAGATGCCTTGGAAAAAGAACACTAGCAGTCAACAGATTCAAGAATATTATGGCCATGGCTTGAATGCTGACTACCTTGAATGAAGACATTTGCATTTATTAAAGCAGCTTCATTCTAATAACTGTGCCCAATTACCCAACTAGACCTGGGTGGCTCTCTAACAGTCGAAAAGGAAATTTAGACAGCTTGAAACAGGAGTTTTTTTGGCACACCTGATACCTTACCTTTAGGATCTTTTGGCTTGCTTAAGGAAGACAAGCATTTTGACTCTCCAGTTAATACAGAATCATGTGACTGTAAACTTGGGGGGTATTTCTAGAGCGCACTATCACCAAAGCTGATCAAGAAAACCCATTAAAAAAGAGCTGAAAAATGTGCCAGTTACAAGGAAGTTCTGAAGTTTTCAGTTCCTTTTTGAACTTAGCCAGAGACCACTTAGTACGTAAATGTAGCTATAATGAATTCCACTCCTTAAATGCAGAGCAGGAGAATGCTTTTCACCAAAGGAAGAGATCTGGACTTTATGAACATCTTATAATGTTCTCCAACTGGCTGATTCCTCAGTCCCGATAAACCCTTTCATGATTCATCTTCAGCGGCTGGTCGATTTTCTCACAGTTTAGTGTAAGGAAAAAAATTAACAAGAACACCGTGAAAACCGAGGTGGTCAGATTTGGGGAAAAAAACCCTAGTTTAGATTCTGGAAGTAGATTTGCAGACTGCTCCGCATTATAGCATAATTGTTGGTATTATTTAACAAGTATCTATCGTGGAGATAGCTGTTGTTTTGTTATGTTATGTTATGTTATTATCTCAAGAGTATCCCGGCGCGGAAGCCAAATGATGGAAAGAGAGGAGCTGGAAACACCTGCAGATTAAGTGAACAGCCAGGTTTTTAACAATTTCCTGAAAAGCCTAGGTTCAGGGGTGTTCCCCCACGCGTAGGGGAGGGAATTCCAGGCTTCGGCCGCCTTGAAAGAAAGGGAGCTGCCCCCCACTCTTGCAAGATGAAATCGAGGGATCACTGCCAGACGCTGAGAGGCTCAGCGCAGCTTTCTCCGTGGCACGTAGAAACTAAAACGATTCCTAAGATAAAGTGGGCCTGAACCATGAAGGGCTGCATGGGCCAGAGTGAGGGCCTTAAATTTGACTCGTTGAGCCACGGGAAGCCAGTGCAAGTCAAACAAATGCTGCTTCACACTAGTCCTTCTGGGGATGTTAAGCAGAACTCTGGCCGCCGCATTTTGTATAACTTGCAGCACAAGCTATGCGATGTTTGTAGTGTTTTCATAATGATGGCCTTTTGTTGATCCCTGTGGTAAAAACATTTACCATGTTTGGATTGCCCTTTAAAGCTGAGCATTTCTGTCTTAGAATCAAATGTTTGCTTCCATAAGCTTGAGGGTAGATGCTAAACTTATGTACTGGCTCTTCAAGTGAATATCATGATGGCCATACATCCTCTTGAGATTGCCCTGCGTTCTCAACCAATCTGAAAGTGGTCTGAATTTGCTTGTGTTCCCATCTTTAGAAGACCAGGACGTGGTCCAGCTCTGCCTGTACTATTCTTATTGAGCAGGTCCAAGTCTGATTTAGACATGGTTGGTCTCTGACTAGAGTGGCATAGTGGGCAAAAAAAGCATGGACTGGAATGCAGCCAGGAGTAATTCAAGGGGGCTGAGATTAATTCAAGCCTTGCACCCAACATATTTTTTGTTTTTCTCTTAATTGGGAAGCAGAAATCGCCACAGTAACTTTTTATTTTAGACTGTTTGAAAGCCAACAAAGCTGCAGCAGCCTCTCTGGGCCAGATACTGCTCTGCCTAACTCGTAATCTGGTGCAAAGGTGATCCCACACCTGGATTTACCAGGTAAAGGTACGCCACACTTGATTTTACCTCCGGAAAAGATGGCCAGTAAAATCATGTGTGGGTCAGATAGGGACTGCCAGCTGAAGCACAGCCCACCACCAACCGACTCCCTCCTCTGGCATGGGGAAGCATGGCAGGGGCCGGTGCTTGCCTACGGTGTCCAATGCTTCCTCAAATAATTCCCAGCCCCTGCGACCCACTATGCCCCCTGTCCCATTTACCACCTGTTAAGAGCTGTTGTTGAATCAGAGGGGAATTATGGTTGGAATGGGTAAAACCTATGTGAAACAGGACCCAGTAATTTCAGGTCAGCATGTTATTACCAGTTCCACAGACAGGATTTACTAACATGTCACACAAAGCAGCACAGCAACCTAAGTTGCATGAGAGAGCAGGACAATGCCATATCTACAAAGATATACTGAGAAATAGGTGACCCTTAGAGTCGTGTTCATTGCCACTGCACTGTGCAATTGTTGACTTCACAGCTGTATTTCACAAAGTAAACCACTGCCTGCTATGGAACAAGACATGTATTCCGGGCACCTCACACCACAGTGATGGTTCTTAGCCAACATTCATGATACATGCTTATCAGTGAATTCTTTCTTCTGGTGCTCTTTAATCCATACTTTTGATGCATTAATGGTCAGTGTTCTTACGGTTATTTGAATTTACACACATTGGGCTTAATAAGGTTACCCTCCTCTTTGAATATAGTGAAAAGATAATTTTTAGCCATATGGTAACAATTCCTATTATTATAAGGTCACAAAGGGCCATGTCATCAGTATTATAGGGAAGCGTAATCTTATCAAGCCCAATTT
Organism: Calotriton arnoldi; assembly: GCA_963921515.1. Lineage (NCBI taxonomy): Eukaryota > Metazoa > Chordata > Amphibia > Caudata > Salamandridae > Calotriton > Calotriton arnoldi. The sequence goes on along the minus strand of CAWUFW010018951.1, from coordinate 16,457 downwards.
GGCTAAGTTCATAAAAAGAATACAAGGGTATTTTCCACGATATACCAATGACCAATGGGGAACAAGATTAGAAATTATTTTATGAAACCCAAAGTTGTGTGTCTTTTCTAGAAATAAATTAGCAGAGGTGCTAAACCGCAAGATGTGGAGTAATACAGCCACCTTGGAATTTTCATGAATAACAAATTAACTCGGACCTCCATGCTAGAATCCTGCTCAAATTCTTAACAAATGTTAATTAATTAACTCTAGTAACATAATAATAACCATAGTAACATAATAATAACTATTGGGATATTCTGTCGGACCCTAGTTATAGCCTCTAAATCTAAGGTTTTACCTATTCTGATCTGTGATGCCCGAATGGAGAAAACTGTTCTATTTAAGATGCTGACTCTCTTAGAGTTGGTGCAATGCCACTTGGAGTTAGGACTGCCATTAGGCCGAATATGAATCTGAAAAATCTTTATTCGGCCATAATTTGACCATAAAAGACACAGACATACATAAATACATAGTAAAATCCATATAAGATTGAGTAGTAAAACATCACTTACAATCCCAAAGGGACCATAGATAACAGATAATAAAATACAAACATAAAAGCACCTAAATAGCCATGGAATTACGCCAACACTGCGTAACAAACTTCTGGCTCAGACAACATGCAAAGAAAATAAAAGATCGATCTATATTGCCAAAACCCATAAGCTTTAAGAATAGGTAGGAAATAACTGAGTCCAAAAGGCTCGCAAAAGAAGATAAAGTGTTCTAGTGCCTGCAAAAAAGAGTTGTCACAGGGCAAACTAATATACATGTTGGCCTGTTGGGAAGCAAAGATAACTTCGAATTGAGCCGACCCGAAACTTGGTTAGCAAGGAGCATTCCGAAACATTTCTTACCAATGGGAGGTACAGCTCAGGACCATCACAGACTTTTTAATAACTAAGGGGCAAATTTACTAACCCCTATTGCCACCACAAAGTCACTTTTCATGACGTTGTGGTGGCGATGGGGGCTTCGCCTTATTCACAAGGCAGCGTTAAGCCACTTACGTGGCTTAACACTGCCTTGCAAATAAGGCCCCCTTTCACACTATACTTAGCATGAAAGGGGAGGGCAATGGGTGTTGCGGTGGGCGTTTCACTGCAACACCCATTGATTTAGACGCTGCCCCATATTTACAAGGGTGGCGTAAATATAGGGCAGCGCCAAAATTAAGACAGGGAAAACCTGGTCTTACCTGGGGCAACGAGGAGAAATGTTTAATTTCTCCTCGTTTTGGCTGTTTCCATGTGTGCTGCGTTGTGCAGCACACATGGAAACAGCAAAACGCCATTGACTGTTTATGTGCAGGAAGGTGTCCCTTGCTGCACATAAACAATCGTAAAAAAAAATTATGTTTTGCAACTTTTATGTGTGCTGCATTAAGCAGCACACATAGAAGTTACAAAATGCCATTTAAAGATTGTTTATGTGCAGTAAGCACTTTTCTGCACATAAACGATCTTCCCCTGCAACGCAGACACCCTTGGTGAAAGGGTGCCTGTATTGGTGCTAGGCAGCTATATTTAGCGCAAGCGGAAACGCAGGGCTGCGCCATATTGTTGTGAATATGGAGCATCCCTGCATTTCAGAAGTGGCGGAGCACGGCATTAAGCCAAGGAGGCTAATGCCACGCTTCGCCACTTCTATTGTAAATATGCCCCTAAATATTCTCTCAGCGTCGGTCTGACCAGACCACTAAGCTCCCTGGTATGAGAAGCAGATCTCATAAATAAAGCCTTAATCTTACCCTCTCATCCTGGCCCAGCCTGTGGGGAGAAGAAAACAAATCAGGCCTGCCCAAAGCTTTGCCAGTTCTCTTTATATAACCCAACCATGGGATCTTCAACCCATTATCACAGTTCAAGCAATCCAAGATCACTTCTCGGTTAAGAGACGCGTGTGGGTTGCTTCAAACCGCCAGCCACAAGAGGAGCGGCAAAACTTTGATATGATCTTCTACATAAGATAAACCCAGTTCTTCTTGAAGAATGATTTGAGAACTACTTGGGCAGAGACCCAATAATGTTCTACAAAAGCGATTCTCGTCCTGTTGGAGTTTTGAGCAGTTCCGATATCCCCATATGGCTGCACCATAGGTTATAACTAGCAAACACTTGAGTCTGTAAACCTCCAACAGGGGCAATATAGGTTTGCTCCCCACCCTTGCTGTCGGCCCAAATAAGACCCCTACTGATTGATTAAAGCGCAGACAGCGATTTGCATGGAATGGCAGCCAACAGTTTCTAGAATCAAAGGTTATACCTAGGTATGGAAACTCACTAACCCTTGAGACGTTTTTTCCCTTAATAGATTTGGCCTTATTTTGGCCATTAAGTAAGAGTAGGGTCCTGACTTACCAACGGGGAAATTCTCTTATTTTTGGAATGGAGAATTAAATTCTCCTTTGGAAGATTCTCCCTGGGAGATAAACCATCAGCAAAATGTCATTTCTGTGAGACTTCACCAATGCAAAATCGTGGAACAGGGCACTTATCACTTCTTCCACAAAGCAGCGGATTTTCTATTAATGCCAAGCTCTTCAAAATCTGAACTTTTTTGTGTCACGTCCATTACTGCTTTGGTTTTCAATAAAGCCATGTGCGCTTTTTTAGATTAGATTCTAGATTATGCACTGTTACATAGTAAGCCTCTCTATGAACATTAATGTAGCACTTGTGCTGACAATATTTCCATATTTTATCCACATCAATTGAGGGCAATTCATGCTTCTTTAAATGTGGGTATCCCCGGGCATTGGAAGTAGATGTTATTTGCATTTGGTATTTATTATGCAAACTTCTACAATCTGTGCTTCTGTAAAACAATGAAGAAATGGAATGGGACGTTGTGCTTCATTCCTTGCTGTAATAGTGATCTGGAAGACATACATTTCTCATAATTTTTCCATATAAAGAAAATAGGTCTCGGGTGATGTTTCTTAAAGGTACCCACAAACTATTTGCAAACTTATTTATACACAAAACTCTTGAGCACTCTCGCCAGTTCATAAAAACAACATTCAGATTTGGTCACTTTTTCCATTTCTTCTTAATTCATCCGTTTCGTTATTATTTAGCCAATACGTGTTTCGTCATTGATACATACATACACCCTGGGTTTGAAAATACACCCTGGGTTTGAAAATGCCTTTGGCGCAAGGATAATACCTACACTCGGCTATGCATCTATCCTGCCACTGTGTGAGGGAAAAAAGGTAACTTTAACGTGATGGTATAGACCAGCTTAGGTTGTATATGATTAACAAGCCGGTAGTTCGGACAGACTAAATTTCCGAATTATTGACAGTAGCAGTAGTTGGCGCAACAATTCTTTCAGCAAATTTGAATCATTGGAAACTTTTGAGTCCTGTTGAAGTCATCAATGACACTTGTTGGCTGAAAAATACGCGATATGGATGAATGAAGAAGAATTAGACAGTGACAAAATCTGAAAATAGCATTTATGACCTGGGACCGTATTACATAAAGTGCCTCGTTGGCGCAACAGGTGTTTGCGCCCGCTTTGCGCGCCCCCGGGCACTTTGGTATTACAGAAGTGACTGCAGACGCTTTTGCGAACCCTTCTGTAATACCAATAGCGCTGGCGTACATAAAGCGCCAATGCTATCTTCAAGGGAGGGTTCCCTCATTTTCATGGGGGCGTGCCCCATGCAAATGAGGGAATCCCTTTGCCTCTGCTCCTGCGTCGTATTACCGAAGTTGGCACAGAGGCAAAGAAGACCTCAGGAGGCGCACTGACAGTGCGCCACCTAAAAGGTGGCGCACTGTCAGTGTGCTCCCTGATGGCAGCCCTCTGAAGGGGGAAAGGGGGTCCCATGTATCCCCAGACATCGCTTTGATGGCAGTTGCAGACTGCACCCGCCTGCAAGGGGATCTATAATCCCCTTCAGAAGTGAAGGCTGGTTGCCACCTGCACTGTGAAAACACGGAGCCACTGTAAAGCCCCATGGGGCAGCACATTCATTGTTCATCGTCATAGGGCGCATTTTCATTGTTTCCACCCGTCGCACCTTTTTAAAGGTACGCCCGGCGCAAACAATGAAAATGCGCTGTGTAATATGGCCCCTAGAGAGAGTGCGCAAGGATTTTGTGTCATATAGTCGGACTTCCCATTGATTAGTGAATTGCTGGCCTCTGGTCCCATTTGGAGCACCTGATCTTTAATAATAAGGAAATGCGCCAGGGAAGTGTGCGCCCGCACTGACCTGGCCACCACCGAGAAGGAGCTGTTTGTAACCAAATCGGTCACTTTCTCTAGGATTTTAGATATTTGTGTTAGGTATGTAAAATTGAGTTAGACAATGTTTATATATTTTGAATAAACTATTTTCATTAATAAAAAATGAAGACCAATACATACATGCCAACCTTCCTGATTCAGACGGAAAACTACTGATTTCAAGGCCAGTCTCCAGCCTCTTGATTCCTGCATGCAGAACCTCGATTCATCTAAGGGCTTCAAGCGGCAGGGGCTAGTCTTGTGTGACTTGGAGTATGCACTGCCAGCAACCTGGTCCTGCAGGGCAGTGCACAGCGTTTGTCACGCTCTCTCTGCCTGCTATAGCGATTTCTCCTGCTCCTGACAGGTAAGGAAAAAACGTACATTTGCATGTCTGATTTCCAATCCTGCAGCAGCACACTTGCAAGTCCCATACATGTCAATAGACCCGAGGCAGGCGGAAATAGAAGTCAATGGGAGAAATACATTCTCCCAATTATTTTTTTTAAATATCCCTCTTTCCTCTTCCAAAATGTTGCCATGTATGACTAGTATGCAAAAGGGTGATTTCTGTAAATATATTTGTTACGTGCCTAACATTGTCACAATGCAAGACATCTAGGGCCAGATGTACGACCCGTTTCTGCATGCGCAAACGGGTCTGCGACCTGTTTGCGCATGCAAAAACCCTACAGGGCCATGTACAAACGCTATTTAGTGTGTCGCAATTTATTTGCGACTCGCTTACTAGCGTTTGCGACTCACAATTAGGAAGGGGCGTTTCAAGGGAGTCCCTTCGTAATTGCAACTCTGAGCCCTATGTATGACCGAAACAGTCGCAATTTACCACCTACTTCAAGTAGGTGGTAATGCAATCGCAAATGGAAAGGGGTCCCCAGGGGACCCCTTCCCCTTTGCAAATGTATGCGAAAATATTTTTTAAGGTCAGGCAGTGGTCCCAGGGACCACTGCCTGCCCTTAAAAAATGAAACGAAAACGTTTCATTTTATTTTTTAAATGCATCTCGTTTTCCTTTAAGGAAAACAGGCTGCATTTAAAAAAAAAAGCTGCTTTATTTAAAAGCAGTTCCAGACATGGTGGTCTGCTGAGCCCAGCAGGCCACCATCCCTGGGAGGGCCAGCCATTCTCAATGGGGTTGCAAAATGCGAGTGCCTCATGAATATTGATGAGCCTCGCATTTTGCGACCCCATTGGGAATCGCTAATAGTGTCTCTGACACTGTTGTATATTTAAAATTGCGGCTCGCAAATTGCGACTCGCAGTTTTTCGCAATTTGCGAGTCACTATTCCGAATGGTCGTACATCTGGCCCCTAGTGAAGTAATTTCTGCTCCAGTATCTTTCTGCCCCATCTTTTAAAGTTGTAATAGCATTCCTCAATCCCTCCTTTCTCTTCGATCAAAGAGATGTTCAGGAACAAGTCCTAAGACCAAAATACTGGTCACAAACTGCGATCAGTATTTTTGCAATCAGTAAAGATTTTTAAGAACTAACCTATGTACTAACAGGTGAGTTCTTAAAAGTATGAATTATAGTTTGTAGGAATCCGAACTACCTCATGCATATGAATGAGATATGTTGCAAATGCAGCACTGTACAATTGGAGGAAATCCAGGGACCCGATGGGCTCAGCAGTCTGTGATTGCTTTTAAATGAGGCAAACAAAATTGGGTTGCAAAAGAAAAGTTTATCTGTTTTAGAGTTGGCAATGGCCCCCTGGACCACTACCTATTCTTCAACAATTTTTTTTTTACATTCACAAAGGGAAAGGGATCCCAAATAGACACCTGCTGTTTTGCGAATGCATTACTACATCCTTTGAGGTGTTGGTAAAATATTATTGTTTTGCGACTGGATTTCGGTAGGAAAACATTGATACATAAGATATCAATCTGTGGAAGGCATGCCTGCAACACACCCCTTCCAGATACTGAACCTGTGTCCGTTTGGAATCCCTTTGTAAGTGTTAGAAAAACTTTCAAAACTCCAAAAATGGGATTAGTGCATAAGAAAAAGCATTTTAATTGCCACAAACGCTGAATTGGAGAGTATGTGACCATTAAAATGCTTTTTCCATGTGGCCCTTTGCACCATTCTAAACTATAAATCTATGGCATTCGAAAAATTTCCAAAATGAGGGACTCATTTACAATGAATTGGCGTAGGGCAGTGCAGCAAGTCTTTTTGCTGTTCTGCCTTACGACAATTCGAAATGGCAGGAATGCACAATATTTACAACTATACACTGCATTCCTGTCCATTCTGCGTGCGTCGGTGCACAGTGTGTGCCTAGCGCCAACGCTAGCACCGGTAAACCATGGTGCAAGGGTGTCTGCATTGTTGATTGTTGCCAGGATTGTTTTTGTGCAGGAAGAGACACCTTCCTGCACAAAAACAATCAATGGAAGATGTTTCCTCTTTCTATGTGTGCTGCAAAATGCGAAATAGATATTTCTCCTCGTCACGCCTCCCATGGGGAGGCGTACAGTTTTGACGCATTCCCAGGTTTACAGATCCTTGTAAATCTGGGAATGTGTCAAAACCCATGGGTATTGCATGGGAAAACCCACTGCAACACCCATAGAATGCCCCCTGATGCAGTTTAAGTCAATGCAGTGACTTGCACTGCGCTGCCTTACACCATATTTATGAGGCCGTAAAAACCCACACAAAGTGGTTTTGCATGGCCTCATAGATATGGGTCTGCACTCTGCGCCGCTGGAGCATAAAAAGTGACGCACCAGCGGCACAGGGGGCTTGTAAATAAGCCCCTGAATGTATAAAACAAATCGATGGGCCACCTGTAGTGATAATTCCAAAATGCCTAGAAATTCCAGAACACAAAATTCCAAGACAATGAAACAGTCCTTCTCTCTAGGAGCACCAAGACTTTAGAACTGCCAATCACGTGAATTAAAATTCAATCCTAATTTGCTGTCCTTCCAAAAAGACTTGAAATGCATATGTCAAGAATGTACTTCAGTTTCTAACTCTCTTTCTCCGTCTTCGCTTCCTCGCCTTCATGAAGAATACTCTTATTGCATTGCTTGTTTTTGTGAGGTTCCCAACTACTCTTATGGCCAGGTCAGTGATATAAAATAGCATAAATTAAAACAGCACAAAACAGTGTGTAAGTGTTGAAATACCAGTGGTTTAAAAATATGAATTATTTCAAGGAGACAGAAACACATCAGAGAGTCATCACATTGGCAGTAGTTGCTTTAAGTGTTTTGGATCCTTTGAAACTTGTGATGGATAACTCATACACAATATACATAATTTTTCCCTCTGTACACTGGCCAACTCTTGGCCCTCTCTTGTCAATGTTTGTTTTCTGTCCACTACACCATGCTGATTTGACAATTTCCAGTTCAGAAAATCAGGTCATACTGTTTCTGTTGAAATACCAACAATAATTAACAACAATGAACCTCATACCATCTTTCTCCTTCTGCAAACTGAACATTTCCACTAAATGAGACAGGCATGCAACATTACTGTCCTCATGGTAGACTCCTAAAGTCCAACAAAGAGTCTATAAGTCAATCATCAATAATATGCTTGCTGCTGATCATGAAACACATGGAGACACTATTCTGAAAATGTTCTCTTATCTGTTATCAGTAAAGCTGTTACTTTACACCCACTCAAACCCCATATGACTTTTGAACACAATTCCACCTTAACAAGCTGTCCACCCTAACAAGATGTCCCCGAAATACTAAGAAACCTGAATATGGACCAGTACTTATGTCTGACACTGAATCCGAAAATTCAATGAAGGCAGGTTCAGAGATCTGGTTTTACTGGAATTTTGCTAGTGCAAACGTTCACTCAATATCAAGGTCTCACATGTTTTCAAAATGTGTCTCCTCTTTTTTAAAGGACCACTGAAGGAGATATCAGACTAACAGCTATAGGAGTACAAAAGCAGCTGTAATATCCCTTGATGGACTAAACCTATCAATAAACAAAACTCTTCTCTTGTGACCCAACTAAGGGGCCGATTACGATGCCGGATGGACGCGAGTCCGACTACCATTGTAGTGGAAGCGGGACCGCCCGACAAGGAGCCGGAGGTCCCGCTTCCCAGATTACGATCTGACCACCGTGTTGGCGGTTGGAGTCTGTATTTCTTCCATTGCGGCTTGTGCTGCCATTCACAGCACAAGCAGCAATGGAAAAAATGCAGAATTTAAACATCCTTGCACCGTGTGGCAGGCACCATGCAGTGCCTGCCACACGGTGCAGGGATGTTTAGGGGGCTTCACAGGTGCCCCCCAGGCCCATAGTCGAGGGCCCAAATTCACTTGCTGCCATCACTTGCTGCCAGCCTTTTCATGGCAGACGGAAGGTGAAATTGTAATTCTGATGCAAGAGCCGAGGCTGGCTGCGCTGCCATTTGGGGATTACCTTTTCGACCGCCGCCCCTACGGGCTACGGAAGCCCGGCGGAAGCGCAGTGGTATTCCCCTGCGGGTTTCCCTATGACGCCAGTATCGTAATACGGCGGTCGGATGGAAACCTCTGATATCAGGCCGAAAGCCTATGACGAGCTGTCAGATGGCTTTCTACCCAACATCATAATTAGGCCCCAAGTTAACCTTTTAGAAATTCTGCTCTAGGTATTTGCAAGTTAACAATGAAAATTTCAACACAAGAGCAGACTCGTGCTTGGTGGGAAACCACATGGCACTTTGAAGGTATTTTGGATAACAACTGGGTCCTCTAATGGTTAAAGTAATAGCAGCATATTTATTGCCCTGTATTTGTTAAGTCACAAAGCAGTGTAAATAAATGTTGCTGCAGTTAGCTAAGTCAATAGTACTCCTTTTATCTGCTTCGACAGCCCTAAAGGCTGAGAATCATCAAAGCGAACCGTTGAATTGGAAGACACACATAGAAATGTACAGCATATACATGAAACCACTGAGCTAAACTACACTTTAAAAACAACTGCGCGTCACAATTATGATGACATGGTCTGCACTCCAATTTGTTAAATGAGTTTTGGGAAAAGTATAGTTACTCTGTTACAAAATCAGATTGAGTATAGTCAGACCAGAAAAAACGTTGAAACTAGACATATTTCACTGTTAAATCAGTAAAGAGAGTCACAGTTCAAATATGATTTCATTGTGAAGTGAACTTTTATAATTTGCTTCTTAGTTCAATGACATTTTTCTGAACATTGTCCTGTGCCATAGAAAGGGATAATACACTCAGATTCACGACATGTGCAAACATGTAAGTCTACAAAGAATTCTGGGCCCTGAATATCTGGGAAAAGGCTGAAGATTCATGTCTCCGTGGTCAAAACAACGTTGTCGACCAAAGTGTTGGGGCCTCATTTAAAGTTTGATCGGGGAACACCTTTGGAAATTAGAGGGGTCCCACCACACCAAACTTGCACTTCTCTCACCTAATGTAGAGTCATGGTAACTTCAGAGTGGTGCACAACCTTCATATCATCGCAAAAATATAATGTCAAAAATATTGTGATGTCAAGAATATCTTTGGATAGAATATCACAGGTAAGAATATCTTTTCTTAAGGGTTAAATATTGTTTTTTAATATAGTTGTATTTAATATTGTTTTTTAATTATTTTGGTATGTTTTATTATTTTTTGTGCTATAGGTTACTATAATTTCATGTGTAAATATTTTTAGTAATATATATGTATATATATATGGTTTTACTTGAATGTATTTGTTTAGTGGCAGACTGTTGGGTTGGTAGCAAAGTATGGTGGGAAGTGTTTTAAATATAAATTGTATACATTTTATAAATAGTGTTTTTTATTTTATACATTTTAATTTATTTATTCATTATTAATAATGTAAAATATTTTATTTCTAAATTATTTACTAGATAGTTTTAAACAATTAGTAATTTATTGGTTTACCTGATAATTGGTAAATTTGGCAATTGATTATGCAATAACCAATAACCAAATAATGAAATTGCTTTTATATTCATTACATGTATTATGTTTTGGTATTTTTGTATGTAATAATTAATTTTATAGTACTATTATTTTTAAATTATTGTTAAATACTTTTTGATCATATTTTATTTTTTTCTGTAAATTCGTAATGTTGTTGCCTTAATTTTCAATTAATTGTATCAATATGTAATGTTAAAAATAGTATATATTTTTTGTACATTTGTTGAAATATATAATTTTTCATCTATATTTGATTTCAAGTTAGGAGTGGTAATATTAAATCTGACCCTTCCAAAGTCTAAACTTTCCATACTCTTATGTTCCAGATGCCAACATCCACAGTCCAACCCTTTTCCTATTGTTGTTGAGGTTGGAGTACTAAATTTGACTTCACCAAAACGCAACACTATACCTAATGTTGCTTACGTTGGAGTCGAAATAATAAATCTGAAGGCTCCAAGTCCAACAGTTTCCATACTGATCAGGTTGGAGTAGGAATAGTAAAGCTGACCCCTCCAAAGTAACACTTTTCCTATTGTTGCTCAGGTTGAAGTGGGAACAGTAAATACGATCCTTCCAAAGTCCAACACTTTCCCTACTGTTGCTTAATTTGGAGTGGGAATAGTGAGTTTGAATCCTTCAAAGTCTTTGATTTGTACTTTTTATTTGTTTTATATATATATATATTCACTGAAAAAACCATAGGTTTTAGGGACAGTTATAGTTAGTTGGACATTTCACTCGTACAAAACCATAGAAATTCCCCCGTTATAGTTAGTTCAGCTAACTATAACTCGCGCCCCCGCAATGCACTGCTGATGACGTCACATATTACATCACTCATGACATGGTCAGTGACATCACTGATGACATCACTGATGACATCATCCAGTGACTGTGTGTTTCTGTAAAGTTTAAATATGTTTAATATATATAGGGAAAGGCGTATTGAAGAATGAGTGGGTGTATAAGTGTCTGAATGGATGATTTAGTACGTGAGTGACTGACTCTACAAGTGAGTGATTAAATGTATCTTACTGAATGCATGGGTTAGTGACTAAACTGTGTGAATGTCTGTATCCGTCTGTCTGTTGGTTTGTAAGCGGCTGCATGGCTTTCTGAATAGCTACATGAGTGTCTACATGGGTTATTGATTGATTGTCTGAGTATCTGTATGGGTGCCTGAGTGTTTGTGTGGGTGGGGTGTGTGTGACTCGGTGCATAGATGTGTGAGTTGGTGATTCACTGGGTGCATGGTTTCAAGAGTGCATCTGTGATGGATTGTATGGGTGGGTGAGTGTGTGTATGGGTGTGTTAGTGATTGAATGTATATCTCAGTGGTACATGTGTGAGTAACTACATATGTGAAAGGCAGTATATCTGTGTGTTGGAGTATATAAATGGCTATAAGTGAGAGTGTGTGATTGTGAGAGTGGCTGTATGGATGAGTGTGTACTTGTATCAGTGATTGTATAAGAGCGTAAGAATGTGCTAGTATTTGTATGAGTAAGTGAGCTGGTGTGTGTATAACTGTATAGGTAAGTAAATGGGTGTGTGATTAAGTTTTTTGCATGACTGACTAGGTGTGTGAGTACCTCTATGGATGAGTGGCGGTGTATGAGTGCATATGATAGTCCTGTACTGAGTGACTAAGTATGAGTGACTGTACGGGTGAGTGAGTGGATGTGTGTGTAGACCTAAGAATCAGTGAGTGGGTATGTAGTTTTTGGTGTTGGAGTGTCTATGGTTTTGAGAATGGCAGTCTGTAATTTAGAGTGGGTGTATCAAAAGTTATATTAGGGTGTGAGAAGATGCATGAAATTATCACATGGATGATGTCATCAGTGATGTCATTTGAGATGTCATCAGTGATGTCATCAGTGATGTCACTGACCATGTCATGAGTGATGTAATATGTGACGTCATCAGCAGTGCATTGCGGGGCGCGAGTTATAGTTAGCTGAACTAACTATAACGGGGGAATTTCTATGGTTTTGTACGAGTGAAATGTCCAACTAACTATAACTGTCCCTAAAACCTATGGTTTTTTCAGTGAATTTCAAAGGTTTTTTAAATGCTAATTTCTAACTATAACGTGTCTGAAACCTATGGTTTTTTCAGTGAATTTCAAAGGTTTTTTAAATGCTAATTCCTAACTATAACGTGCCTGAAACCTATGATTTTTTAAGTGAATTTCAAAGGTTTTTTAAATGCTAGTTTCTAACTATGCCTACAGAGGTAGGACATGTGAAGAAAGAAGAAAAAACGCACAGAAAGAAGCAAAAGATGTGCAGAAAGAACCAACAGAGGAGCAGAAAGAGGCCTTGTTGCAAAATCATCCTGTGCCCACAACTTTTTCAGACGGGTACTGGTGGTAACTGACTCTGACTAACCAGAGCCAGTGCTATGCTAAAAGACACTTAGAATACAGGAAAACACCTACATACACTAGGGAACACTATGCGTTGGGGTACCCCTGTGATTAGCATGACCTCCTCTGCAAGTCCCTAGTACATAATAGGGCAGGGGGATTAAAACTACCTCTTAAAACGCGCTAGCAGGGCGCGTTTGCACAGTGGTGAAGGGAGGGGGCCTGAGGTGACATGTGTGCAAACGCACCCCGTGGCGCGTTTTAGGTTGCGGATTAAGTCCCTTTGAATTCTGAGGGTCCCTGGGGCCCAACTAGCCCCCCAGGTACCTACAGTTAGGACCACAGAGCTGAGTTGCAGAGAGGCGTTCCGAGGCCACGCACCTTTTTCACCTCTCTGCAACGCAACTCTGTTGTGCTTACTGAAGGTACCTGGTGGGCTAGTTGGCCCCCAGGGTCCCTCAGGATTCAAAGGGAATTAATTCCCCAACTTAAAACGCACCACAGGGCGTGTTTGCGCACATGTCACCTGAGGCCCGCCGCCTCCCTTCACCACTGTGCAAACGTGCCCCGTGGTGCGTTTTAAGTTGGGGGATTAGGTCACCTTGAATCCTGAGGGTCCCTGGGGCTCAACTAGCCCGCTAGGTACTTCCAGTAAGCCCCACAGGCCTGCGTTGCAACGCCTGTAACAAATTGTGCAGTTGTGTTTAGGTAGTGAAGAGGGTCGTGCTGGGGGTAGTGTTTTAGGGTTTAGGGTAGTGCAGTGGTGTTTGTGTAGTGTAGGGGGTCATGCTGGGGGTAGATTTAGGGTTTAGGGTAGTGCAGTGGTGTTTGGGTAGTGTAGGGAGTCGTGCTGGGGGAGTGTTTTAGGGTTTAGGGTAGTGCAGTGGTGTTTGGGTAGTGTAGGGGGTCGTGCTGGGGGTAGTGTTTTAGGGTTTAGGGTAGTGCAGTGGTGTTTGGGTAGTGTAGGGGGTCGTGCTGGGGGTAGTGATTTAGGGTAGTGCAGTGGTGTTTGGGTAGTGTAGGGGGTACTGCTGGGGGTAGTGTATTAGGGTTTAGGGTAGTGCAGTGGTGTTTGGGTAGTGTAGGGGTACTGCTGGGGGTAGTTTTGTAGGGTTTAGGGTAGTGCAGAGGTGTTTGGGTAGTGTAGTGGTTCGTGCTGGGGGTAGTTTTTTAGGGTTTAGGGTAGTGCAGTGGTGTTTGTGTAGTGTAGGGGGTAGTGTTTTAGGGTTTAGGGTAGTGCAGTGGTGTTTGTGTAGTGTAGGAGGTCGTGTTTTAGGGTTTAGGGTAGTGCAGTGGTCTTTGGGTAGTGTAGGGAGTCGTGCCGGGGGTAGTGTTTTAGGGTTTAGGGTAGTGTAGGGGGTCATGCGGGGGTAGTGTATTAGGGATTAGGGTAGTGCATTGGTGTTTGGGTAGTGTAGGGGGTCATGCGGGGGTAGTGTTTTAGGGTTTAGGGCAGTGCAGTGGTGTTTGGGTAGTGTAGGGGGTCGTGCTGAGGGGAGTGTTTTAGGGTTTAGGGCAGTGCAGTGGTGTTCGGGTAGTGTAGGAGGTCGTGCTGGGGGAGTGTTTTAGGGTTTAGGGCAGTGCAGTGGTGTTCGGGTAGTGTAGGGGGTCGTGCTGGGGGAGTGTTTGAGGGTTTAGGGCAGTGCAGTCGTGTTCGGGTTGTGTAGGGGGTTGTGCTGGGCTTAGTATTTTAGGGTTTAGGGTAGTGCAGTGGTGTTCGGGCAGTGTAGGGGGTCATGCTGGGGTTGGTGTTTCACGGTTTAGGGCAGTGCAGTGGTGTTCGGGCAGTGTAGGGGGTCTTGCTGGGGGTGGTGTTTCAGGGTTTAGGGCAGTGGTGTTCGGGCAGTGTAGGGGGTCTTGCTGGGGGTGATGTTTCAGGGTTTAGGGCAGTGCAGTGGTGTTCGGGCAGTGTAGGGGGTCTTGCAGGGGTAGTGTTTTGGGGTTTAGGGCAGTGCAGTGGTGTTCGTGCAGTGTAGGGGGTCGTGCTGGTGGTGGTGTTTCAGGGTTTAGGGCAGAGCAGTAGTGTTCGGGCAGTGTAGGGGATCGTGCAGGGGGTGGTGTTTCAGGGTTTAGGGCAGTGCAGTGGTGTTCGGGCAGTGTAGTGGGTCGTGCTGGGGGTGTTGTTTCAGGGTTTAGGGCAGTGCAGTGATGTTTGGGCAGTGTAGGGGTTGTGCAGGGGTGGTGTTTCAGGGTTTAGGGCAGTGCAGTGGTGTTCGGGCAGTGTAGGGGTCGTGCTGGGGCTGGTTTTTCAGGGTTTAGGGAGGTGCAGTGGTGTTCGGGCAGTGTAGGGGTTCTTGCTGGGGGTGGTGTTTCAGGGTTTAGGGCAGTGGTGTTCGGGCAGTGTAGGGGGTCTTGCTGGGGGTGATGTTTCAGGGTTTAGGGCAGTGCAGTGGTGTTCGGGCAGTGTAGGGGGTCTTGCTGGGGGTAGTGTTTCAGGCTTTAGGGCAGTGCAGTGGTGTTCGTGCAGTGTAGGGGGTCGTGCTGGGGATGGTGTTTCAGGGTTTAGGGCAGTGCAGTAGTGTTCGGGCAGTGTAGGGGGTTGTGCAGGGGGTGGTGTTTCAGGGTTTAGGGCAGTGCAGTGGTGTTCGGGCAGTGTAGGGGGTCGTGCTGGGGGTAGTGTTTCAGGGTTTAGGGCAGTGCAGTGGTGTTCGGGCAGTGTAGGGGTCGTGCTGGGGGTGGTGTTTCAGGGTTTAGGGCAGTGGTGTTCGGGCAGTGTAGGGGTCTTGCTGGGGGTGATGTTTCAGGGTTTAGGGCAGTGCAGTGGTATTCGGGCAGTGTAGGAGGTCTTGCTGGGGGTAGTGTTTCAGGGTTTAGGGCAGTGCAGTGGTGTTCGGGCAGTGTAGGGGGCGTGCTGGGGTGGTGTTTCAGGGTTTAGGGCAGTGCAGTGGTGTTCGGGCAGTGTAGGGGGTCGTGAAGGGGTGGTGTTTCAGGGTTTAGGGCAGTGCAGTGGTGTTCGGGCAGTGTAGGGGGTCGTGCTAGGGTTGGTGTTTCAGGGTTTAGGGCAGTGCAGTGGTGTACGGGCAGTGTAGGGGGTCATGCAGGGGCTGGTGTTTCAGGGTTTAGGGCAGTGCAGTGGTGTTCGGGCAGTGTAGGGGGTCGTGCTGGGGGTAGTGTTTTAGGGTTTAGGGTAGTGCAGTGGTGCTTGTGTAGTGTAGGGGGTCGTGCTGGGGGTAGTGTTTTAGGGTTTAGGGTAGTGCAGTGGTGTTTGTGTAGTGTAGGGGGTCATGTTTTAGGTTAGTGCAGTGGTGTTTGGTTGTGTAGGGGGTCGTGCTGGGGGTAGTGTTTTAGGGTTTAAGGTAGTGCAGTGGTGTTTGTGTAGTGTAGGGGGTCGTACTGGGGGTAGTGTTTTAGGGTTTAGGGTAGTGCAGTGGTACTTGTGTAGTGTAGGGGGTCGTGCTGGGGGTAGTGTTTTAGGGTTTAGGGTAGAGCAGTAGTGTGTGTTTTAGGGTTTAGGGTAGTGCAGTGGTACTTGTGTAGTGTAGGGGGTCGTGCTGGGGGTAGTGTTTTAGGGTTTAGGGTAGAGCAGTAGTGTTTGTGTAGTGTAGGGGGTCATGTTTTAGGGTAGTGCAGTGGTGTTTGGGTAGTGTAGGGGTCGTGCTGGGGGTAGTGTTTTAGGATTTAGGTTAGTGCAGTGGTGTTGGGGTAGTGTTTTAGGGTTTAAGGTAGTGCAGTGGTGTTTGTGTAGTGTAGGGGGTCGGACTGGGGGTAGTGTTTTAGGGTTTAGGGTAGTGCAGTGGTGCTTGTGTAGTGTAGGGGGTCGTGCTGGGGGTAGTGTTTTAGGGTTTGGGTAGTTGCAGTGGTGTTTGTAGCATGTAACTGAACGAAGTAATA